>CM036767.1:42306854-42721854 GCA_020796225.1 Arion vulgaris
TTGTCCGATGTCAACAAGAGAATATGAGCAACATCATACAAATACTATCTCTAACCAAGATCTACTTGTACGGTGTCTACAAGAGAATATGAGCAACATCATACAAATACTATCTCTAACCAAGAACTACTTGTCCGATGTCAACAAGAGAATATGAGCACCATCACACAAATACTATCTCTAACCAAGATCTACTTGTATGGTGTCAACAAGAGAATATGAGCAACATCATACAAATACTATCTCTAACCAAGATCTACTTGTCCGATGTCAACAAGAGAATATGAGCAACATCATACAAATACTATCTCTAACCAAGATCTACTTGTCCGATGTCAACAAGAGAATATGAGCACCATCACACAAATACTATCTCTAACCAAGATCTACTTGTATGGTGTCTACAAGAGAATATGAGCAACATCATACAAATACTATCTCTAACCAAGATCTACTTGTATGGTGTCAACAAGAGAATATGAGCAACATCATACAAATACTATCTCTAACCAAGAACTACTTGTCCGATGTCAACAAGAGAATATGAGCAACATCATACAAATAATATCTCTAACCAAGAACTACTTGTACGATGTCAACAAGAGAATATGGGCAACATCATACAAATACTATCTCTAACCAAGATCTACTTGTACGATGTCAACAAGAGAATATGAGCAACATCATACAAATACTATCTCTAACCAAGATCTACTTGTATGGTGTCAACAAGAGAATATGAGCAACATCATACAAATACTATCTCTAACCAAGATCTACTTGTACGGTGTCAACAAGAGAATATGGGCAACATCATACAAATACTATCTCTAACCAAGATCTACTTGTATGGTGTCAACAAGAGAATATGGGCAACATCATACAAATACTATCTCTAACCAAGATCTACTTGTACGATGTCAACAAGAGAATATGAGCAACATCATACAAATACTATCTCTAACCAAGATCTACTTGTATGGTGTCAACAAGAGAATATGAGCAACATCATACAAATACTATCTCTAACCAAGATCTACTTGTACGATGTCAACAAGAGAATATGAGCAACATCATACAAATACTATCTCTAACCAAGATCTACTTGTACGATGTCAACAAGAGAATATGAGCAACATCATACAAATACTATCTCTAACCAAGAACTACTTGTATGATGTCAACAAGAGAATATGAGCAACATCATACAAATACTATCTCTAACCAAGAACTACTTGTCCGATGTCAACAAAAGAATATGAGCAACATCATACAAATACTATCTCTAACCAAGAACTACTTGTATGATGTCTAAGAAAATATGAGCAACATCATACAAATACTATCTCTAACCAAGATCTACTTGTCCGATGTCAACAGAGGAATGTGAGCAACATCATACAAATACTATCTCAACCAAGAACTATTTGTATGATGTCAACAAGAGAATATGAGCAACATCATACAAATACTATCTCTAACCAAGAACTACTTGTCCGATGTCAATCAAGAATATGAGCAACATCATACAAAACTATTCTAACCAGAACTACTTGTCCGATGTCAACAAGAGAATATAGCAACATCATACAAATACTATCTCTAACCAAGATCTACTTGTATGATGTCAACAAGAGAATATGAGCAACATCATACAAATACTATCTCTAACCAAGAACTACTTGTATGATGTCAACAAGAGAATATGAGCAACATCATCTTAAATAGAAGCTGGAGATGGATCGGGCATGTGATACGCATGGAGGCTAGTTCTGCCACGAAAACTGTACTGAAATGGGCACTGGAGGGTAAACGAAAACGGTGAAGACCCAAATCGACCTGATGGAGAACTTTCTTCTTTTTTCGAATCATGTTTTGCCTCAAAGCATCAGGATAAGAAGAGATTTCTAGAACGCGCTTTTGTGTGTGTGCTTCATAACCAGTGTTTTTTGTTCACTCTCTTATTTTTGATGTCCACCTTTTACGTGGACAGTCTTTTGCTTAGTATTCTGAACGAGAACAATATAATAAAAACTGAAAAAGATGAATCAACAGATAGAATAAAGTACAGAGGACATGCAATAATACAGAATAAATGTGTGCATTTGTTGCTGTCCTAAGCTCCAGGGGCGTCACAGGCTAGTAAGAAAGAAAGACATTAGAACATGATAATAATAGTGAAGGAATGTACAGCCAAATGGCGGTTATTGTTTGGACTGAAGAGCATCATGATTGTGAGAACATCCGTAAACTCACCCATCCGATTGCAATAATGCTTGAGTGTGTCTTGGACCAGAGCACGTTATAGTAACATTTTGAAAATCTCTGTACATTAAATCAATGTTATAAATACAGTTTAATAATCTCTGTACATTAAATCAATGTTATAAATACAGTTTAATAATCTCTGTACATTAAATCAATTTTATAAATACAGTTTAATAATCTCTGTACATTAAATCAATTTTATAAATACAGTTTAATAATCTCTGTACATTAAATCAATGTTATAAATACAGTTTAATAATCTCTGTACATTAAATCAATGTTATAAATACAGTTTAATAATCTCTGTACATTAAATCTACATTATAAACACAGTTTGAGAACCTTCGTTGATACATATATCAGAACTTTAGATTCTTAAAGTTTGTCGTTGTAATTGTCAGATCCGAACAGTGGAAAACTCGCAGATGGAGTTACCCAGAACATCGACAATTTCACCGGATGTTGTGGCGTAAATTTCTAGGTTAACTCTTTATTTTGATGTTATTCGAATTTACATGGGCGACACATTTCCTGCATCAATAACAAAGACCTTGAGCTGGGTTTTTTTCCCTAAACTTCAGAGCATTTCCGAAATGATATTTTGAGGTATTGTTTTGTGAACTATTATTTGAAGGATTTATCTAACATTAAGATATTATGTTACGAATTGTCAAAGCAACATCAGTTTTTAAAGTCGAAATAAAATATGGAACTGCAAGTTATATAGTATTAAAACTAAATTACAAATTTTCAATTCAAATGTTGTTTCAATCCTAACATATGCCAGCGAGAGTTGGAAAATGACTAAAGATATCGAAAGAAGTTAAATGCATTTAAAAATGCGAAAAATAATGAACATAAAATGGAACGAATTCAGAAGTGATGAAATCAGAGAAATGTCTGTCAACCACTAGTGACAACTGTTATAAGAAAGAGAAGATGGAGATATGTTGGACACACCTTGAGAAGAAATTATCAACGAATATGAAAGCAGGCATTGAAGTGGGATGCAAAGGGTTCAGGAAAGATAGGACGACCTAAGGTGACCCTGAAACGAACTTTGCTGAGAGAGGCAAGAAATATCGGTTTCAGTTCCGTGGAGGAGATTGAGCGAGTTGCCCCGCCCGAGTAATTACCGGGGCCCAAATTTGGGGTGTAAAGAATAGAATCACTGTTACCTGCCACGCATGTAAAAGGCGACTACGGAGGTTTGGCTGAAATCGGATGCACATGTCCTAAACGTGTAGAAGTCTATGCGTTTAGGGCCTACCAAACCAATGTGCAACGTATACACGTTCTTGGCAAAGATCAAACTTATCACAAAGAGTGATTAAAATTGGTCGTAAAGAACGAACGCAAAGAAGAAGAAAAGAAGTGAGTTTCCCAGGATAGAGTGGTATAGAGATATTACTTGCAGGCCCTATGTAATGTATAACGGTACGAGAGGAATTATTATTATGTTTATATACCGTAGATGCTACATAGAACCAATACTGACATACGGAAGCGGGTCATGGACAATAAACAGATCGAAAAATCTCTGAGGGTCACGAAGATATGGTTTTACAGAAGAAGGATGAGAATCCCATGGACTGCTAAAATGACTAGTGCGGAGGTGCTGACTGAGGACAAAACACAGAGAAAGCTTATCATCAATATAAGAAAGAGGCAGCCATCATTTTTCGGGCATGTGATGAGGAGGGTAGGTTTAGAACACATTGTGGTCTCGGGATCGCGCGAGAGAGAGAGAGAACACATTGTGGGAACCGGTAAAATCGAGGGGAGACGAGACAGTGGAAGAAATAGAGAGAAAATTTGGATAGCCTGACATCATGACATGGAAGAGCGTCAACATCTGAGATGATAGCAAACACTAGATACAGATAGGTAAAGATCCATGATCGCCTACGCCACCCGGCACGGCACTTGATGATTATGACTGGACATGCTTGAGTCGAAAACATCGATTTTTGGGGAGTTTAGAATTGTTGTAGGGGGTCTTTTTCCGTAGGTGGTTTGATTTGCTGGTTTACTGCGTGATGTTACTTATATACGTGGACCTACATGATGAGTGGTGATGTTACAATCCTAGTATAATAAATGGTCCGAACTCAGTTCTTTTAGTTAACATACATGCTTTTATTGATGTTATTACATATAGTAGGCATAAACACGTCCTTCCATCTCTAGTGTTTATCTTCGTCTCCCTATGTTGTCACTACTTCGCTAAGCAGTACTAACTAATCTACATCAACTAGTTTCACTACGTCAATGTCTCGTTCTAGTGTTGCTATCTGCTCGTAGTGGGCAGCTTTAGTGTCCTCTACTTATCTCGTTTCTACCATCCGATCTAAACTACCTGTCTAGTCTGTTAGCTACTACCTTGGAGTTGGGGTACGGTCATACTAGGACCAGTAGTACAGGATGGATAAGGGTGAAGTTCTTAGGTCTCTTGGCGACCTACTGTTGGATGAGGACACTAGAAAGACGTTGAGTCAATAGAACAACTTAGGGAGTTTGGAATTACGCGTTGTACAAGTAGAGTTGGTTGCTTGAGGGGCAGAAAGAGAGAAGTGTGTTTAACTAGCGAGCCACAGGAACCATTAGTATGTATACAATTCGAAATCTGCTGGGGAAGACAGAGCACCTATGGGTCTGCCCGGAGTGCTGTGACGTCAGTTCATTAACCAATAACCAGTAATCCAATGAGGCATCTCAGTTTGTAAAACTCTTTAGCTTACAGTTTTAAAATAAAAGTAGTATTAATATATATATATATATATATATATATATATATATATATATATATATATATATATATATATATATATATATTAAACCATGCATCGAACTGCCAAATAAGGTATGTCCTGAGCCTTGTCCTGCATTTGGCTGGGTTGGAATCGGCTAGTCTCTCTTAGGAGGGACGAAAAGTGAAAATTATTAGCTTATTGGTGACCTTTAGAACACGCAAGTCAACCCCACCTCTTAGTGGAGTACACCGGAAACTTTGACGAAACTTTGACCGTGAGGTCAAAGGCTAACGAGCAATGGCTCGCCTAGAGAGATGGACTCCCTAGGTCGGGTTTTTCATTTTTACTTTACTGTCCTGTGGGAGTTAACCAGACAAAAATATTGGTGGAGGTCTGGCCCCCAAACTTGTGAAATTCTTCTTCTCTTCTTCTCTCGATCATTCTTCACGCCCAATTGTATCATTCTTTTTGTGATGTATAATTGGTCCACTGACAAAAACGGGGTGATCTACGGCGGGTCGATTGTGTGACCATGGTGACTAGGCCCGCCCGTCCAGTTTCAGCCAGCTTTTGATTTACTAGGGTGAACTTTCCATAGGTACGATCCTTTCTGCCGACCGGATCTTCGCTTTTTCGATCAGCTTTGCCGTATATTTGGGCTTTGTGATCTACGCCAAGACAGTGAGTTACGCTGTTATGCCCTTTCTGACTGTGAGGTCGTTCCAGATTAGAAACATTTCACGGGGCTTACTCGTATAAAACACCGTGTAAAGTATCGGCCTTCACCAATGTTCGGACCCGGACAGCCTGTCGGATCTTTACATTGTCGACCTTACTTTACCGTTCACTTTTGAGTTTGATCAGGAGTAGGAACATTCTCAGTCTTCTCTAAACGCGCGTTGATACGTGGCAATTCGCAGTTAGCCTCGGAAGACACCGGCCTGGGGCCAAGCACAAACAATGTAGAGGGTCGTTTCAATCGGCACTAGTAACGCAGCTGAGGATTTTGCGCTCGCCACCATCATCCGCCCCAGTTCTTCCGGGGATGTTAGTTGTGCCTGCAATAGTACTTTGCCCGGTTGCCTCAAGGCTGGCAGTTCCGTTAGGCATCACCCACCTCAGTTCTTCCGGGGATGTTAATTGTTATCGCAACAGCACCTTGCACGGTTTTTCCAGGGAGGGCAGTTTCGTTATGCACTAAAACGCAACTTTTTATTTTGCGCTCGGCAAACCATGCCCAGTACATGTATCTGCACTAGGCCACCGATGCGTAGTCAGCTGCAATCTTCCCTCGTACCGACACGAGGGTAGACTTATTCGTTACGGATCAGACTTATTTATTCTTGCCCACGAGCTGGCAATGTTTGCCCCTCCTCAGGGCTTCGAGTTTCGCCCTACGTGGGCACACGTTTCGTCACTGGATGCACCTCTCATATTTCATGTTTACCAGTCACCCCACCGGCAGAGAAACTGGTAATTTGTGGAGGGACCTTTGGCTTACACGTCGAGCTCGTGTATGGAGTCTCCTGCTCCGGAGATTACGATTTGCGTTCGACCCTTACTCCGAGGGAGTGGGGCTTATGTCAGAGACGTTTCGCTGTTGTTTCTTTTTGTTTGGGAACTTGGGAAATATTTTGTTGAACATCGGCCAGGAGATTTGTGCATTTTGTTCGTATGGATCTGCATTTCTTTTTTTTGGTCGTACTTGCACTGCTACCACTACCAGTAGTTCTCCCGATCCCTGCCCCCATTAGCCAGACCGGAACCAAAGTCTGTTTCGATGGTCACCACGTGGAGGTAAGGGACAAGGTCTTGATTAGTGCCGGCTCACTAATCCTGGCACACCGCCTATGCGTCTTTGACCCCAAACTTGTGATATGAGTGGATTTACCTTGATATCCAAGATCCAGACCACCAGCTATGGGCAATTAACCCCACTGCCTTGTGGAGGCCTCGGAGAAGCAACGGCTATGAGATAAACCACAACCATCGCTAGATAACTAGGCCAGACAACTGACCGGGGAATCCCTGACCTAGAAATCTCTAGGCTGGAAATTATATATGTTTGATAGAACACTGCAAGCTTTTTGCAATTTTACTCAATTCTGTGAGTCTATGGTTATTTATTGGTGAAAAATATTCACAATATTGATATTCCTTATTGTTAAACTTAACTTGTTGCATAATATAACTTCGATTAAGCATTTTGTGTTGATTTTAAAATGAATTCGTTAAAAAGAAAATACCACTAATCAGTATATAGGTTCAAGAGAGCGAAAGAGTTAATTACAGCTATTTATCTCTCAACTTTACAGCTATTTATCTCTCAACTTTACAGCTATTTATCTCTCAACTTTACAGCTATTTATCTCTCAACTTTACAGCTATTTATCTCTCAACTTTAACGATTTAACTAGGTCAGTGTGGGTTGAAGCTGACTCGTAACTGAGTCAGTGTGGGGTTGAAATTGATTCGTAACTGGGTCAATGTGGGATTGAAGCTGATTGGTAACTGGGTCAGTGTGTGGTTAGAGCTGATTCGTAACTGGGTCAGTGTGCGGTTGAAGCTGATTCGTAACTGGGTCGATCAGTGTAGGGTTGGGGCTGATTCGTAACTAGGTCAGTGTAGGATTGGAGCTGATTCGTAACTGGGTCAGTGTGGGGTTGGAACTCATTCTTAACTGGGTCACAGCTGTATTGAAACGAGTTCAAGTTGTATTGGAATTGGTTGAATGCAGTTAGAACTCGATCAGAACAGGATTCGAGCAAAATCGAATTTATCGCTGAGACTGAAACGAAGCTAGCATGCATCCAGTTGCAACAAACGAGCAGCGACCCTTGGTTGCAACATTCAACCCAACCTCAAAACGATTCTAATCCAACATAATCCTTTCATCATTCTAAAACCGTCCCCTAAAATAACAACAATATGCATTTACGAGATTGAGAAATGAACATCTCGAACAAGATACGATGCATTTTAATCTCGTCTAATATATGCCATCATCTAGTTGCGCTCACATAATCCCTGTTTGAGTGTGGGAGATTGTCTTGAATGCATTTCTATATGTTAAGCTAAGATCTAGGGAGATATCAGCTGGACATTTGAGTGTTGAATTGTCATTTAACGAGCTGTTGCTTACATCATGTTTTTATGTCTGCATTTATGTCTTACATTTCTGTTTTATTTTGGTTTTCTGTTCCCTATATTTCTTTCTTATTTTTCTTCCTCTTCGTTGTTTTCTTTCTGTTTATGTTTTCTTCCCCTTCTGTCTCATATTCCATAATATTTTGCAGTTTAAAAGGTTTAAAAGCCGAAGGATTGCACCGGTTTTACCCATACGGCTCGGCCCCTCTCAGCAGAAATGGCACGTCACCTGCCTAGAGTATTGCACAAAGCACGAACTCCGTAGCTCCATCAACAATCCTAGGGTCTCTGGAAAAACTGCACTCGTGAACAGAATGCCGCGGTCCGGACTCGAACCCACGACCTTCGACTCACAAGACAAAGGGTTTAATCACTTAGTCACAGAGATCCCCTTCAGTTTTGCCACCGAGACCCCCACCATTTTGCAGTTGATTGATTGATTGATTGATTGATTGATTGATTCATTCATTCATTGATAGGACCATCATCATTACACTTAGGTGGGTAACCATGTATTCTCCGATGTTTTTCTTACACATGAAGATCTCATTGACAGTGCAGGAACTACGTAGCACAGGCGAGGTCCCTGGTGTAATTTACAAGAAGGTAAAAAAAAGTTTCAGGAATTTTATTTTTTAATTCTTCCTAATAAAACTTACTCGGGCTGCGGCTTTCCAGCCTGCACTTCTCGATTTTGAACTGCCAATGGATTCTATTGCGCGCTCAACTTAAACAAGGCACCTACGCTTTATCGTTCGTCTCCGATAGAACTGGAAACTTAATCTCACCTACACTGAGATTAGGGATGTCTGGGGGAATATCCAGAGGGCGTCAAGAGGAGTGGACGAGAAACCAATCCTCCTTCTCGCCCCCTCCCACTACAAGGTAATGGCATCATAGAGGAGACGGTGGATGAAAGTTATAATTGCAGCAACAATCTACATACTTTATTTTTGAAGAGCTTTTCTACTGTTGTATAAAATATTCTTCAATTTACTGGTAGTGTTTCAAACCATAAAAGGACAAACTTTACAACCAATATTCATATTCAAACAGATTGGAAACAAAGAATGTGAAATGTCTAAACTAGTGAGAACGCAGAAGAAGACGAAGAAGAAGAAGGAAAAAACAGATTGGAAACAACAAAGAATTTGAGATGTCTAAACTAGTGAGAACGCAGAAGAAGAAGAAGAAGAAGAAGAAGAAGAAGAAGAAGAAGACAAAACAAATTGGAAACAAAGAATGTGAAATGTCTAAACTAGTGAGAACGCAGAAGAAGAAGAAGGAAAAGATGTCTGAAGGTATAGAGACGAAATATTGACTTCATTACAACGGGTTTTACTACATATGCTCGGTCCCTCTCCGCAGAAATGGCCTGGCCCTTGTCGAGAGTATTGCACGAAGCGCGAACTCTGTAGCTCCGACAATAATCTTAGGGGTCTCTGGAAACGATGCATTCTTGAACAGACGTGGTGGTTTGGATTGGAACCCACGAGCAACGGAATGCAAGACTAAGCATTTGCTACGTAGACCCACTATGCGAAATGTGGTTTTTTCCAACAAAGTCTGACATATAAGAAAATCACATGTCACATTCAATTTCGCACTACTTTCAATGTCAAAATGTGACACAAATTTGATACAAACTTGTCAATGTAGATTACATTCAACAATAAAATTACCTATTCCCCTTTACTTGTGTACCGAACCTAAGCTGGGGGTGTTCAAGACAGATCTGATTGAAAGAAATTGGTTGATGCTTTATGCTTCAAGGAGAGTTAAGAGATGTACAGAATCTAGAAAGAGAAATTAAACCGCTGTTACGCCCGAGTGGTTAACCGAGGTCCAAATTGGGGTGTAAAGAATAGAACCACTGTTACCTGTCACGCATGTCGTAAGAGGCGACTAAGGAGGTTGGGCGTGGGGCTAGCTACCCCACACCGAAAAAAACACTAGATGGCTACAGAACTGAGGGCGAACCGAGTAAATGCTGGATGAAATCAGGCACATCGCCGAAGGATAAGCACCAGAGCTCC
Source organism: Arion vulgaris (assembly GCA_020796225.1). Lineage (NCBI taxonomy): Eukaryota > Metazoa > Mollusca > Gastropoda > Stylommatophora > Arionidae > Arion > Arion vulgaris. The sequence goes on from CM036767.1 coordinate 42,317,059, forward strand.
AAATGGTGCTGAAGATGTGACGTAAAACACACCAATGTTAAGGTTGCATAAATCAGATTTCCACATGAATAGAATTTATGGGGAAATCTGGTACATGGTCTGGGCGGTGATCGGAGGGGAGAGAGAACCGCTGTTTAAAAGGGGGAAATTCACCTGTAGTGGATTCCTTCTGACTGTGCATTGAAGGCAATAAAAGTGCAGATGTCTTGACTTCTGAGAGTGCCAAAGAACAAATTTACCAACCCCTGTCTTTTCAAGAGATCAAAACCCTCATAAATAGAAAATCTGCAATAGACTGGAAGACAAACACTGGATATGATTATGGAGAAGACTTTCTGAAAGACATGACATGGTTCTCTTGTTGGTTTGCCCGTAGATAAATCGATAAAATTTGTGGGTGTGACATTTGACCGCAGCCTGTGTTTCCGGGAACATGTTGAGTATGGCATTGTCAAGGCACGCAAAGGTTTGGCGGCAATGAGAGTCGTGGCGGCTGTTAACATCGAGCAATGACTGCTTGTCAGCCTGTATCAGACACTCGTTCTCTCCACCATTGAATATGCAATAGCCATCCTCACTGTCAACAAAACGCAAATTGAAAGACTTGAGAGAATACAGAACGAAACTATGCGCATCATCCTCGGTTGCACAAGGGATACACCCTGTGTGGCGATGAGGTTTCTCCTGGATTTTCCGACCATGGAGTATAGAGTCAAGGTAGCTAGAGTACGTGCCTATCTCAAAATAGGTACTAAAAAGAATCATCATTGCATGAACAGCTCAGCACCAGTGGTGGACATCGGTTAAAGCGGGGCAAGTCGTGGGCTGGCCATGCCGCAGATACTGTTCAGCTGGTATGCGGGCTCAATAATATTTCCCATGGGAAGAATGGATACCGATGCCTCTAATATACTGAACACTTTTTCAACCATCATTAAATTTGACAAAGGTTGCAGAGAGGAAATCCCGTGGCGTTGAATGCAGAGCGTCAAAAACACCATCGATGAAAACTGCAATGCAGACGACGTTGTGATTTATACGGATGGATCGGTAGTTCGTCACGAAAAGTCTGCATGGGCCTTCTCTGCAAGCTCATGTGGCAGAATGGTCAGGGAAGCCAGTGGTACATTTAGTATGACAACAAGCAGCATGACAATGAAAGTACTGGCGGTGACCAATGCACTACTCTGGCTAGAGTCACAAAATTACACTCATGCGTGCATTCTGAGTGACTCATTGAGTATGATCCGAAAGGCGGAGGCCGGTTCAGTGCGCAGGCAATGGACTGAATCACTGCAGGCGTCAACAATTTGCAGAATTACACTTGTCTTTGTTCAGGGGCACATGGGTGTCGTTGGCAATGAGAGAGCAGACAGGCTGGCTCTGCCGCCATATCAGAGGGCCAGCCAATGGACAGAGCTGACATCTTGAACGCCCTCATAGAGCGTGGCCGCAGAGAAGACCTTCATCTAAACCAATCCACGTCAACTACTAGATTGCGAAAACTGGGCTTGAAGATTGGTGTGGCAAGAAAAGAACAGTACAACAGGTATACGAGTCGGCTCATCAATCAAAATAGAACTGGTACGGTCAGTCGCTGGACGCTATTGAAGATATTGCGAAGGAGATCGGAGCACCTATGGACATGTCCGGAGTGCAATGAAGATATTCCAAACTGAAACTGAAATGAACAGAACAGACCAGGTCATTATATTTCGCCTACATACGGAACACTGCAGACTCAACAAACATTTACATAGACTGGGAATAAGTCAAACACCTCTTTACCAGTGTCAGCAGTCGGAACAGACACCAGAGACTGTCCTAAAAGACTGGCCTCTCCTGTGTGAGCTGAGAAGCAACATGTGGCCCCACCATCTGAAAACTAAGTGGATACCGCAAAAGGCCTTTCACGCAAAAGGTGGATCTCAGAGATAACACAGGCGACGAAAAACACTATTTTTAAAAAGCACACACACACAAAAGCCCGTTCTATAAATCTCTTCTAATCCTGACGCTGTTGGGCAAAACTGGACTAGAGAAAAAGAAGAAGAAAACAACGGAACCATTATCAATTTTTTATGTATACAAGCTCAGAAACATCAATTTTTTTATGTATACAAGCTCAGAAACATCAATTTTTTATGTATACAAGCTCAGAAACATCAATTTTTTATGTATACAAGCTCAGTCCAAAAAACTCCTTTATGTGAACTAAAGCTCAGGAACCATCAAATTATGATACCAAGCTCCACGAAAATCAATTTTTAGTAACACAGGGGAGAAAACACATTATTTATAAAGCTCAAAACATCAATTTTTTATTTTATACTAAAAAGAACAACGGAACATATCAATTTTTATTATACAAGCTCAGAAACATCAATTTTTATGTATACAAGCTCAGAAACATCAATTTTCTATGTAAACACCGTCAAAAACCATTACACATTTTGTGTGTACATGCCCTGAGAAGAATTAATGACTTTCAAACAAATTATTGCATTTTTCTTAATACCATTTTTTTTGGTAACATCATCTATACAAATAGTCTACTTGACAATTAATATCATTTATAGAAGGAAACAAGGAATCTCACGGCAGGAAAATAGTGACAGGAACTCTCAACCATACGGTTTTGAACTTTGGCTTGTTACACTTTGCTATCAATTCAAACAAATAATTCAATCAATCAATCAAGTGACATGTCTGACGGCGTAGGAGATCATGTCTCTCCACACTTCTCTCTCTCTCTCTCTCTCACTCTCCTTGGTGCAGTTAATTAGTTCTGACATCGATTTTTTGTCGAACCATGATGTCAGACCATCCAACATCTTCTCCTCAGCCTTCCAGGATATCTACTTCCCTGAATTTTACCTATTGTCAAATGTTCTAAACCTCCTCTTCACATTATATGCCCGAAGAACCTTGAATATCTGATTCTTATTCTTTTGATAAGGTTTCTTTGTGTGCAGGCCTGGTTTAGAACCTCACCATTTGTTTTCTTCACTGTCCATGGAATTGTTAGCATTCTTCTATAAAATCATATTTCTGTAGCTTCTATGATCTTATTCATTGCTTGTTCATTGTCCATGCTAAATGTAGACGTTGATATTAAACGATAGACGAAAACTAGTCTCGATAGAGATAAAGTGTCTACGCAAATATTGGAAGTATCAAGAAAGGTCAGGTATAGAAAAAAAGACATCAAGGAGAAAGTTGGTACAATATCAGTACTGAACTTCATCAAGAAACAACAAATTAAATTATTCGGCCACATAAGCAGATTACCAACAGACAGTGTGACCCAGGAGGCTAAACCACTCAGATACAGTGGATACAAGGCAAAAAACGTCCACACACAAAAAATGAACCACAGAAATAACAGAGGCAGTAAAATACACCATGTAGAAAACGTACCCAAGAGAGTGTTGCAGAGGCGGCTCGTCATTAAGGACCAGTGGGGCCGGCCCCATCAAAAACCGAAAGAGGGAATAACTTCCAGGAATAGACAAATAATAGTAAATACTAGAAAAACCATAATTTTTCCGAAATTTTGTGTCTGGCCCCACCAAGAAAAATTACCACGAGCCGCCACTGAAGTGTTGTATAAATCTCTTTTTATTGTGACACTGCAAGGCAAAGTATGATAAGAGAGAAGAAGAAGAAGAAGACACAAATATTGATCAACCCATCTGTTGTCATTATTGTTGGTTTTCTTCTTCTGCGTTCTCACTAGATTGGGATTTCGGATTCTTTAATAAAGGCAGCCATCTGCCTCAGATTATCAGCCACGCCATACAGTTTGTCTTGGACGCTAGTGTAAGTGGGCCACCTATTTCTTCTCAAGTTTGCATACTGGGGCAGTTCTGTAGGATATAATTCCTATGATTTCTGCTTCTCCGTTTGTGCTGACATCTTCCCGCAGTAAGTTTTGGCCATCCTCGTGATGGTAGGTTTGACATTCTTACTGCGTGGCTAGATCTCCGAGGCAGATTGATGACCGTAGAATCCTTTATCCCATTCCGCATTGTGAGGGTCGTTGCACCATGTTATGCGCCTTACGGCCTGGTGCATCCGTTTCTACAAGCATTTGTTTCGGTTAGCATTCCTAGCGGACACGTGCATCCGATTTCAGCTAAACCTCCTTAGTCGCCTATTACGACATGCGTGGCAGGTAACCGTGGTTCTATTCTTTACACCCCACATTTGGGCCCCGGTAACCACTCGGGCGATTGTTGGTTTTAACTTTGAATGTCTTTTTCATAAACAAGTTGAAAATTTAACAAGTGGTTAAACCTTTGTCTGTCGTTCCGAATGTCGTGGTTCAAATCCGAGCCGCGCCGTTCTGTTCACTAGTGCATTTTGTTCAGAAATTCATAGGATTATTGTCGGAGCTACGGAGTTGGTGCTTGTGCAGGTTAAATGTCATTTCTGCCGAGAGGAACCAAGTCATATGGGGTAAAACCCGGAGCAATGACGTCAATCATTCGGCTTTAGACCGTTTAAGTTCTTCTTCTTCTTTACGTTCGTTCTTTACGATCAATTTTAATCACTCTTTGTGATATGTTTGATATTGCCAAGAACGTGTATACGTTGCACATTGGTTTGGTAAGGCCCTAAACGCATAGACTTCTACACGTTTAGGACACATGCATCCGATTTCAGACAAACCTCCTTAGTCACCTCTTACGACATGCGTGGCAGGTAACAGTGGTTCTATTCTTTACACCCCAAATTTGGGCCCGGTAACCACTTGGGCGACTATTTAAATTGAACAAATTCAAGCACAGCTGCCGGGGCTCTCAAGGAGAGCAAAGAATAGTACCACTGCGACCTACAAGATATATCGTAAGAGGCAACTGAGGTAGGGGTCTAGGAAGCTACCTAATAAATAAAAAGCGTCGCAGAAAAAGATTGGCTGGCCTACTTGTAGGAGCATAACTGGTACAATGTACAATCGCTCTTAGACTCAGATCACATACACAACACACAGAGTGGTTTAACAAGGGGTTGATACGGAGCGTTCGATGAAGAAGAAAGGGAGAAGATCCATGATCGCCTACGCCAGCCGGCATGGAGGGTGATTACAATTTTATTATTAATAAAAACTGGAAAATTGAATAAAATAAATTACAAATTGACAGAAAAGTAAACTCAAAAGGAAGATAAGAATTATTACTTTTGTTTAGTAGAAAGCCCACGCAACATCTCAGCCTGTCACAAATAGAAATATTATATGGCGAATGTGGGCGAGGGGAGGGGCTGTAGGTAGACGAGTGCTCTAGATGTCGCATAATTTAATCAGTGTTGGAGTACTGACCAATGCGACTTTTGGTGACTTAACTGAAACATCTATCAGACTAGACCCCTAGTCAGCGTGTTCTGTCCTTCTCAGCCTGCTTAAGACGGTAACTAGACTGGTACGTACGTCACGCGATGGAAGGGAATTGCTTGTAATAACATTCAAATATCTCATCATTGATTTAGTAGAGATGGTTGACGGTTAGTAAAGATTAGACCTCTTTCTTAGAATATTAAGACAAATGTGGCTGGGCTCACTCTAACAAAACAAGATTCTCAACCCAAAATTAACATCAGTAAGTAAGATAGAAATGGAAAATATGACAAAATGATGAAATAGTGTCACTAAGTTATACTGGAAGCTGTACAAAATAAATAAGAAGGAGACGGGTTATGGTAATCATCATCATCATCAGGGGCCGTCTCCACATCGAAAGTTGGCTGCAATGAATCTCCAACATCCTCTTGTCTTTCGCCTTGGTGTTGCACACTGCCAGACTGTAACCTGTCCATTTCTTAAAGTTTCCTCCCACTTATCTCTCGGTCTTCCTCTTGCTCTTCCCCTCAACTTTCCCCTCTAGTAAAGATTGTATCATGGTATCATGAATTAACATTAGTAAGTAAGAAAGAAATGGAAAATATGAGAAAATTATGCAATCTTGTCTCTGTAAGTTATACTGGAAGCTGTACAAAAAAAATAAGGAGACGGGTTATGGTAATACAGCGATTAAATAGTAGGAAGAACATACGAGATAACACAAGCAAGATGCAACGAAGCAAATTAAATCATAAGAGAAATAGCACCAATTTTGAAATACAAACATGTCACCATGAACACTAAAAGAGCAATGTACAACATAATCTTTCAGAATTTATGGTAAAATGAATTTAATATATGCAGAAAGTTAGTGATTGGACTAATTCAACAGCGTCATCAAGCTAAAGACATACAGATAGAAAGACAGACAGATAGACAGACAGACAGTCAGCTAGTAAGTTAGACAGGCAAACAGACAGCCATATAGAGAGAAAGACAGACAGGCAGCCAGCCAGTCAGGCAGGCAGACAGACAGACAGATAGACATACAGATAGACGGACATATAGACAGACAGATAAGCGGAAGAACAGACAGGCAGGCAGATAGATAGACAGACCGACAGATAGACATACATATATACAGACATATATACAGACATATATACAGACAGATAAACACACAGACAGACAGGCAGACTGATAGATAGACAAACATATAGAAATCTAGACAGACAGACAGATAAAGCGGCATGCTTCCAATGAAAAACAATCAAATTAAAACATAAAAGAGAGATAAATTCTACCACACGACGACAATCTAACAACAACACTAAATTCAGATTCATCAAAAATCATATACAAGAAATATAACATCATACGGTTGACCGGACCGTGACACAGATTAGTGAACATGAAGGATCGGTAACAAGCAGAACAAAGTAAACATAACATCGACAAAAACAAAGCCAGAAGTAATCGAGTTTGATGAAATATAATAATAATCAGAAACGTTCTTCTTGAGCTTCATCAAGAAACAACAAATTCAATTATTCGGCCACATAACCAGATTACCAACAGACAGTGCGTCTCCTCAACGGGAAATGTGACTCAGATATAGTGGATAGAAAGCAAAAGGTCGACTACGCAAAAGGTGTGGCACATATATAACAGAGGCAGTGAAAGACACCATGTATAAAGCGCATACACCGGCTAGCTCTATAAATCACTTCCTATTCTGACGCAGTATTTTATTGTTTCGATCCAGAAGTACTTGAGCTTTCAGCTTCACGGCTCGGTGCCATGGACATCGTAACCGTTCGGTTTGGTGCCACGAACACCGTAAATCTGGAGAACCTGTGGCTTTTCTGCCAACCCACGGAATTAAACCCGCACTCATATGGGCTTGTCACCTGTCGTCCAACGCGTACGAACACGCTGGATAAGCGGGTGACTAGGTCTGATAAAGACTGTTTATCTTACAGACAGAAGAAGAAGTTTGTAGTAAAGTGTTTATCTTACAGACATAAGTAGACGTGTGTAGTAAAGTGTTTATCTTACAGACATAAGTAGACGTGTAGTAAGTGTTTATCTTACAGATAAAGTAGAAGTGTGTAGTAAAGTTTTATCTTACAGACATAAGTAGACGTGTGTAAAGATCTCGAGGTAAGTAGTAAGGTTTATCTACAGACAGAAGTAGAAGTGTGTAGTAAAGTGTTTATCTTACAGACATAAGTAGACGTGTGTAGTAAAGTGTTTATCTTACAGATAAAGTAGAAGGTAGTAAGTGTTTATCTTACAGACGAAGTAGACGTGTAGTAAAGTGTTTATCTTACAGACAGAAGTAGAAAGTGTGTAGTAAAGTGTTTATCTTACAGACAGAAGTAGACGTGTGTAGTAAAGTTTTTATCTTACATACAGAAGTAGAGTGTGTAAAGTGTTTATTTACAGACGAAGTAGACGTGTGTAAAGTGTTTATCTTACAGACAGAAGTAGAAGTGTGTAGTAAAGAACTAGACGTGTTGTAGGTCACACACTGATCAGGTACTTACAAAAATCGTTTCTTCTTTAAATGAGGTACAACAAAACTGTGCAGGTTGACCTCTTGATCCAGGTTGTCTGCACTTCGTGACTTACCTGTTAATAAATACATTCATCGATTGATTATTTGATTGATTGAATGATTGTTAAGATCATAAATATTGTTCTTTTGGTGAAAATGTATGACTCAGTCTAACATCGGACGATCTCAGTGACAGTGCGCGAGCTCAGTAGGACCGGCGAGGATTCTCAATGTAATTTTTAGGGTGGTAAAAGTTTGTGAAAATGTTAATTAGTATTAATGATTTTTGTTTGTCCCAGCAGCGGTTTCCCAGCCTTCTCTGATAGATTTGACAATGTGAATGGTTCTTTTACGTTCTCAACTTGAACAGTAGACCTACATTTTATCGTCCATCTCCGATAGGACTAGGAACTTGATTTAATCTACATTTAGATCAGATATTACTTTGAAAACTAGTTCAATCACTCCTTTTTTTCTTTTTAATTTGGACCAACCCGGAAGTGCCACAACGAGTGGACCCAGTACGGTTGAAAATGTAAACACCGAGCGTCATCATTGTTTTTGAATGATAGCTGCTCAGAGTTTGTTTAAGGTTGCTTATTTGGCTTTTTTATGGAGGTTCCGACACTTTGGCTGAGATCAAGTAGTCACTAGACTTTGGCTGAGATCAAGTAGTCACTATACTTTGATTGAGATTAAGTAGTCACTACACTGTGATCTCTTTTTATATAGGGCCCGACCCGGAAGTGCTACAAAGGGTGGACCCAGTACTAGCAAACATAAACGTTTAAAACTGCGAGCGTCATTACACTTTCGAATGAGAACCCGCGGAGTTTGTTTAAGTGGTTTTTGGTGCTATTTGACGTTTCTTCTTCTTCTTCTTTCGCAACTACTTTTTAAACCACTCTTTATGGTCGGTATGTGATTTAAGCATAAGAGCGATTTTACGTTGTGCCAAGTTATGAAATCAGAGACATGTCTGGTCAACCACTAGTGACAACTGTTATAAGAAAGAGAATATGGAGATATGTTGGGAACATCTTGAAGAGAAATGATCAACGAATATCAAAGCAGGCATTGAAGTGGGATGCAAAGGGTTCAAGAAAGAGAGTCGACCTAAGGAGACCCTGAAACGAACTTTGCTGAGAGAGGTAGGAAATATCGGTCTCAGTTCCATGGAGGAGATTAAGCGAGTTGCCCAGCATAGAACGGTATGGAGAAATTACTTGCAGGCCCTATATAACGTATAACGGTACGAGAAGAATTATTATTATTATTACAAGTTATGCGCCTATGGTGACTAGGCCAGCACATCCGATTTAGTGCCAGCATTTTATTTACTAGGGTAGCTTTCCTAGAACTGCAACCTTTTTGACTAAGTGCGCGTACCTTTTTGCATCGTATGACGAGCACTATTTAATTATCTTATTTGGCGTTTCATGAAGACTCCCACCCTTTGGTCACGTTCAAGTGGTCACTGCACTTTGATCTTAGCCAGAGAACGAGAAGCGATCCAAACCGAGTACGTTTGTAGCAAGAGGCAGATCTCTACTTACCACAACAACTAGCTCACGATTTTCTAGGGATCTATTGATTTCTACGATCCTAGTTCATATCTGTTACTCGTCCGAGTGGTTACCGGTGCCCAAATTGGGGTGTAAAAAATAGAACCTCTGTTACCTGCCGCGGATGTCGTAAGAGGCGTCTAAGGAGGTTGGGAGTGGTGCTAGCTACCCCACACCGTGAAAATAACACTAGATGACTATAGAACGGAGAGTGAACCAAGTAAACGCTGGCTGAAACCGACACATCGCCGAAGGATAAGCACCAGTGCTACAAATGGTGCTTAAGATGTGACGTAAAACACACCAATGCTAAGGCTGCATGAATCAGATTTCCACATGAATGCAATTTATGGGGAGATCTGGTACATCGGTCTGGACGGTGATCGAGAGAGTTGCTTGTATGTATTGTAGCTGTAACAATATCTTCTATTTTCTTATTCTAGTAACACGTCCAGAAACAAGGGCCGTTTCCTGTTCTTTGTTATTATCTCCCACATTTTCTCACGTTGTGGTTCTATGTGGCGTAGACGTTAGGTTCTAGACTCTCGTTTCAAAGGATCTCGGTTAGCTCCCTCGTAGAGCCATCTGGATATTTTTTTCAGATATCGAATTACCAGTTCTAGACGGACGATAAAACGTAAGTCCCGTGTTCAAATTGAGCACAAAAAATAACCATTGACAGCTCAAAATCGAGAAAAACAGACTGGAATGCCGCTGCCCAAACAATATTAATTCGAGAGGTACGAGACGAATAGACTTTTCAAAATATATAACTGATTATCTCCCCTAGTACACCCCCTTCCCCGTTAACCCACAGGGCAACCGTAACTTATCTCTCCCCTAGTACGCCCCCTGTTAGTGTTAAACAACACAGGGCAATCATAACTGATTCTGACAAAATACATTGTATTTTGTTAATACCTACAGTAATTTTCTTGCATGTCTTCTAATCATTATACATAATTAATGTTCATACAAGCAGATTATGTTAATGCTAAACAACAAAACTAAACAAAGCTAAAACCGGCGAAGGATTGACTTCATTGCCCCAGGTTCCCTCTATGGCTCCGCCCCTGTCTACAGAAATACTGAAAGTATTGCACAGAACCAGAACTTCGTAGCTCCGGCCACAATCCTAGGCGTGCCATAAAGCTTCCACATATGACTCGGCTCGGATTCGAATCCACCACCTTCAGAACGACATGCAACCGTCTTAATCACTTCGCCATTGAGACCCCCATGTTTATGCAAAATTATAGATAACTCGTTTTAATTTTCGTGGTTAAAGATTTACTTCGGTTGTTTCCCTTATGTTCCTGCAATCTCTTACATTTTATTTTCCTTGTTTCTGCTAATCTTTAATGCTCCCCGCAAGTTATCAATTATAGTTCAATGTTCCACGCAATTTGTCAACTATAGGTCGATGTTCCCCGCAAGTTATCAATTATAGTTCTATGTTCCCCGCAAGTTGTCAATTAGCAAACAAGTTTCGTTACTTTCAATAAATTCTCACTTAAAGTACCAAGGGCAGAGCAACATCTTCAAAAGCTTCAGTGATATTTCGTAATTGATTGATTGATTGAATGATTGACTGATTGATTGGTGGGTCATTATTGCATTCTGGATAGACCCAAAGGTGATCAGTCTCCCTCAACAGATGTCGAAAGGTATGCATAGTGATGGTTCCTGAGGTTCGCTAGTTAAACACACCTCTCACTCTGCCCCTCAGGCATTCAGTTCTACGAGGGCGCATTGAAAAGTAATGCCTCCAAGTCCATAACTTTGTTAATATACATAATTTGCAAATGAAACATACATTTTCAGAAAGCTTGAGATGTCCACTACACAATAGAGTCATTATTTTTCGACATAGTCACCTCCACGTTCCACACACACGCCAACGTCGAACTAGTTGTTGCATCCCGTCGAAGAGAAAATCTGATGATTTTTCAGGAAGCCAGGTACGCACATCTGCTGCCACATCCTCGTCAGAAGCATATCTGTTTCCCTTGAGATGTACCTTGAGCTTTGGGAACAGGAAAAAGTCACAAGGTGCCAAATCGGGGCTATATGATGGGTGCGCTAAAATGTCGTCAAAATTGAGACGCTCTAATGCTGCCGCTGTTTGTCTACTGGTGTGTGGACGAGCTTTGTCATGTTGATGGACTGAGTGTTTTCCAGGATGAACACGTAGCGGTCTTACCCGTAGTTTCTTCATTATATCGACATCTTTTTGCTTGATGCGGCGATTGACATGAATCAGTTCGTCTACGCGAGCTTGGTGTTGTTCATCCACTGCTGTAATTGGTCGTCCGCTGCGAGCCTGATCATGTAAGGTCATCGTCTCTGGATTGTCGCCCTTAACAGTCCTTGCCCACCTCCTAACAGTACTCACATCCACACAGGCGTCACTATATACCGCTCTCATTCTCCGATGCATGTCGATGGGAACACAACCTTCGGCAGTCAAGAATTCAAACACATCTCTTTGCTTCAACCGAATTTCCATGTATGACGCCATCTTGGATAATGGTGTGCGCATGCGCAACATTCCAGACACTTGACACTTACTGTCCTGAAAATACACTTACATATACTTTATTCTGATATCGGTGTCAATTGCCTCCGAACACTATTAACAAAGTTATGGACTTGGAGGCATTACTTTTCAATGCACCCTCGTACTTGTACGACGGGTAACTCCAAACTCCTTAAAACGCTGGATCAATTCAACATCTATTGTAGTGTCTTCATCCAACAGGTAGTCGTGAAGAGACTTCTTCTTCTGTGTTAACCCGCTGTGAATTCGGGCAGTAGCCATGGCGCTTGGTATGGCGCTTCTGAATGATTTTTGCGTGAAAATCTGCTTACCGTTTTATTGGTGTCCCTTACCATGCAAGCGGAACTTCACAGACTTCAGAGGTACTAGAAATACATGTAGACGAGATTTGGAGGCAGAGATCAACAATATAAAGAAGAGCTGGAGGGCGCTGCAGGAAATAGCTAGAAATAGGAAGACATGGCATGAGTTGGTTGAAGGTATATTCTCGAATCCGGGCTAAAATTGCAGAGAGAGAGAGAGAGAGAGAGAGAGAGAGAGAGAGAGAGAGAGAGAGAGAGAGAGAGAAGAGAAGGCTCATGACCGAGATATAGAAAACAACATCACACAAAGGTACATAATCTTTTGAAAAGAGACAAGGATGAGTTGAAAGGCAAAAAAAACATGCGAAAAATCAGAAGTCACAGTAAAACACTTGACAAGTGACAGTCTGTAAAGTCGGAAAAGGTCATACATACATTCCTACACATATAACTTTATGCTAATACAATTTCACAACATGCACAAAGCACACATACAACACACACATAAATGTGCAGCGATACACACATTAACATCACATAACACACCTAACTGACACATCTGCACCTACCTCGAGATTTGAACATTATCCTCTTCCACACTGACGTACCGGAACTCATCTTGTGTCTATTCTATATTACCCTTGACCTGTATGTTCACACGTAATCACTTCCGCTTAATTGTTGACCTCTCACCTGACCTATAAATAAATAAAATGCACATTACATAAAATCTGGTATATCTTCTTTTGTCCATCTCTGCTTTTTTGCTGTTAGGTGTAGCAAGTTTGACTGATGATCGGTTACCGAGATAGTGCACGCTCGATCGCTTGATGTCCTGTGATGCTCAGACGATTGATGTCCTGTGATGCTCGGTCGCTTGATGTCCTGTGGTACTGTGGAGTTTTAAGATGTCTGTAACTCCATCAATCCATCAAATAAAGCTCCATCATACATAAAATTAAAGTGAATATTATGTTAAGTCTTGGAAATGTATAATGGTTGTCAGTGGCGGCTCGTGCTAAGTTTTGTTGGTGGGGCCAGACATATTTTTGTGTGGAAGATCATGGTATTGGGTTAGGTTATATTTTAATTTATTCATGTTACACATTATTTTTGGTGGGGCTTGGCCCCACTGGCCCTTAAGGACGAGCCGCCACTGATGGTTGTCCTATATATGGGAGCACTTTATGCAGATTTATACGAAGTTGATGCTTATGCTGGTAGTGGTAGTAGAGTTGATGGTAGGGACTGTAGCAGGTGCACGTTTGATTACGTTAGGTAATGGAGAAGTACACCATCGGAAAGTGGATTATCTTTGTATATGTGTGTATATATGTGTATGTGTGTTAGACGACAGTTACAGGGGATGAAATAATGATGATGGTAACACTAATGATGAGGATGACGTCGAAGATGATGATAGTGGCCATGTTAATAATGAATATGTTTCAAATAATTGAATCTGGAAGTATGCGTGTGGAATTTGTGGACAGCATTCGGAGTTCAATCTCAAGACACTCATTTGGCTGTAAACATCTGCACATACTGGAGCGCAGGGTTGTGAACGTACTGACTTACTTGTAACCAATGCTCCGACTCAAACGGGCAGAAATATTGACAGAATCTATGTCTTAAATGCGGTACACTTCCGTTTATGTGTTATGGGCGAATCTCAGACACTGGAACGAGTCCAAGAATTCGGAGTTAAGTTTGGGCATGCCAGACAGTGTCGTCTTCGTGGTAGAGAGAGAAGATATACTAATCAACTTCTCATGGGTACGGTGAGCAAATGAACTTTGGGATGGCTGCTGCAGCGGAGGACAAAGCACGTATAGGATCGGAATGTCCAATGTGCCATGACCTCGATCGCATAACATATCATAACATGTAAATAATGATAGCGACGATGTGGTTTTGAGTAGTGACGATTGCCCGTCTGCCCAGCGTGTTCGTAGCGCATTGGACTACGCATGACTATCCCTCTGTGTGTGCGGGTTCAATTCCGCGGGATGGCAGAAAAAGCCACAGATTCCCTAGATTTACGGTGTTCGTGGCACCGAACCGAAGGGTTACGATGTCCATGGCACCGAGCCGAAGAGCTGAAAAGCTCAAGTGCTTCTGGATCGGGAAAAAAGTAGTGACGATTGCACTGCTACAACCCTATCATGGACGCTAGGTCAAGAAACCCATGCCTGACTTCTCACCAAGATGCACAGACCTATCATGGACGCTAGGTCAAGAAACCCATGCCTGACTTCTCACCAAGATGCACAAACCTATCATGGACGCTAGGTCAAGAAACCCATGCCTGACTTCTCACCAAGATGCACAAACCTATCATGGACGCTAGGTCAAGAAACCCATGCCTGACTTCTCACCAAGATGCACAGACCTATCATGGACGCTAGGTCAAGAAACCCATGCCTGACTTCTCACCAAGATGCACAAACCTATCATGGACGCTAGGTCAAGAAACCCATGCCTGACTTCTCACCAAGATGCACAAACCTATCATGGACGCTAGGTCAAGAAACCCATGCCTGACTTCTCACCAAGATGCACAAACCTATCATGGACGCTAGGTCAAGAAACCCATGCCTGACTTCTCACCAAGATGCACAACCCTATCATGGACGCTAGGTCAAGAAACCCATGCCTGACTTCTCACCAAGATGCACAGACCTATCATGGACGCTATGTCAAGAAACCCATGCCTGACTTCTCACCAAGATGCACAACCCTATCATGGACGCTAGGTCAAGAAACCCATGCCTGACTTCTCACCAAGATGCACAAACCTATCATGGACGCTATGTCAAGAAACCCATGCCTGACTTCTCACCAAGATGCACAAACCTATCATGGACGCTAGGTCAAGAAACCCATGCCTGACTTCTCACCAAGATGCACAAACCTATCATGGACGCTAGGTCAAGAAACCCATGCCTGACTTCTCACCAAGATGCACAGACCTATCATGGACGCTAGGTCAAGAAACCCATGCCTGACTTCTCACCAAGATGCACAAACCTATCATGGACGCTAGGTCAAGAAACCCATGCCTGACTTCTCACCAAGATGCACAAACCTATCATGGACGCTAGGTCAAGAAACCCATGCCTGACTTCTCACCAAGATGCACAAACCTATCATGGACGCTAGGTCAAGAAACCCATGCCTGACTTCTCACCAAGATGCACAACCCTATCATGGACGCTAGGTCAAGAAACCCATGCCTGACTTCTCACCAAGATGCACAACCCTATCATGGACGCTAGGTCAAGAAACCCATGCCTGACTTCTCACCAAGATGCACAAACCTATCATGGACGCTAGGTCAAGAAACCCATGCCTGACTTCTCACCAAGATGCACAACCCTATCATGGACGCTAGGTCAAGAAACCCATGCCTGACTTCTCACCAAGATACACAGACCTATCGGTATAAACAACAGCTTCATCACCCCTTGCATTATCTTCTGTCTGTCTCAACTGTCTGTAATATCGCTTTATGGATGGAGTAGGATAGGAGGGACATGAGTCTGTGGAATTTAATGGCCTGATGGCTCGTGCAGTCGCAGCGAGACTGTTCAGGCTAGGATGTTTTTTGTATGCCCTCGACAGCAAAAACTCCTTGACCTTACCATCGATTAAACACGGGTCTCCAGCGTGAGAGCCGCGCTCTAATCCAGTAACTTTTTTGTAGCATATTATATATAATATAAGTTGTGTATGATTTAAAAGTCAAAAATAAAGTTTAACACTTAAAAAATCTGTTTTGGTCTTTTTTTCCGGCCCGCCTGGATATTTTTTAAATTTTATCTGGCCCTCCTCTTGGAAAGTTTGCCCATCACTGCTCTAATCCATTCGGCCAGACATTAAAATGAGTAATACAAACATCAATACAGTAATACTACTATATTAATACCACAGCAATAATAACAATAATAATAGAATATTAAAAAGCTGAAAAGGTCTAAAGCCGAAGGATTGACTTCATTGCACTGGGTTTGACCCATATCGCTCGATCACTCTCTCGATCCCCGAGAACTGACACGATATCTGCCGTGAGTATTGCACAAAGCACAAACTCCATAGCCCCGGCAACAATCCTAAGCGTCTCTGTAAAAAATACACTCGTGAACAGAACGGCATGGTCTGCATTAGAACACACAACATTAAAAGCGCAAGGCAAAGACTTAGCCACTTAACCACAAAGAGCCCTATTGCTATAGAATATAAATTTCGATATAAGGGAAGACTGCAGTAAAACTATGTAGCAATAGCGAAACACGTAACAAACAAAGTATTGTAATATATTAGTTTAGTTTAGTTTAGTCGTCGGATCACCATCACTGCACGTCGAACAAATTAGTCCATAAGTGCTCCGATCTCTCCCTCAGTATGTCCATCAGCGTGTGGCGACTAACGACACCGGTTCTTTGTTGGTAAATTATAATATATAAATTATAATATATATTGTAATATATCAATTATACTACAATATAACAGGAATAATGACAACAATATAGCAACAATAGCATCCCAATTCTTCACGCATTGAGAGAGTTTTTCCGAACAGAGGAGTTTCAGGGCTGTGAATCACACTCGCTGACCAGATTGAGAGAGATGGGTGTCAATATTGGTGCAGCCCGAAAAGAACTACATACTAAATATGTAAAGAGATTGATTAATCAACATCGAACTGGCGTGTTGGGCCACTGGATGCTGCTGGATTTGCTGAGACGGAGATCGGAGCACCTATGGACATGTCCGGAATGCTATGATGATAGTCCTCATATGAGTTATATCATTATTAACTGATAACTGATAATTGAATATAAACAATAGTACAAAAAAAACAAGAATAACATAACATTATTAGTAATTTCCATAGTTGTATTATTTATTATTAGTCAATATGACAGCAACTATAAATATATATGTAACATATTTCTACATGGCTAAGTAAATAGTTTACCACATATTTCATCATCATCATCACATAGCATGACCTAGCAGAACTTTGCCACTCTAATAGTCCTACGGAATTTCTCTCTCTCTCATAGGCCAGATGTCCCGCCTCTGCAACCGTCATGCTCAATCTATCAGTTACATCTTGAATCCATGCTCTCCGTGGTCTTCCTCTTTTCCTCTTTTCCTCTTTGTCGGTATGCCCTCTTCCATGATGGTCTTCTCCAGCCATTCGTGTCTCTTTATATGTCAAAGTTACTTCAATTTCCTCATTCCTATTTGTAGCATCAGCCAGTTCTCTTTGATCTTGATCTTCTTTCTTCTTCTTCTCCTTCTTCTTCGAATGCTTCATATCGACCACTTGTTAAACCACTCTTTGTGATCTGTATGTGATCTGAGCCTAAGAGCGATTGTACGTTGTGCCAGTTATGCGCCTACAAGTAGACGAGCACATCCAATTGCTGCGATGCTTTTTATTTACTAGGGTAACTTTCCTAGGTCCCTACCTAAGTCGCCTCTTACGACATGCCTTGTAGGTCACAGTGGTACTTTTTTTTACTCCCTTCTAAGCCCCGGCAACATACGGTCGGAGCTCTGTCCAAGATATGTCTATTTGTTTTCTTCTCTGTCCAAGATATGTCTATTTGTTTTCTTCTCTGTCTTGATATGTCTATTTGTTTTCTTCTCTGTCCAAGATATGTCTATTTGTTTTCTTCTCTGTCCAAGATATGTCTATTTGTTTTCTTCTCTGTCCAAGATATGTCTATTTGTTTTCTTCTCTGTCCAAGATATGTCTATTTGTTTTCTTCTCTGTCTTGATATGTCTATTTGTTTTCTTCTCTGTCTTGATATGTCTATTTGTTTTCTTCTCTGTCCAAGATATACGATGAAGATATACAAATGTCCACACATTTCACGGAGTAAATGCTTACTGTTTGCGGTGACTATGGGTTGTTTTATGGCAGGATAACAAAGTTCAATATATTTGCATTCCCTCAGTATCTACAGATAACACATATATATCAGAAAGCAGTACTACGATCCAGTCATCTATATTAAACATCAGCGTCTCCTGTCAGCGGACAACTTTGTTTATCTTCGCAGCATCCTATCCAGATCGGCAAAAACATAGATTCTGAGGTCAACAATAGAATATCCAAAGCCAGTGCTGCGTTCGGAAGGCTACGTGTCACTGTGTGGAAGCGGAAGGGATAAGCGTAGCGAAAAAGCTGGAAGTTTACCAGGCCATAGTGCTAACCACGCTGCTGTACGCAAGCAAGACATGGACAGTCTATAGCAGACACGCAAGAAAACTAAACCACTTCCACACAAGCTGTCTACGCAGAATACTAAAAATAAGCTGGCAGGACAAAATTACAGATACCGAAGTCCTCACAAGAGCAAAGATCCCAAGCGTCAACACCCTGTTGCAGAAGGCCCAAGTAAGAGGGGTCAGTCACGTTGCTCGGATGCCTGATAAACGCATCCCGAAACAGTTGATGTATGGCGAGCTTGAAGGGAGCAGACGTTTAGCTGGTGGGAAAAAAACCGCTTCAAATACACTCTTAAATTGTCTCTGAAATGCTTCGATATAGACACGACGTTCTGGAAATCCGTTGCGCAAGATCGCCAAATGTGGTGCTGTAATAACACAAGAGGAGCCCGCACTTGCTGAGAATCATCGTGCCGTTGAGGCACAAAGAAAACGAGCTGCGCGAAAAGACAGAACACACAACATGCACATGCCTAACCTTGATCATGTATGCCCCACCTGTGGTAGAGGATTGTGTTCTAGGATTGGACTCTACAGTCATCTCCGCACACACACATGAGAGGTGCAGCAGCACACGTCTGAGACTGTTGTCATCATCGTTTGCGATGAACGGCTATTATTATTACAGATGACACAAAGACAACAGATAAATATGAACCAACTATATCTAGAATAGTCGTGCAGGGAGACATGAAACTTGACATAAATATGAACCAACTATATCTAGAATAGTCGTGCAGTAAGACTTAACAGTCAATAAAGAAACAAATAAACAAAGTCCATTTTTTTCCTTTTAAATATGTTCCAGAGAAAAAGACTGTAATTTGGTGAGAAATGATATTTAAATATCGTGTAAGAAAGAAACAACGGTGAATATGTGTGTATGCGATTACAAAGCAAACCATTTGTTTACTTACGAATTGTAATCGATATGTTAACATACTGTGTGTATTTGACTTTGATAAATATTTGAAGAGTGGTAACATTATGTAGTCTAAGATTCATGATATTTAAACAATAATGATGGCAAATAGATACATACGGAGAAGACATCTTGGCTTATACATCTTTGTGTGTTTCGTTTGTATACTTTGAGATGTAAACAGGCTGGCTATATAAGGTAAGAATCATCATCATCAAGTACCGTGCCGGCTGGAGTAAGCGATCATGGATCCCCACAAATCTCTATCTCTGGTGTTTGCTATCAATTCAGATGTTGACGCTCTTCCGTGCCATGAAGTCAGGCTATCCAAAATTTTCTCTCTCTGTCTTCCTCTGTCTTGTCTACCCTCGATTTTACCGGTTGTTACAATGTGTTCTAAAACTTCTTTCCTCATCACATGTCCGAAAAATGATGACTGCCTCTTTCTTATATTGATGATAAGATTTCTCTGTGTCTTGATCTCATTCAATACTACAACATTAGTCCTTTTAGCAGTCCATGGGATTCTCATCATTCTTCTGTAAAACCACATCTCCGTAAGGTAGGAATTTTTTGATACATTGAGCCCATCCTGAATAGCCCATTTAGCTTTTACTTTTAGTACCTTAAGTCCGTAACATTCTGGATATGAAAAACTCGAAAAGTTAGCCTCGACGCGACATGCTTATTTCAGTGGCCGTAATTTTGTATTAATTTTACATTTAAATTCATATAAGTTATGTTATCTAATGCAAAACATATGATAATTTCATAAATAATTGTAAAAAATATATATTATATATTTTTAAGATGTCTAATCTCGTTGTTTGAAGCACGCTTATTTTCTAACCGGCACATTTGAACCTACGCCATTTTGTCAAAATAGTCTTGACTTCGTTTCAACTTGCTCCAGCCAAAATCGAAATATTTTTAATTAAATGGATTCTAACAACCCAAATTACTGTCCTGATGAAGACAACAGTGAATCTTCAAATTTGTTAACATCAGAAGTTGACATATCCGAAGCGGAGATGGAAAATATAACAAAAATATCCCTGAACACTGTCGCATTGAACAGGTAGGAGTTTACGTTTTCGCCATTAGACTTACCTATGTGAAACTGAAACTAACATTGTTTTTTGTTATGGGGACTATGGTGGATTCTGTGATAATAATATGTTGTCTTGTTAAATAAATTAGCAATGTTGATGAGTTATATTGTTATAAATGCTAGAAAAATAAGTTATTGATATTTAATATGCTTAGCAACTGGTTGCTAGGAGAAAGCTATAATTTGTTATTCAAGATACAGGCTTCTTGTTTACGCTATTGTACTTGTTAGATCTTGTTTATTTCCACGTTTTTGTGATTTTCAGGTCAGATGCAATGTTCCTACACTATGTATGTTTGTATGAATGTTAAAATTATTTACTTATTCCTATATGCTAACAATTATATTTGTTTCTATTTTTGTCAAGCCCTGTAGGACATGACCAGTCCTACGACAATCTTGACTGTGGTCCAGAAGATACATTGCCACCTTTTCGACCTGCAAGGCTCCCTGGTCTGCATCTGCCAGATGTCATAACAAGAAACGATCATCGGCAGTATCTCACCCCTCGTAAGTAATTATTAACAATAGGGAGTGTATGGCAATTTTTCTCATGGCAATTTTTCTCATCTTACAGTATGGAAAAAGATGTGATTGATAAGTGCATTATGACTGATTTTGTGATTGATAAGTGCGTTATGACTGATTTTAATGTATGTAAAACTGACAACTGTGTGTTCATGTTATTCACATTGTGTTAACTGCTTTTCCATGCATTTTGTAAAGTAGTATTGCAGGTTTTGATTCTGAATTCCCAGTCAGTGTATTTTAACTAAAATAATTTCACAAATATAATGTTTTAAAAATCTTTTTTCTCATCTACAGTAAGCTTCTTCAAGCTGTATTTTTGTACAGAATTGTTGCAGCAAATGTGCAATTTTACCAACCAACAAGCAGCGCTGCAACAGGGCACACAAAACCATCATATGGTACATGGACAGACCTACATGAAGAGGAACTTTTAAAATTTGTTGGTCTGCTCATGTACATGAGTCTAGTACAGGCTCCAAATGTAGAGTTATATTGGTCTAGTAAGCAACTCTTTCATGGTTTGTGGGCTAGGGCTTTTATGCCTATAAACCGATATAAAATAATTCAAGCATTCTTGAAAATCTCCAATCCTGAAACTGAACGAGCTAACGACAAACTAAAAAAAGTTAGGTTCGTGCATGATTTTCTTAGGATGAAATGTATGAAGTTTTGGCAGCCGCATGAGTGTATTAGTGTAGATGAGAGAATGGTTAAGAATAAGGGAAGATATGGGTTTAGACAGTACATCAAGGATAAGCCAACTAAGTGGGGGATGAAATTATGGGTGGTTGCAGATTCAATAACGGGATATACATATAATTTCGATGTTTATACAGGGAAAGACGCAGCTCGCTCAACTCAAGGATTGGGATACGATGTTTTTTATAAATTATGTAGATCTATTTTCCAGCAAGGGTATCAAATTTTTATGGATAATTTTATACTTCTTTTCATTTATTTGTAGATTTATTAAAGGTGAAGACTTTAGCAAAACTATTTCAGGAATACCGCCGCCAACATCAGGATATTCCGGAACTGGTCAGACCGAAGAGATATAGTCAGTTAGATTTTACTATAGAGTTAATTAAAGAGCTAGCTAACTTTGATAAAGACATTCAAGTTCCCTTGCTGGATAATAGAAGTAAAAATGTTCTCAAATAGTACCTGGTCTTAGAAAAACTCAAAAATTGTGTTAGATGCTATAGGATTAGAAAAGTTGAAAAGAAATCAAAAGTTTTTTGTCAGATTTGTAAAAAAAAGTTTCTGTTTTAATCAGATAAGAAATTGCCTGGTTGATGAACATTCTGTGCCTGGGTCAGATGAACGTTCTGTGCCTGGGTTACCTTGAGTCATGTTTGCAAGATGCCAGATAACTTTTTTCCTGTCTATTTTGTATATCACATATCATTGTTTACTCATATTTTTGTTCAATAATATCTTTTACTTGCTATGGTTAGAAATTATATACCTATTTAATGTTTATGTATCATACTATAAGTGTTAGTTCTTTATGGGCTGCTTACTAGACCAATTCGGCGTCATTTTCTCTTTTATGTCATATTTATTGACTTTTTTCTTTAAAATATGAAAATATGCATGTCTTGTAAATTTTATGATTACTGCCTTTCATATTGTCCAAACATGTTCAATTTCAGATATGTCCTGGATAAATGAATATTCTAAAAGACTGTAATAAAAGATTTCATTATATTTCTCATACTTTTTTTTTCTTCTTTGTGATTGTAAAATTATTTGTCATTTGTAGAAAAATCTATTTTTAGACTTTTCATAAGTAGGTCACGAATATCATAAATTACATCACACATATTTTAAAACCACATATCCAGATAGCCCATCCAATTAGCTTTCCAACCATATATAACATGCCTATTTTCAATGCAAAGAATGTGTATGTTTGCTAAATATAGAGCAGGACATCAAAAATATCAAAAAACCTTAAAAACCTGCCAATGGTTAAGAGTTAACATGCGGGAGTAGAAAGTCAATGAGCGAGAGGATAATCTGGATGATATAGCATTGGTCAAGGAAGGACAGACAATGGATAGTGGAGATCAGAGCCGTGCCGTGCTATGATACAGAGAGGTGACCGAATCAGGCAGTGCCATAAGGGGGGCAGCATAAGCAGCAAAATAAAAATTGTAATTGAAGGTTATTTTAAGGAAAAAACCATTTAAGGGGCGGCATTTTGAAGACTTGCATCATACTGAGAAAATATACCGCACGATCCTGGTGGAGATATATCAAATACATAAGAGAAGCAGGTCATATAGATGATATTTAAAACATTTATTAATCTACATCCTTATCTACAGTGAAGAAAATGTGGATGAAAATTGGAACTGTTATGGACGTTCGTATAACCGGCGTGCTACGGGAACAATCATTATGTGTACTCTTCGCTATCTACTGAAATTCTTCTTCGAACGCTCCATATTGACCACTTGTTAACCACTCTTTGTGATTTGTATGTGATCTGAGCATAAGAGCGAGTTTATGTTGTGTTAGTATGCACCTACAAGCAAGCCAGCACATTCGATTACTGCGACGCTTTTTATTTATTAGGATAGCTTCCCTAGGCCCCTACCGCAGTCACCTCTAACGACATACCTTGGAGGTCACAGTGGTACTATTCCTTGCTTCCCTTGTGGGGCCCAGGCACCAGGCGGGCTCGTCTAAACGATGAGATGGGTCGCCTCTATGAAGCTGCATGTCAGTTGGAGTTCCTCGAGAGTTCCCCATAGCTTGTTCTGTAAGCTTTGTTCATGAGGCCATGTTTCGTTTCGTTGGTATATCTATGATGAACATGACTGCAGGATGTACAGACACTCTGGCAAACACACATGTCACTTACTCAGTCACAGAGACGTCGACATAAGTGACATGTATCAACAAGAAGTCTATTTACCTTGGCCTGGTATCAACCAGACAGACCTACACGCTAGTTAGTTTTTGTGTGTGCTTTTTTCCCCCTGTTCATTGATTGAGAGTAAACTACTAATTCGTTAATTTTTTTCTCCAGGTCACAGACAAAGCGGAGAAACAGTGGAGGTATATCTGAACCGAATCAGGCTGCACGCAACAAGATATCACCTGTGAGCCCAGCACTCACGAACCAGGTGTGTAGATGTGTATGAAAATACTCGTCTACAGTACACAGATTGAATGTGTGCTCAAATACACAAGATTGTATATGCATGTTCAATGTGTAAGTTGATTCCAATATTGAGTGCGTTCTGTGTAACTTGAATTTTTGTTATAGATCAGCGGTTCTCAACCTTTTGATTGATTGAACCATGATCCTTGCACTTTAGTGAATAACCATGTGTTCTCCGATCACTTTCTTACACATGAAGATCTCAGCTGCAGTACACGAGCACCGTAGAACCGGTGAAGGTCCCTAGTATAATTTAGAAGATTGTGAAAATATTTTCTTATTCTTCACCTTTGAATTCCCAACGGAGCACAGGTCTTCAACAAACTTCTTCTAACCCTTGTTATCTCTTGTCATCTCTTCCAATTCTTTCAACGTCTTGTCTATCCTTTCAATATATTTCTCCAGATTTCTTCTCCATATATATTTAAGCCTTCCACTACTCGTTTTTCCCTGCGGGTTTCAAAACAGTGCCTATCTTGCAATGCTTCCCGTTGGCCTTCTCAATTTGTATCCTATCCATCGCCAGCGTATCTTCCTTCGAGTAGAAATTTTATTTTTTCTAACCTTTCTAATGAATTTTGTCCATGCAGCGGGTTTCCAGACTGATCTTCACGATTTTTGAACTGCCAATGTTTCTTTTAGGTGCACAACTTGTACACGTGACTTACGTTTTATCGTCCGTCTCCGATAGAACTAGCAACTCAATCTCACCTACACTGAAATCAGGGATCTCTGGAAACATATCCTGATGGCTCCACGCGCGAGAGAGCGAACCGAGTATCTTTGGAACGAGAAGCAAGCACTTAACCTCTACGCCACAGAAGCTCCCAACCTTTTTATACATATATCAGGGTGGTCCGGCTCGAACTAACCACTTTCAGAAAGTAAGGTAAACTGTTTAACCACCTTGATTTCAGAAAGTAAGGTAAACTGTTTAACCACCTTGATTTCAGAAAGTAAGGTAAACTGTTTAACCACCTTGATTTCAGAAAGTAAGGTAAACTGTTTAACCACCTTGATTTCAGAAAGTAAGGTAAACTGTTTTAACTCACCTTGATTTCAGAAAGTAAGGTAAACTGTTTAACCACCTTGATTTCAGAAAGTAAGGTAAACTGTTTAACCACCTTGATTTCAGAAAGTAAGGTAAACTGTTTAACCACCTTGATTTCAGAAAGTAAGGTAAACTGTTTAACCACCTTGATTTCAGAAAGTAAGGTAAACTGTTTAACCACCTTGATTTCAGAAAGTAAGGTAAACTGTTTAACCACCTTGATTTCAGAAAGTAAGGTAAACTGTTTAACCACCTTGATTTCAGAAAGTAAGGTAAACTGTTTAACCACCTTGATTTCAGAAAGTAAGGTAAACTGTTTAACCACCTTGATTTCAGAAAGTAAGGTAAACTGTTTAACCACCTTGATTTCAGAAAGTAAGGTAAAATGTTTAACCACCTTGATTTCAGAAAGTAAGGTAAACTGTTTAACCACCTTGATTTCAGAAAGTAAGGTAAACTGTTTAATCACCTTGATTTCAGAAAGTAAGGTAAACTGTTTAACCACCTTGATTTCAGAAAGTAAGGTAAACTGTTTAACCACCTTGATTTCAGAAAGTAAGGTAAACTGTTTAACCACCTTGATTTCAGAAAGTAAAGTAAACTGTTTAACCACCTTGATTTCAGAAAGTAAAGTAAACTGTTTAACCACCTTGATTTCAGAAAGTAAAGTAAACTGTTTAACCACCTTGATTTCAGAAAGTAAGGTAAACTGTTTAACCACCTTGATTTCAGAAAGTAAGGTAAACTGTTTAACCACCTTGATTTCAGAAAGTAAGGTAAACTGTTTAACCACCTTGATTTCAGAAAGTAAAGTAAACTGTTTAACCACCTTGATTTCAGAAAGTAAGGTAAACTGTTTAACCACCTTGATTTCAGAAAGTAAGGTAAACTGTTTAACCACCTTGATTTCAGAAAGTAAGGTAAACTGTTTAACCACCTTGATTTCAGAAAGTAAGGTAAACTGTTTAACCACCTTGATTTCAGAAAGTAAGGTAAACTGTTTAACCACCTTGATTTCAGAAAGTAAGGTAAACTGTTTAACCACCTTGATTTCAGAAAGTAAGGTAAACTGTTTAACCACCTTGATTTCAGAAAGTAAGGTAAACTGTTTAACCACCTTGATTTCAAAATAAGTAACTGTTCCACCTTGATTTCAGAAGAGTATATGTGAGCAGTTTATTGGAGAAGAGGAGACTACTGATTACAAAGGGAAAAGTCATCCTCACTTTGGGAGGGGAGGGGGATGTGTTACAGCCAACTATAAACTTGTGGGCCTTCGGACTCAGGTAAGAATTATGGAAATCAGACCACAACTACACCACGTGGTCTCGCATTACAGTATTGGTGTATATAGACGAATTCATTTTAAAATCAACACAAAATGCTAAATCGAAGTTATATTATGTAACAAGCTAAGTTTAACAATAAGGAATATCAATATTATAAATATGTTTCAGCAATAAATTACCACAGACTCACAGAATTGAGTAAAGCAAAAAATCTTGCAGTGTTCTATCAAACATCTATATTTTCCGGCCCCTTTTCTGATCTAGATCAGGGAACACCTAGTCAGTTGTCTGGCCTAGTTATCTAGAGTTGGCTGTGAATGTGTCCAGTGAAGATATGAAACTGCACACACTATGAACACACAACAAATCTATTTAAAAAAGGAAGCGCCCCACGCCAAATAGAAAATATTTATAAAATTATCCTTGCTAACTAGAAATAATTCGTATTTGAATATGAAATGAAAATCGTGGCATATCCCAAAGGACGTAGCCATCAACCACAGTAAACAAGTCGTTGATTTTCTAGGCACCACTTATACGTTCAGTAGTTTGTCATTGCTTTCTGAACGGGTGGCGCCATCGTCCTTTGTTAAAATCAACGGAAACAATTTTCAAGCAAACTGTCCGCAGCGTGATTCGAACTCAGAACGTCGGGGTTAATAGACCGAGTCACTAACCCCTAGGCCACAGTATAACTATCCCAAAAAAATAATTGTTTGTGAGAGAGGCCATGCATATAATTAAGGAATAGTTGACGTTTAGAAAAATCAAGATCACCAGCTCAAAGTTAAGAAGAATATGCTGTCTGTTATCTATTAAACATCTATCAGCGAGCCACGGGAACCATCAGTATGCATACTCTTCGATATCTGTTGGGGAGACTGAGCACCTAAGGGTCTCTCCGGAGTGCAATGACGTCAATTTAGTAACCAATAACTATTAAACATCATCTTCTTCTTCTTTTTCAAACGCTCCATATCGACCACTTGTTAAACCACTCTTTGTGATTTGTATGTGATCCGAGCCTAAGAGCGATTGTTCGTTGTGACAATTATGCGCGTACAAGTAGGCTACCACATCCGATTTTTGCGACGCTTTTTATTTACTAGGGTAGCTTTCCTAGGCCCCTACCTTATTCGCCTCTTACAGCATGTCTTGTAGGTTGCATTGTTACTATTCTTTGCTCCCCATGCGAGTCCCAGCAACACACGGCCGACTAAACATCTAAGGACCATCAAATGTTGCAAGTTTACCTTAAATAGTTACAATTTTCACAATAAAATGTTGCAAGTTTACATTAAATAGTTACAATTTTCATAATAAAATGTTGCATGTTTACATTAAATAGTTACAATTTTCACAATAAAATGTTGCATGTTTACATTAAATAGTTACAATTTTCACAATAGAATGTTGTAAGTTTACCTTAAATAGTTACAATTTTCACAATAAAATGTTGCATGTTTACATTAAATAGTTACAATTATCACAATAAAATGTTGCATGTTTACCTAAATAGTTACAATATTCACAATAAAATGTTGCATGTTTGCATTAAATAGTTACAATTTTCACAATAAAATGTTGCATGTTTACATTAAATAGTTACAATCTTCACAATAAAATGTTGCATGTTTACCTTAAATAGTCACAATCTTCACAATAAAATGTTGCATGTTTACCTTAAATAGTCACAATCTTCACAATAAAATGTTGCATGTTTAAATTAAATAGCCACAATCTTCACAATAAAATGTTGCATGTTTACCTTAAATAGTTACAATCTTCACAATAAAACAACACATCTTAAGTGATACTTTGTTGTCAATATTGATATTTGATGGATGAAATCCCTGGCAAGTTCAACCACATCTTACACTATCAAGTTATGTTCAACAGCTGCTGGCAATCATACCACTAATATACGATTAACTGTGGTTGAGTGAGTAGGTTCAGCGAAGGGGACAGCTCATGAAACGTGAGGCACATGAGATCGAATTACCTAACGTCAAGAAAAGTGAGCCTACTCACCTACTTGTGTGTTCTACTCACACAAATTCGATACAAATGTGTTATCGATTCTTACCGTTTACTAACTTAATAACGGTAATCGTTATTCTTAAGTTACTTATCTTTGACCTTTTTTTTAGTAAGATTGAAACGTATATCGATATAAGGGAACGTCCATGTGGGCCCGGGCCCGCAAGGAAGCAACTAATAGTAACACTGTTACCTACAAGGCATGTCGTAAGAGGCTACTGAGGTAGGGGCCTAAGGAAGCTACACTAGTAAATAAAAATCGTCGCAGAAATCGGATGTGATGGCCTACTTGTAGACGCATACGCTGACACAACGTGCAATCTCTCGTAGGCTCAGATCACATACAGATCACACAGAGTGGTTTACAAGTTGTCGATATGGAGCGTTCGAAGAAGAAGAAGAATTGGTCAGCCTCTTTCTCTTGATGATTCCATTTTCGTTGTATGCTTTTGCAACTGATGTAGTTGGTCTCATTCTTACAACGTGGCTAAACCATTTGAGTCTCTGTTTTTCAATTAATCTAAAACATTGGAGAGTTCAAATACTTCAAACATAGGGGGAACACAAAACAATACACTTAATGAACTGTTGTAGGACTATGAACAAGTCGCAAGCAAATCACCATTGACACAAGCGAGACACGTCACGGTCAGACATTTAGGGTCATCGTGTCAACTAAGACTCTGACCACAAGCCCCAAACAATCTCCGTTTTGCCGCGAATATGCCAACTTAACAAGTGTGTCCTACTTCCTGTTTGTATGCGTGCTTCTGTTGACTTAACAAATAACTTAACCATTCAAACTGCGATGTGGGTCTGTTGTTGTTTTACGGGTTCCTTTGTTTATAAGTAATCCGCAGAAAATGATACCCTCTTTCTGGTTGGTTCAAAATAAACTGCGAATGAACATAGACGGTCTTATTTCTTTTGTCCTCTGTTTTTTACCGTTAGCCGTAGCAGATTTAATTGACGATCGGTTTCTGAGGTAGTGCACTCTTGATCGCTTGATATGCTGTGTTATTGTGGAGTTTTAAGATGTCTATAGCTTCATCAATCCTTCTTTTTCTTGGTCTGTCATAGAAGATGCATTTAAGAGTTAAGACACACACCAACTGTTTTTATATTTTATATTTTATGTGTAGCAGTTTCTGACAAGTGGTACGGCAACATCAGACGTGTCATCTCCGTGTTGTTGGTGTTCAAGGTTGAATTATAAAAACAAAATGTGTTGATTTGTGGTAGAATAGAACAAAATGTGTTGATTTCTGGTAGAATAGAACAAGAGTATGATCAAGATAATTTCGAAATTATTTTATTGTGATATTGTCTGTTGAGATTTATAAACTTCATGTTTAATGTATACTAATTTCTGACTTTTAGTACATAATGTTATTACAGTGAAACTTGTTGTTACATAACGCTACTTCTTGTTGTTACATACTGTTGATATAGCTATTATTGTTGTTACATAATGTTGATAGATGTATTATTGTTGTTACATAATGTTGATATAGTTAATCTTGTTGTTACATAATGTTGCTATAGTTAATCTTGGTGCTACTTAATGTAACTATAGTTATTATTGTTGTTACATAATGTTGCTATAGTTAATCTTGGTGCTACATAATGTAACTATAGTTAATCTTGTTGTTACATAATGTAACTATAGTTATTATTGTTGTTACATAATGTAACTATAGTTATTATTGTTGTTACATAATGTAACTATAGTTATTATTGTTGTTACATAATGTTGCTATAGCTATTAACAGACATATGTTTAACACGCGAAGACCAAATCTGTAACAAGCCAGTGAGAGATCTGTAACAATCCAGTGAGAGATCTGTAACAAGCCAGTGAGAGATTTGTAACAATCCAGTGAGAGATCTGTAACAAGCCAGTGAGAGATCTGTAACAATCCAGTGAGAGATCTGTAACAAGCCAGTAAGAGATCTGTAACAATCCAGTGAGAGATCTGTAACAAGTCACATACAGTTTTGTAACAAGTCGTAGACTTAAAGCCTGTGTCACAATCTGGAAAATTGACAAGTGACAACAATGATAAAACCATACGTTTGGTGGACAGGGGACCCTTGGGCAGCCATCTTGACAATGGCCGCTGGTATCGCTGTGTTGAGTATCGTTGGCATTGTAATAATCTGGTTCACATTTTCAAAGTAAGTGCTACCACGCTATGCATAGTTAGAAATGTGAATGAATTGTTTTGTTATTCTCTTGTCAATTCTTCTTCTTTTTTCTTTCTGGTCTCTGAAGAAGGCGTTTATTATATCGTGTGGGAATTTATAGCAAGGTCGCAATATATTGCACTTTGGTGAATAAACATGTGCGCTCCGATCTTTTTCTTACACGGGAAGATCTCGGTGGCAGTGCACGAACATGGTAACTGGCGAGGTCCTGATGTAATTTATGATCGTGAACATTTTATAGAAATGTAATTTTCTTCTTCTTCTTCTTTGCGTTCGTTCTTTACGATCAATTTTAATCACTCTTTGTGATATGTTTGATCTTTTCAGAACTGTATACGTTGCACATTGGTTTGGTAGGCCCCTAAACGCATAGACCGCTACACGTTTAGGACATGTGTATCTGATTTCAGCCAAACCTCCTTAGTCGCCTCTTACGACATGCGTGGCAGGTAACAGTGGTTCTATTCTTTACACCCTAAATTTGGACCCCAGTAACCACTCGGCGTAAATGAAATTTAAAATGTTTCATAGATTTAGCTCAGATTGTGGTTTTACACGATACGAATATCGATTTGTAACTGTCGAGGCGTACCTTTTACTTACTCATATTAGGCACGGGACATACGTTTTATCGTCCGTTTCCGATAGGATTAGAAAAGCAAATTTTAAATTCTTCTTCTCTCTTTCTTTCTTTCTCTTTATCTTTAATTTGTTTGATTATAGATGTTTCTGCAAACTTAGAACTTATATTACTACACTATTATCTCTCTCTCTCTCTCTTTCTCTCTATCTACCTATCTCTCTGTCTGTCTGTCTGTCTACATATCCATCTATCTCCTGATCTCCTACTATATCACTTCTATCCTATCCTCCTCTCCCTCCTCCTACCTGCCTCCTCCTGCCTGCCTGCCTGCCTGCCTGCCTGCCTGCCTGCCTGCCTGCCCCCCACCTGCCTGCCTGCCTGCCTGCACGCCTGCCTGCCTGCCTGCCTGCCTGCCCCTGCCTGCCTGCCTGCCTCCTGCCTCCTGCCTCCGCCTGCCTGCCTGCCTGCCCCTGCCTGCCTGCCTGCCTGCCACCTGCCTCACTCCCTGCCTCCCTTTGCCTGCCTCCTCCTGCCTGCCTCCTGCCTGCCTGCCTGCCTGCCTGCCTGCCTGCCTGCCTGCCTGCCTGCCTGCCTGCCTGCCTGCCTGCCTGCCTGCCTGCTGCCTGCCTGCCTGCCTGCCTGCCTTCCTGCCTGCCTGCCTGCCTGCCTGCCTGCCCTGCCTGCCTGCCTGCCTGCCTGCCTGCCTGCCTGCCTGCCTGCCTGCCTGCCTGCCTGCCTGCACTCCTGCCTGCCTGCCTGCCTGCCTGCCTGCACTGCCTGCCTGCCTGCCTGCCTGCCTGCCTGCCTGCCTGCCTGCCTGCCTGCCTGCCTGCCTGCCTGCCTGCCTGCCTGCCTGCCCTGCCTGCCTGCCTGCCTGCCTGCCTGCCTGCCTGCCTGCCTTGCCTGTCCTGCCTGTCTGCCACTACCTCGTCCTGACTTACCTTCCTGCCTTCCTGCCTTCTCCTTCTACCATCTGCCTATCTGCCTATGTCTACCTATCTGCCTTCTGCCTGTCTGCCTATCTGCCTTCTGCCTTGCCTATCTGCCTATCTGCCTTCCTGCCTGCTCCTATCACCTTCTGCCTATCTGCCTTACCTCTGCCTATCTGCCTGTCACTAGCCTTCTGCCTATCTGCCTATCTGCCTTCTACCTATCTACCTATCTACCTATCTCCTATCTACCTATCTACCTATCTACCTATCTACCATCTACCATCTACCTATCTACCTATCTCCTATCTACCTATCTACCTATCTACCTATCTACCTATCTACCTATCTACCTATCTGCCTATCTACCTATCTACCTATCTACCTATCTACCTATCACCTATCTCCATCTACCTATCTACCCTATCTACCTATCTACCTATCTACCTATCTGCCTATCTACCTATCTACCTATCTGCCTATCTGCCTATCCCTTCTACCTATCTGCTCTACACCTATCTACCTATCTACCTATCTACCTATCTACCTATCTACCTATCTCCATCTCCCATCTACCCATCTACCCATCTATCCATCTATCCATCTATCCATCTATCTTCTCTGCTATATATCTACATATCCTATCTATCTATCTATCTATCTATCTATCTATCTATCTCTCTAGCTATATATCTACCTATCCCTATCTATCTATCTATCGACCTACCTACCTACCTACCTATCTAATCTAATCTAGTCTGTCCGTTCCTCCACCCGTCTGTCTGTCTGTTTCTCTTACTCTCGTTTCAGTGTCTATTCATACCTAAACAACGATTCCTCTTGTAGAAGTATGCTTTGGAAGGGAAGCATCAACTCAAAGAGGAATCACTCTTGATTTTTTAAAATAGCAAATAACTTACTTAAATATTTTAAAATTGTCGTTCTTGAGTTTTGCAAATTTTAATGAAATTTCTAGTAAATGTAATATAATTTACTAAACACAACTCCTGACCGTCCTATAGGCGCACACATTACAGATATCCACAGTGTCACAATGAAAATGAAAATCGTGGCATATCCCAAGGACGTAGCCATCAACCACAGTAAACAAGTCGTTGATTTTTTTAGGCACCACTTATACGTTCAGTAGTTTGCCATTGCTTTCTGAACGGGTGACGCCATCGTCCTTTTGTTAAAATCAACGGAAACAATTTGCAAACAAACTGTCCGCAGCGTGATTCGAACTCAGAACGTCGGGGTTAATAGACCGAGTCACTAACCCTAGGCCACAGACGCCACCTAGTGTCACAATAGTCAATATATATATATGTTTTATTGTTTCAGATATATGAATCTCTACAACCTGCAGAAAGCAGAGACAAGTACCTTCGAGAACCCACATTTTGGTTTATCTTTTGATGCCGTCAGAGAATACGAGACACAGGTAGGTTGTATGTCAACTTGAACACAGGATTTATTTTATCGTCAGTCTCCGATATTACTAGAATTTCCATCTCACCAACGTGGTGATCGTTGATCACTGGGAAATACCCCGATTACTCAAGATAGGACTCGAACCGACTACTCAAATGATATAACGCGAAGAATTGACTTCAATTCCACCGTGTTTTTACCCCATATGCCTCGATCTCTCTCCACAGAAATGGCACACCATCTGGCAAGAGTATTCCGCAAAGCACAAACTCTAAAGCCTCGGCAACAATTCTAGGGATCTCTGACAAAAATGCACTCGTGAACAGAACGGCGTGGTCCGGATTTGAACCCATGACCTCCAGGACACAAGCAAGGGCGTAACCACTTGAAGTGTGAGGCGAGCACCCTAACTCAACACAAACACAACTTAAATAATATAATTCAGAGGCGTTCCACAAATGGGCCGACTACGATAGATCTCTGTGCTCCTATTAAAGGAACAAGAAAACATATTCTATTGGATACAAAAATCTGAATTTCCTGTTTTAAGTGGCGTAGATGTTAGGTGTTTCACTCTCGCTTCAAAAGTACTCAGTTCGCTCCCTCATGGGATTTTCTCGAGATTTTCCAGAGACCCTGATCTCAGTGTATGTGAGATCTCCCCCTCTCTCTCTCTCTTTCTCTCTCGCTATCACTACCCAGACCAATGTACCAGATCTCCCATAAATTCTATTCATGTGGAAATCTGATTCATGCAACCTTAGCATTGGTGTGTTTTACGTCGCATCTTCAGCACCATTTGGAGCTCTGGTGCTTATCCTTCGGCGATGTGTCCGGTTTGAGCTTGCGTTTACTTGGTTCGCTCTCCGTTCTGTAGCCGTCTAGTGTTTTTACGGTGTGGGGTAGCTAGCCCACGCCCAAACTTCTTAATCGCCTCTTACGACATGCATGACAGGTAACAGTGGTTTTATTCTTTACACCCAATTTGGGCCCGGTAACCACTCGGGAGGTAGGTGAGATCGAGTTCTAGCTCTATCGAAGACGGACGATAAAACGTAGATCCCGTGTTCAAGTTAAGCTCGTAAAAGAACAGGCTGGAAATTCGCCGCCTGTGTCAAAATTCATTAGAAAGGTTAATGAATAAAATTCCTATAAAATATTTTCACCGTCTTCTAAATTGCATCAGGGACCCTCGATGATGCTACGGAGTTCGTGCTCTGCAGCTGAGATCTTCATGTGTAAGAAAGATTTCGGAGCACACATGGTTACTCATCGAAGTGCAATGATGATGATCCACTCAATCAATATTTATTTCAGTGGTATACTTATATTGTTTGCAGAGTCTGAACATGTACGTACCTCACGATGACTGTCTAGCTGATACTTACGATCTGAAGATTGCTTACGCCCAAACTATTTGCTACGACGGCAATGATCTAAAGGTCACAAGTTCAGAATATGAAGGGTAAGTACAGTCAAAGCTACTGAAAAACTGCTCATAAAATTAATTAATGATCAAATGCACATTATTTATATCAGTGGTGGCTCGTCATTAAGGGCCACTGGATCGACGCCACCAAAAATAATGTGTAACGTGTATTTATTATTTTATAAATTAAAACATAACAACCCAAAGCCATGATTTTTGGATTAATTTTTGTCTGGCCCCACCAACAAAAATGATCACGAGCCGCCACTGATTTATATATATGTTTGACGTTACTTTTTAAAGTTACTCATTCAAACGGAACAATCTGAGGCTATATGTGGCTAAGAGGTTAAGCTATTGCCTTGCGAGTCGAAGGTCGTGGATTCGAATCCGGACCCAGCCGTTCTGTTCACGAGTGCATGTTATACCTTTAGCAGGGGGCGTGCCATTTCTGCGGAGAGGACCGAGCCATATGGGGTAAAACCCGGTGCAATGAAGTCTATCCTTGGCTTTAAAACCCTGTAAGCCTTTTATAATCCTATTTAATATAGTTTAGATTAACTTCTAATGGTCTCTATGATTAAGCCATGAATTGTGGTTAAACGCTGGGGATAAAACTGAAATGTAATATATCAATAATACAGTTGTGGAAATTACAATTTATGTTCTTCTTCTTCTTCTTCTTCAATGATCCAGCGACACTTGAGCTTTTGCCCTTAGGCTCAATGCTATGTAGTGGTATCTGAATGTGTTTGTAAGTTGTTCTTTTGTTCTGTATAATGTGTTCCATTTATCTGGCCTTGGAGGAAGAAGGGTCTTTCTGATGTCTTCTAGTGCTTGACACTTGAAGAGGTGGTGGGGAACGGTTTCATGATGATGTGCGCACAGTTGGCACTCTGGAGTGTGTTGTGGATGAATTCTGTTCAAGTGATTATTAAGTGTTATGTGTTGGGTTTGGAGTCTAAAAATGGTGCTCTGATCTCTTCTTGTAAGGTGGTTGACGTTGTCATTAAGGTTAGGGCTGGCCATATGGGTGTACACATCTCTTCCTGTGTTTCCCATGGCTCATCTGTTCAGCCAAATTTCTTTATTTGTTGTCATTAGGATTTGCTTTGCTGTATGGAGAGTTGTTGCTGTGATTGGTTGTTCCTGTGTTGACCCTTTCTTGGCTAGCCTATCTGCTTTGTCATTTCCAGGTGTGTTTGAATGTCAAGGGATCCACTGCATGGTTATTTTGATGTCATGTGATGTAATAAGTCTGTCAATATCTAGGGCTATATGGGATAGTTCAGATTTACAAACAATTTATGTTATGTTATTGTTATTCTTGTTTGTGCTGACTATTGTTGATATTGTTATACCGTTATTATTGTTGTATTTTTGTAGTATTATTGATATTCTATAGAAATAGAGATCTCTGTGGCTACGCGGTTAACGCCTTTGCCTTGAGTTTTTAATGTCGTGAGTTCAAATCCAGACCGCGCCGCTCTGTTCCGGAGTATTTTTGTCAAGAGACCACTAGGATTGTTGCCCGATCTACGGAGTTTGTTCTTTATGCAATATTCTCGGCAACTGGCGTGCCATTTCTGTGGAGGTGGGCCAAGGCATAATGAAGTAAAACCCGATGAAAGGAAGTCAATCCTTCGTGTTTAGACTTCTTTAGAGTACAGAGTACAAAACATTTTTGTTTTTATCACAGCAGCACAGAACTATGCCACTATTAGCCCATGCTAGCAGCGCTTGAGCTCTGAGTCTTGCTGGACCAAGAGATATTGCTGCATTAAAGGACCTTACTGGACAACCGCAAGGTATTGATCGACCACAGAATCTTGCTCAACCAGAAAGCTTAGTTTAACAACCGGGGCCATATGTTACTTCTGGTGCTCACAGACGCCCATGGTTTCTGCATTATCAAATATTCAACTCATGTATCACAATCAACAAGAAGATTCATTGTAAAACTTCAAGTTTTTTTTTATTGAGTTTGCAATGTTATAAAAATAATTTCAATGTACATATTGTATTCTTCTTCTGTCGTTCTCATACTCCCGCTGGGTTTTTCCGATCCAGAAGCACTGAGCTATCAGCTCTTCGGTTCGGTGCCATGGACGTCGTAAACTTTCGGTTCAGTGCCACGAACACCGTAAATCTGGAGAACTTGTGGCTTTTCTGCCAGCCCGTGGAATTGAACCGCACTCACAGGGGCTTTCCAGCTGGTTATAGAAGGATACAGTCCGGAGAACTGAATGCGTTATTTCGCAGTTTTCCGCGTGAACTGGTTGTACCTGCACCTTTCGGTCCAACACATCCTACTTCAGCACTGCCTTTATTGGGTACCTGGTTAGCCTCTCCCTCTTCAATCTCCAAAAACTTAGCCAAACTTCTTGGTAGTTTTCTGTTTCCCAGCCACCACGGGAAGATGGAGAGGGGATTGGTCAGCTTTGTTCTTACGCTGATCCTGACGCTAGCAGTCAGATATGTGTCTCTGACTTCTACAAGCACATGCAGCTTGTGTATACGGAGCACCTGGTCCGTGTTGCAAAGTCTAGCAATAATAACATAATATTAGTGCAGCCGAAAAAACGACATACAAAATATGCAAGAGATTGATTAATCAACATCGAACTGGCGTGTTGGGCCGCTGGACGCTGTTGGATTTGCTGAGGCGGAGATCGGAACACTTATGGACATGTCCTCCGATGAGTGCTATGATGATCTTCTTCTTCTTTTGTCGTCACACTGCTACCGGGTTGTTGCCCAGTGTCGTGGTTTTCTGTTTTTGTCTTGCGCTGTTCTGGTGGCTTGTGTGATTGTTATCTTTGCTCTTTCACAGGATGCTGCCACGCCATC
Source organism: Arion vulgaris (assembly GCA_020796225.1). Classification (NCBI taxonomy): domain Eukaryota; kingdom Metazoa; phylum Mollusca; class Gastropoda; order Stylommatophora; family Arionidae; genus Arion; species Arion vulgaris. Next base: position 42,355,186 of record CM036767.1, read on the forward strand.
TAACCATCTTTTCCGTGGTCTTCCTCTTGCCTTCTTTCCCGATGTTCTGTTGTAGAAGACTCTGTATACTGTGGAGTTTGGATGCATTCTTATTAAGTGGCCAAACCACTTCATTCTTTGTTTATCTATATAATTCAAGCACGGTTTTGTGCCAACTTTCTTTCTTATGCTGATGTTGGTGATTCTGTCTTTTCTTGTGTTGTTGGTAACTTTTCTCAGGCAACGCATTTCACATGTAGTTATTTTTGTGACTGCGCTTTGCTCAATGTCCATGTTTGGCTCTGGTAACACAAAGTAGGTATAAAAATGCTGTTGATCATTTGTTTCTTAGCTGCCTGTGAAATTTTTGGGTGCCTTAACAATGGGGCTAGTTGGTAGGTTACAGCATTTGCTTTTGTCTCTAGCCTCTATCTCTCTATCTAGTTTTCCGTCTTCTGTGATATGCTTCCTAAGTATTTGAATTCTTTCACTTGGTTTATTTTAGAATTCAAATACTTAGGAGCTATATCGAAAGACGAAAACTAGATAGAGAATAGAGGCTAGAGTACAAAAAGCAAATGCTGTAACCTACATGATGATATGATGATAGTCCTCATATAACTGATAACTGAACATATAAAGAAGAGGCTCTTAACTTTTTCTTCTGGTAACTCCTTTAAAGTTGAGGCAAAACTTCCACGCCTCTCCTCCTTTTTTTCCCTTATTTCCACCAGCCGAATTAATTGTAAGTTCAAACGAAATTAAAGCGTTTTCATCGGAACATCAGCTGGGCAAGCTGGTTATATGGTCTTCTGCATGGCTAGGCAATGGATGCGGAAAGAAAATAATAATTAAATAATTAATATGTAATGGTATTTCAACAAAAGAAATTATTATATAGGAGCAAATTCCTATTTCAGTTCTTAATAGGGGGAAGACTGCAATAAAACTTGGTAAATAGTGAAACACGTACAAACAAAGTACTATAGTTTTACAAAAACAGAAACAGTGACGATAAACAGCAACGTTTCGACCAACAAGGCCTTTATCAAGCAAACGAACAAACAGGAGTGACAAATTAAAATGAAACACAAATGGACGACCAAATACAAACGTATCTAAGGAAAAGCTGGAATAAAAACGAATAACGAAATAAATGTAACACAAAAAACACACATAAAAACTAGAAATAGAACGGAAAAGAAACAATGAAACATCTAGTAAATATATAACTTGAATACATGCAACATATACCCATATAGAGTACAAAGCATAGGAAGAGAAAGTACTAAGAAGCATAAGAATGTAATACGTTGAGCCGCGTGGTCGCAAGGTACCATACAAAGAAATCAACCGATTCTCCAGAGCAAATCGACTACGATCATCAGAGGAACATGATCGGATGGCTGTGACCTGGACATCGCAAGCTCCTGAATGGCCAGTATCATTGAAATGGGTAGCTACAGGGTCACAGAGCATTGGCGTATATCGCGCAAGTGTTGGGCGAATCGGTCACTGAGTCTCCTGCCGGTTTCCCCAATATAGGCCTTGTTGCACCGCTTGCAGATAATGGCATAGATAATATTACGGGACTCGCATGTGAAACTGTCTTCAACAACGAACGTGGCTTTTGGAAAGACACCGTGCGGGTCTGTATGACATAAGCACAAGTGTTGCAGCGCCGACGGCCACTGGATGGTGCCAAAATGACTCTGGATATTAGGCTTGAGGCGACTGTGAACCAACATATCCTTAAGGCTTCTGTCCCGTCTGTACGCAACCAAAGGATAGTGTTGGAAGATTGAACGTGTCTCAGGATCAGACTGAAGAATGGAGAGATGACGGAATAAGACTTGCAAATGTCAGGGACACACTCTCGTCGTATCTTATGTATGGTAAATTGTTTTCTTCCGGAGGCCAGCATTGTTTACTAAGTGCAGACAGGACCTGTGAAGTGCAGATTCCAGGAAATCAGACTACTCACGTTACGTGAACCTTGCTTTCCCAGTATTGTTAGAAAAACATGAAGTCATTTGTCTTTCAATAACACAGCGTGCTAGATGTCCCTATGTTGCCGTGAGATACGATTTAATATATACATTTATTAAATGTTAATTATTTCCCTTGAATTTATGTTCATTGCAGTTCTAGGGTTATCTCTCTTACCATGGGCTCCGTACAAACAAGAATGTTAAATATAAACTATATAGTCCCGGAAGATGAAATATTTTAGCCACGTAAAAATTCACAGTGGTTTGGAGAGAATGGTAATGGGAGACATGGTTCCTGGTTACGAGGCAGGTTACGACCATGACGAAGGTGGTAGCAGGACATCAAAGAAACCTTGAACATGACGTTGTAAGAGGCGAGAGAACTTGCAAGAGACAGAGAGTTTTTTAGGCTAGGGACAGGATACTACTTGTGACTTGAGTAAAATAGCATGTCAAGCGACAGATGTATTTGTTTTGTAAACATTTCTTAGCGTACAATATGTTTTATATAATAATAATAATTCCTCTCGTACCGTTATCCGTTACATTGGGCCTGCAAGTAACTTCTCCATACCGCTCTATCATGGACAACTCGCTCAATCTCCTCCATGGAACTGAGACCGATATTTCCTGCCTCTCTCAGCAAAGTACGTTTCAGGTCTCCTTAGGTCGACCTCTCTTTCTTGAACCCTTTGCATCCCACTTCAGTGCCTGCTTTGATAATCGTTGATCATTTCTCCTCAAGGTGTGTCCAACATATCTCCATCTTCTCTTTCTTATAACAGCTGTCACTAGTGGTTGACCAGACATGTCTCTGATTTCATCACTTCTCCTGATATCGTTCCATTTTATATTCATTATTTTTCGCAGACATCTATTTTCAAATGCATTCAACTTGCTTTCTATATCTTTAGTCATTTTCCAACTCTCGCTAGCATATGTTAGGATTGATACAACATTTGAATTGAAAATTCGTAATTTAGTTTTAATACTATATAACTTGCAGTTCCATATTTTATTTAGACTTTTAAAAGCTGATGTTGCTTTACCAATTCGTATCATAATTTCTATACTGTACTCCGGAAGAGAGGAGGAAGACGCACCACACATGGAGGGAGTAACATTGATGTTGATCAAACAAGGAGAGGAGGAAGACGTACCACACATGGAGGGAGTAGCATTGATGTTGATCAAACAAGGAGAGGAGGAAGACGTACCACACATGGAGGGAGTAGCATTGATGTTGATCAAACAAACACAATACTGTACTCCGGAAGAGAGGAGGAAGACGCACCACACATGGAGGAGTAGCATTGATGTTGATCAAACAAACACAATACTGTACTCCGGAAGAGAGGAGGAAGACGCACCACACATGGAGGAGTAGCATTGATGTTGGTCAAACAAGCACAATACTGTACTCCGGAAGAGAGGAGGAAGACGCACCACACATGGAGGGAGTAGCATTGATGTTGGTCAAACAAGCACAATACTGTACTCCGGAAGAGAGGAGGAAGACGTACCACACATGGAGGGAGTAGCATTGATGTTGGTCAAACAAGCACAATACTGTACTCCGGAAGAGAGGAGGAAGACACACCACACATGGAGGGAGTAGCATTGATGTTGATCAAACAAGGAGAAGAGGAAGACGTACCACACATGGAGGGAGTAGCATTGATGTTGGTCAAACAAGCACAATACTGTACTCCGGAAGAGAGGAGGAAGACACACCACACATGGAGAGAGTAGCATTGATGTTGATCAAACAAGCACAATACTGTACTCCGGAAGAGAGGAGGAAGACGCACCACACATGGAGGAGTAGCATTGATGTTGGTCAAGCAAGCACAATACTGTACTCCGGAAGAGAGGAGGAAGACGCACCACACATGGAGGGAGTAGCATTGATGTTGGTCAAACAAGGAGAGGAGGAAGACACACCACACATGGAGGGAGTAGCATTGATGTTGGTCAAACAAGGAAAAGAGGAAGACGCACCACACATGGAGGGAGTAACATTGATGTTGGTCAAACAAGCACAAAAGTCATTAATTGAATGGGAGCCGTTAGGACCAAGAATGATCTGGGCAACTTTCAAAACTTCCAATACAAAAATTAAACTGAACATAGTCCAATGTTACGCTCCAACAAATGCAAAAATTAAACTGAACATAGTACAATGCTACGCCCCAACAAATGCAAAAATTAAACTGAACATAGTCCAATGTTACGCTCCAACAAATGACAGCAAAGAACAAATAAAAGAAAAGTTTTACAAAAAGTTACAGGATGTATTAGGCAAATTTAAAAGTAAGGATCTTACTATTTTGCTAGGAGACTTTAATGCAAAGATAGGCAGAGACAACTGGGGCTTCGAGAAAACCATGGGCAAACACGGACTAGGGAAAATAAATGAAAATGGAGAGATGTTTGTGGATCTTTGCGCAGCAAACCAGTTGTTATAGGAGATAACCTTTTTCAGCACAAAAGAATCCATACAGCTACATAGATATCACCAGACCACAGGACAGAAAAACAAATCGACCACATCTGCATAACAGGAAAGTTCAGAAGGTCACTGTACGACGTAAAATTATATAGAGGAGCAGATGTGGCCTCTGATCACCGCCTTGTTATAGCAAAGGTGCGAATGAAACTCAAGAGATTCATGACGACCACGCATGGTAACAGGGTGAGATACAATGTGGGACATCTGAAGGAGCAGAAGGGAAAGGATATATTTAGTGTCACGATTTCCAACAAATTCGAGGCCCTAGAAGTTGATGAAGGAAGTATTGAAGACCACTGGCATAAAGTTAAAGAAGCCTGGACTAGTACATGTGAAACTACCCTTGGAAAAAGACACACCACCACAAGGAATGGCTATCAGAGTCAACGTTAGATAAGATAACAGAGAGAAGAGGCAGAAAGGCTGACCTCTGTAATAGCAGAACAAGAAAAATACACAAAAGCCAACAGGGAGTGAAGAAGTATAAAAGCAGATAAAAGAAAGTATATAGATGACCTGGCAAGAGAAGCAGAAGAGGCAGCAGCTAAGGGTAACCTGAAAGATTTATACGATAACACAAGGAAATTGACAGGAAAATACCAACAAATAAATAAACCAATTAAGGACAAGGCTGGAAGATTACTCGGCAACGCTCAAGAACAGATGCAGAGGTGGGCAGAACATTTCAAAGACCTTTTAAATAGGCCAGTTTCCCTAGGCCAACCGGACATAGATCCAGCTGCAAAAGATCTAACAATCGACTGTAGCAAACCAAGCAAAGCAGAAATAAAGGACATTCTCCAACTACGAAATGGTAAAGCTACAGGCCCAGATGGTATACCTGCAGAGGCCATAAAAGCAAATGCTGACATCTCAACAGACATGCTACATGACTTGTTGGGAAAAATTTGGAGAGGAAGAAATACCAAAACACTGGAGAGAGGGCTATATAGTCAAACTACCTAAAAAGGGTGATCTCAAAGAATGCCCGAACTATAGAGGAATAATGCTCCTGTCTGTACCAGGCAAAATACTAAGTCGAATCATCCTAGAGAGACTCAAGGAAACTACAGATGCAGTACTAAGGGATGAACAAGCAGGATTTAGGCAAAACAGATTCTGTACAGATCAAATATCGACGCTACGTATCATAGTGAAGCAAAGCATCGAGTGGAACTCATCCCTCTACATAAACTTTGTGGACTATGAAAAGGCATTCGATAGCCTAGATAGGGAAACACTCTGGAAACTTCTACGACACTATGGCATCCCCAGAAACTAACCAACGTAACAAAGAAAATGTATGAGGAGACTACGGCTAGAGTACTGCATGAAAGAAAACTGACAGAGGCCTTCGAAATAAAGACTGGTGTGCGACAGGGCTGCCTTTTATCGTCCTTCCTTTTCCTGCTGGCTATTGACTGGATAATGAGATCAACAACTGTCAGGGGAAGAAATGGAATACAATGGACCATGATGAGTCAATTGGAGGATCTGGATTTTGCAGATGATCTAGCACTCCTCTCTCACAACCATCAGCAGATGCAGGAGAAAATAACAAAACTAGAAACAGTCTCACAGCAACTAGGCCTGACTATTCATGGGGAGAAAAAGATCATGAGATTAAATGCTGGTTCCAGAGACCCAATCTTACTGAGAGGATCACCACTAAAAGAGGTTGACACATTTACATATCTGGGAAGTGTCGTCAACATTCAAGGTGGCACAGATGAAGACGTTAGGATTAGAATACAAAAGGCAAGATCAGCATTTGCCATTCTGAAGAACATATGGAGTTCAAGAATGATCAGGAATAAAACTAAGATAATTATATTTAACTCAAATGTCAAGTCTGTCCTTCTGTATGGAGCGGAGACATGGAGAACGACTAAGGTGAACACCAAAAAGCTGCAGACATTCATCAATAGATGCCTACGCAGGATACTCCATTTGAGATGGTATGACAAGACCACAAACAGAGAACTGTGGATAGGGCAGGATAACGGCAGGTAGAACAAGAGATAATGAGCAGAAGGTGGAGATGGATAGGACACACACTGAGGAAACCCTTGACAGCATCGTGAGACAGGCTCTCCGATGGAACCCCCATGGCAATAGAAGTAGGAAGACCAGAAACACCTGGAGACGGGAGTTAGAGATGGAATACAAGAGGACGGGGAGAGAGTGGCGAGATCTGGAAAGGATGGTCTTGGATAGGCGGACTTGGAAGGCCTTGGTTGCGGACCTATGCTTCCCTAGGGGCGAAGGGTGAAGAAGACTGTGACGTATAAACTGCCAAACATCAGAACGTAATGTAAGTGCACCAACCTTCAGCACCTATTTGAGCTCAGTTGCTTATCCTTCGGTGGGGTGTTCGATTTCAGCCAGCTATTGTGTGCAGTTCGCTCTCCGCTAGCCTTTGACTGTCCCCAGCCGTAACCCACAAGGCAGTGGGTTGCTATTTCTTTCAGGGCAGCGATCCTTAGACGGCCTTCGCTCCCGGGCTTATGAACGCCATCTGCCCAGCAAACCGGTCGTTTTAATGAACACCTTGGTTTGCCGCCCGTTCAGGTTTGTTTGCGGGTTTGCTCCGCTAGCTTTTGATTGCCTCCAATCAACTACAAGGCAGCAGTAGTTCCTTGCGAGCGGAGACGCGAACTGGCTTTACCTCTGCTGGGCTTTCCAGTTGCTCTGTACATTTGGTTGTGACGCACACCCTGCCTACCGCTACAGCCGAGCTTGCTGCCGCCGAGCTTGCTGCTGCCGCGCTTACACTGTTTTTGCTTCTGCTGGGCTTTCCAGTTGTTCTACTCCTGTGGGTGGGACGCACACCCTCTTGCCGTGCCGGCCTGCCCTCGATGAGGCCCCCTATGCCTTTGCCAGCGTGCGTGCTAGCCCTGCCCTGATATCCTGTCTCCATCAACTTTTTCCGTGCTCACATTTTTCATCACATGTGGCGCCACCATTGCAACGTCCGTATGCGCGCTCGTTCTGCCCTGGTGCCTACCTCACCATTTCCGTCCAATTCCTACTGGGCTATCCGACTTCGACCCATGTTGCTCACGTGCAACTCAATTCATCGCCCAGCACACTCATCGGCTCAAGAGGTTCGCAAGAAGCATGCGTGGGCTCGAATTTCGCCCCACGCGAGTCAACCTTCTACCGATGATTTTTTATTCGAACTTTTGACCAATGTGGACCAACGCGCGGTCCAACTCATCACCCGGCATTCTCATCGGCTCAAGAAATAAGCAACAAGAGAGAGAATACGTGAGCTCCGAGTTCCGCTCCGCGAGGTTCCACATGTTTCGTTCTAGCTTTTCCCTTCGGCCGGGAGAGGCGAGCGTTAGTCACTCTGGGAGTTCACTCGTCTGTGTTGTGGGCGGATCCCATCAAGCATGACTACCTTTACATCTCTACTTGCCCCAGAGTAGCTCTCCCACAGCACCTGCCCTCTTGGCCAGACCGAAACCACCGTCTGTTACCAGGGTCACCACGTGGAGGTGAGGGCAGGGGACTAGAGCCATCTCTGTAATTATGGCGCGTCGCTTCCTTGCGCCTTTGACCCCGACCATGCGGATCTAAATAACATCACTAATTATCATTATAGAACCAGTACTGACATACGGATGCGAGTCATGGACAATAAACACACAGATCGAAAAATCTCTGAGGGCCACAGAAATGTAGTTTTATAGAAGAATGATGAGAATCCCATGGGCTACTAAAATGACTAATGTTGAGGTGCTGAATGAGATCAAGACACATAGAAAGCTTATCATCAATATAAGAAAGACGCAGTCATCATTTTTCGGGCATGTGATGAGGAGGGAGGTTTAGAACACATTGTGACAACCGGTAAAATCGAGGGTAGACGAGACAGGGGAAAACAGAGAGAGAAAATTTTGGATAGCCTGACTTCATGGCACGGTAGAGCGTCAACATCTGAGTTGATAGCAAACACCAACGACAGAGATTTGTGGAGATCCATGATCGCCTACGCCAGCCGGCACGGCACCTGATGATGATGAATTATCATTATTATCTCCTTTAATCGCATGCTTCAAAACTGTCTTAATGTGGATACCATGCTAAAATATAACTCCAAATGTGGTACTTTAAAGTGTGGTTTTCTGATTGCAAAATGATAGTTATCCGTCAGAACAAATTTATGTAGTGTTTAATACACTTTAGTCGAAATTCGGATCTATCCTAGAGGCCGTAATGGGTGCGCCACGTACTCATGTTCTTGGTGCAAACCTCACAGATACCAAAGAGTGGTTCACTTGGTTGATAAAATCGAACGCAAGTAGCAATAACCTTACTGTAGTCTCCAGCTTCATTCATTACTCCGAAATCAAACAATATAGAGAGATTAAAATAGTCACATGGAACTAGAAAATCTTACATGAACAAGCTGCTGAAAGTTTATAAAAATGTCCAGAGTTCAGCATTCGAAAGTATTTCTTCACACAGACAAACACAATGATTTTCTGTTTTATAATATATATATATATATCTTACACAGAGACTACATGGCACGAAGTGGGCACAATGTTATTGCAGTCCCATGCAGCTATACTGGAAGACGTCTATCAAGACATATCGGCCATGTTAGTCTTATGTGTCATGGTGTGTCGTTTTTTGCCTCTTTAAAACGCAAGTAACACACTACCGCCTGCAAAGTCGAGAAGATACCAACTCAATATGTGTGTGTGTGTTCGTTACATGTGTCCGTAGATGTGTGGACATATGTGTGTGTAATAGATATATAGACGCAGAATTACAGACGGAAGTAACATCCCCTATTTAGCTGAAGATAATCTGTGGCTGGTTTTTCCTCCTTTCTCTTCATCTCTTTCTCTCTTTATCTCTTTCTCTTCATCTCTTTCTCCTTTCTCTTCATCTCTTTCAGACATGGCAGATTCCCCGCCCAGCCGGTTACAGCTGTGATACAATTAACAATGCAATATTCATTCATCATTTTATTCTTGATTCGTAAAGTTGAAATAGGAATGGTGAGAAGAAACTGTGTGTAGGTACTGGTAGAAACATGGATCAGAGAAACCACCTTCATTTGTGCTCGTGGGCACATCGGAGTCGGCTGTAAGGAACGAGTTGACAGATTGGCTGGCTTCGCTACAATTTCAGAGGGAGCTGCCATGGACCGAAATGACATTCTTAACGCATTGATAAGTTTTTCCAAACAGGGGAGTTTCAGGGCTGTGAATCGTAGTCGCTGACCAGATTGAGAGAGATGGGTGTCGATGTTTGTACAGCCCGAAAATAACGACATACCAAATATCTAAAGAGATTGATTAATCAACTTTGAACTGGAGTGTTGGGCTGCTGGACACCGCTGAATTTGTTGAGGCGGACACCGGAGCCCTATGGACGTGTCCGGAGCAGTGCCGGATTAGCCTAGTAGCAGAAGTAGCAAATGCTACGGGCTCCGCGCTTCTAGGGGGCCCCGCGCCTATGTGACAGAGATGAAAATGGAAAAATAACCAGATGTTATATCAAAAACACGCAATCTGTCTGAATTTTTAATGTCGTATGTGATGGTGCCGAATCCAAAGAAATCGAAGCAGAAAATACAGAAGGCGTGTCCCACTGTGTAGTGGATGAAAGCAGTGCTATAGAAGAATCATCATTACCAATACTACCATTAAGATCAGTAACTCTTCACGATTTAGCCACATTTTTCACAAGACAAACTGAAATCGAATGTACAGAAAGTCCTCCCAATTTAGCCATATCAACTTCAAGCCAAAGAGAGGCAGAAAGCACAGCACATGCTTCTAATGAAGCAACATCTTCTACAAGCCAAAAACACTACGAAAGTAAAATGTACTCCAACGATATTGGTGAATGGCCAAACAATTTCAATCGAGATTATTGGATTGTGAAAGAAAGTAGCGAAGTGCAACATATGAACAGTGATTTCTTGTCTTTAAAAAAAAAAACCATACAATAAAGAAAACAATCCACGATTTTGTCGAAAGTCGTTTTCACATACACACATACACCAACAAACAAAACTCACGTGAGAGATTGGTTGTGTTATACAGGTACTAAAGGACAACTGTTCTGTTTTGTTTGCAAAGTTATTGATTTAGGCTGTACCATAGAGTGACTGGTGTATTTGGAATACTCCAGCAGTTAAAATCTATTACAGCAGAAGAGGTCTTGAAAAGAACTCCAAATATTGTCAGCTCTTACCAAGAGGATTTGGAAGAAAGCCTAGGCGACGAACTTATGCAGTTCACTGAACTTCTTAAAACTAATGTAGCTGCTGCTATTAGCAACGAAAAGCATGAGGCTCTTGAACTGCAATTTTATAAACTTATAATGGAAAATTCATTAGAGTCGTGTTTCCCAAATGTAGAAATAGTCTTACGAATTTACTTGTTTTTAATGATTACTAACTGCAGCGAAGAAGTTCTTTTCGACATATAAAGCGTATTCGAGCGTATAAAAAGTGAGTTCAGGAACATGATGGGACAAGAATATAAAAATAACCTCACCTTAATGACATTGAATGTAATTTACTGGGGACTGCCTAGAGTAGTTGATAGTAGCTCGGCCTGCTAGCTGTGAGACGCCTCATAGCTCGGGTTCGAACCTACTGTCCGGCATTTGTTCGAGTCCCCTGGTCTTACTCAGGACGATAACGTGAGTACCTCTGAAGTCGGAGAAAATCTGCCTTTATGGCGAGGAATATTAATTACGAGTACATTGAGCACACGGCTGCCAGTGTAAAGTAATTTACAATGTGCACGCTGCTGCCATTGTAAGAAATTGGAAAACAGATTTTCACGCAAAAATCAGTTTCAGAGATGAAACTTCGTCTGAGTTGAAAGCGGACGAAAAAAAAAAAATGTAATTTACTTAGAGAAATTAATTTGTCTAGTATTATCTCTAAATTTGCTCACATTATATCGAGACAAGTTTGTTTGTAAAAGTTGTGTTTTATTTTATTATCATACAAAATCTAGGGCCCGCGCTAAAATTTGCTACGGGCCCCGCGCTAGCCTAAACCGGCACCGGTCCGGAGTGCTAAGATGATAGTCCTGATAACCTATTCCTGAGACAGACACTAAAGTTGCCTTTTTGTTAGTCCCGTAAATTCAGTATCAGTTTCAGTTTGAAACTCTTCATTGCCTCGGACATGTCCATAGGTGCTCCGATCTCCTTTGCAAAGTCTCCAACAGTCTCCAGTGACTAACAGTACCAGTTTGACGTTGATTGATGAGCATACTTATATACCTGTTGTGCTGTTCTTTTCTGGCCACTCATATCTAGAATCTAAGCTCTTGCAAACTAGCAGTTAACGTGGATTGATTTAAGTGAAAATTCTATTTGCGGATACACTCTTTGTAGGTGTTCAGAATGTCAGCTCTAAAATTGGCTGAGCCGTGATATTGTGGAAAAGCCGAAGGATTTTAAAGCCGAAAGATTGACTTCATTGCACCGAGTTTTACCCCATACGGCTCGGTCCTTCTCCGCAGAAATGGCACGCCACTTGCCGAGAGTATTGCACAAAGCACGAACTCCGTAGCTCCGGCAACAATCCTATGGTCTCTGGAAAAAAGTGCACTCGTGAACATTATCGAAAAAGGGTGGAGACTGCAGTAAAACTTGGAAAAATAGGTAAACACGTAAAAACAAAGTACTACAGTTTTACAAAATACATAAACAGTGACGATAAACAGCAACGTTTCGACCAAAGGCCTTTATCAAGCAAACAATACAACAAGAATGACGAATTGCGAGGAACACTACAAATGGACGATTACATGTGGAAACATAAACCTATCTGATGAAAATCTGGGAATAAAAACGAACAACGAAATGAGTGCAACACAAAAACCGAAAGTTATATCTATATGTGTGTTTGCTCCATATATGTGTCATTTATCCACTATATTGTTTATTGTTCCTCTCCTTTTCCACTTTCGGTTTTTGTGTTGCACTCATTTCGTTGTTCGTTTTTATTCCCAGATTTTCATCAGATAGGTTTATGTTTCCACATGTAATCGTCCATTTGTAGTGTTCCTCGCAATTCGTCATTCTTGTTGTATTGTTTGCTTGATAAAGGCCTTTTGGTCGAAACGTTGCTGTTTATCGTCACTGTTTATGTATTTTGTAAAACTGTAGTACTTTGTTTTTACGTGTTTACCACTCGTGAACAGAAGGCCGCGGTCCGGATTCGAACCCACGACCTTCGACTCGCAAGGCAAAGGGCTTAACCACTCAGCCACAGAGACCCGATATTGTGGAAGAGACCCCAGCTAATTGTCCTCTCGTGGTCATCATCAGTAATTTCAATGGTCGAATGAGAGAATAATCGAAACTCGAACCAATGAATAGCGATAGACGGCTTAGGAAGTCATAAAATAGTCGACGGTGGTCTCTTTGCGAGGAGATATAGTTCCAGCCTCTAGCTCCAAAGGTACTCGAATCATTCCTGACGTGGAGCAATCGAGTTCGTTTCCAAGAGATCTCTGAACATAATAAAGATGTAATCGAGTTGCTAGTCTTATCGAAGAAGAACGATAAAGAGTAGTTGTCATGGTTACGTAAACCATCGACAAGAATCGTTGGCAGATTAGCACCTATAAGAGTAGGCCGTAAATCGGCTGCCTATTCAAAATTCATTTAAAACATTTAAAAAGAATTCCTCCAATAATTATTTCTACCTTCAAAATTGATTGCATCGTGGACGCTCGCCAGTGCTGGAGCTCTTCACTGACATTGATATCTTCTTGCGTAAGAAAGAGATCAGAGAACACATGGTTATTGACTGAAGTGCGTTGATGATAGTTCTATCAATCAATCAATGAATATAGATGACGTATCCTGAAGTTAAATGTGCTATGTGATATTGTATATTCTATGAGTGGTATTGAACATGGCTAAAGATGATGTTGATTAATACGACGATGATGATGATGATGATGATAAACAAATCATGAGCTGCTGTCCATTGACCCCGGTAGATGCCGCCGAATACTGTGTTGGAAGAAATGCCCAGATATTTTGGATTTGCAACTCCTACACGACTCTGTCAAATAAAGAAAATATTCGACACTATAACCCATCGCTGTCCAACAGTTTTATATATTGAAGGGGGCAGCCCTTCAGAAAAAGTTACTACTGAAATCCCAGGGCAAGGGAAATAACCCAGCAACAATGAGAAGTGCTCGTGAAATAAAATTCATAACAAATACAATTTATAATCAATATTTGTGATTTAAAGTCCAATTTACAGTTAAATTGATGAGGTACTAGTTTGTAAACATGTATGTTGTCATTACCATGCAAGTTGGATGTAAAAATTATACAAGTGAAGAAATAAAAATTAATGACAATATTGAACGTATGTTTCTCTCAAAAATGTCAATCTCCCTAACAGAGGTTGATTTTACATGTGGGGCAGCTATCACTTGTCTCCACACACCTTCGGGGTGCAGTCCTCATCTTCATTTAGAAACACTAACTGCGGCTCTGCATTCTGCCAAACAGTAGAGTTGAGTCCGTTGATGGTTGGCATGAATGGGGTTGATCAGTTCTGCAGTATCTGGGAGTTTATCAGTCCTGCAGTTGCCTAGCCTGAATGTTTGTACGGGCATGAGGGTCCTCGTACAATCAAGACAGAGATTCAACCTTGCACATGTCCATATTGTCCTCATGGAACGAATTTGGAATTGACATTGAAGTACAAATATTTGCTGATACTTTCAAATCTATTTCTTGACACTAGATCGGTGTGTTCCTGACTTCCAAAGCATGGATCTTACCTGGCAGAGGACAGATGAAAACAAGGGTAGGGCTCTGTTTGGCACTATCTAGAGCAGAGTGACCAGAAAGACATGGTAGGGCGAAGCAGTGCAAGAGAATCTATTGCAGCTAAATGTCAGAACTAGGAATTAGACGAAGATGGTTTGGTGACAGTGTATGAAATCAAGGATGCGGTACGGAGAGCAAAAAACAGTGCACCTGGTCCAGATGGCATACAGTATGGTGACATTGGCGAGTTGTCCGATGGGGAATGGGAAGAACTGGCTGGCATCTACAACAAAAGCATTACGACTGCAGTAATCGACGAAGAATGGTTGCACAGCTACCTGGTACCTCTGCCAAAGCCTGGCAAAGACCACACACAAATTCAGGGCTATCGGGTAATCACCATGCAGAATACAATAGGCAAGTTGCTGGTGAAAATAATTGTCAGAAAAATATTCTGCCAACTAGAGAGGTTACGTCTCCTTCCACCCACCCTTGGAGGGTACCGTCCATATAGAGAGACATGGCGTAACGCAGCAGTTTTCGCGCACAATGTCTATGAGGGTTTTCACTCGGGCATTGAAACATGGGCTGCTGCAATTGACCTTGATGATGCCTATAATAGAGTGCCTTTGCATTTTTTTAAAGGTACAGCTGACGAAACTCAATATCAGCCCATTCCTCCTCAATTGGACTTTTGCGATCCTCTTCCAGCGAAAAGTAGTGTTTAAATGTGGCAGTTGGGCGTCATCACCAACAACAATCCACCTTGGCTTACCACAAGGGTCACCATTATCTCCGGTGTTGTTCAATGCCTATACTGTGAGAATCACAGAAGAGCAGATCACGGGTAGAGGAAGGACAATATCATATGCAGATGATGTGTTGGTGTATCGTCAGGGCAAGGATAGAGAACAGCTTGTGGAGGAACTTCAGTCAGAACTCGACCGCATAGGTAGATGGTGCAATGAAGCAGGATCATTGGTCAACCTCACAAAAGCAGCGGTGACATGATTCTCTTTAAACAACCGCATTGTCAACACTCCAACACCATCTGTGGTTTTGTGTTCAGAGGTGGTGGAGCGATCTCAGTCTATGAAATACCTGGGGTTGCGTTTTGATCGTAGTCTAGCTTTTACGGAATACATAGCTCATGTGATAATGAAGGCGATGAAAGGTTTGCTGGCGATGCGGGTAATGGCTGCAGCGGATTGTGAACAACGCCATCTTTGTCTTTTATACCAAGGTCTGGTCCTTTCTGTGCTTGATTATGCTCTGGTGATCCTGACTCTCAGTCATAGTCAGATAGAACGACTGGAAAGAATACAGAACGAGGCGATGCGCATTATACTGGGGTGCACTAAAGACACGTCGTGCAGGGCGATGTGCCATCTCCTCGACTATCCTACTATGGAATATAGAACACTGATGAGCCGTGCACGAGCATACCTTCGAGTCAATGCTGACACACAACATCCTCTGCACATGGAAATAAAGAGACAAAAGGAAATAGGTTAAAAGAGGAAAATCTTGGATGGGTCAGGCCGAGGACTGTATTGAACAGGTGTGTACACTTGAAGACACTGATCCTGGTGAAGAATGGATACGAGTGCCAACAGGAATCAATACATCTTTTTCTGTATGCATCAAACTTGATAAAGAATGCAGACAACACAACACAGTGGTGGTTTTGCCGTGACTACGAGCAGTCTCACTATGGAAATTATGGCGGTTACTAAAGCGATGATTTGGCTGGAGTCAGACTTTTATCCATGCATGTTTTCTCAGTGACTCAATGAGTATGCTCAGGAAGATTGAAACAGGATGGGCTAGAAGGCACTGGATGGAGTCGCTGGGGAGGTCTAAGCTGACAAAGATCACTTATTTTGGTGCTAGGGCATACAGGGGTGGTGTAGATCGACAAGAACGCTATGCTGGTAGACAAAGATTACTCGTAAACCAACAAAGAACCGGTGCTGTTAGTCGCTACACGCTGAGGGACATACTGAGGGAGAGATCAGAGCACTTATGGACTAATTTGTTCGACGTGCAGTGATAGTGATCCGACGACTAAACTAAACTATATTTGACAAAGCAGGCACATTCAACAGTGTATCGGTAAACCAAAACATTCTGTAGTAAGGTAACTGGTGAGTTCGACACATAGTTTACATAAAGAAAGATATTGATGTAATGAAAAGAAACAGTGCTCATGAAGGATCTGGATTTTTAAAAATTTTCATAGAGTAAATGCGCTGGTTAGCTCTGTCCAGTTCTAAAAAAATACCTCACGTAAAAATCACGCGTTCCGTAATGACAGTAATCACAAATCGAGAATATTCTGAATCAATGTCATTTGCAGAACCCGTTTCTTCACTAAATTGTTCGATATTGATAGTGCTCAGCTGTTGCTACTATTCTCTCTCAACTTTACGACCTGGGTGGACGGAGGGAAGCGACAGTGTTCGCATCAATCGACAATCGTAATTCACCGTAACTAATAGTTACGTAACCCGTCGTAAACACTGATAAAAGTAGAATTTCAGATAAATGGAACAATTTCCTTCGGTCCCTGCAAGTTCTACTTATCCAGGTTCGACTGTATATATATATATATAATGCCCACAAATCTTAACTTATTTCAAATTTATAACACCAGCTATATTCTAGATTTTCCCTCTCTGATATCTGCACATAATCTCTTTACTCTAATATCTTTACTAATTATCTATCAACCACCAGAAGCTGGTAACATTGGCTCATGTTATCTGTTTCATGGGCATGTACTTCTATTTCTACTTCGCGGAAACGTTATCTATAGTGGTTAGTCTTAAATCAACCCAGGTTATCGAATCTATACTGGTCTACGGCGGCATCAGTTGTAACAGTGTGATATGTGTATCTACTTTATATTCTTGGATCTATCTATCTAGTTGTAACTACTACTTAGTTTGTTCCTTTCGTGCCAAAGGCGGCACATAGGGCAGAGGTTTTAGATCTCCATGTGGTACGGTTCATTGCTAGCAGTTGGAGATCTTGTATGGTTTTACATCCCAATAGTTTACTTTCTTGTTGGATGGTTCTTCGAAGAGTGGTCTTTGGTCTTCCACGTTTTCTTTTCCCAACTGGTGACCACATAAGGACTTGTCGATTTAGTCTCTGTTCGTCTGATCTAAGAACATGACCTAAATATTTCCACCTTCGTTTCCTTATAATATTTTATATGGGTTGTTGGTGCGTTCTATCTCTCACTGTGTTGTTAGAAACGAAATCACTCCATTTTACTTTAATAATTTTCGGAGACATTTATTCTCAAAGCTGTCCAGTTTCTTATCAATTTTCTTTGTTGATTTCTAACTTTCACAACCGTAGGTCAGTACAGGAATCACACATGACCTAAATAATTTAACTTTTGTGCATATACTAAGGTCTTGAGATTGCCAGATATTCGTTAATTTAGTGAAGGCACTAGCTGCTATAGCAATACGAGAGTTTATTCTAATCGTGTCTCCGTTGTTTGACACTTCACTACCCAAATATGTAAAATGTTCAACTTTCTCCAGTGTTTGGCCATTTATTACGATGTTGTCTGTCGAGTTTGTGAGGTCCATAATTGTGGTCTTGGCACAATTAATCTGGAGACCAACCTGTTCTGCAAGTGTGCAAAGATTGCTCGTTAGTTTGTGGGTTGCTTGTGTAACTACTACTACTCTTCTGTAATCCTTACAAGACACTTCTCCCTACTCAACAACATTCACACTAACTCCACAACTATCACACTATTACATAGAATACAATTCAATTAAATGGCCGTAAACTATATTGTACATATCAATCCGATTCTCAACTTTTATTTTATCTTCTTCAATACAAAATAACACATGCATATAATATAATTCAAAATTCTGAAAAGATGACAAGCAATTTAAAACACATAACAATGCACATAACAATATAAGATAAAGCTACTAACTAATATTGTAAATCTTCACTAAGTAATATCTAATATCTGGGGAACTCTTGTAACATCTGTCTATCTGGTAAGCGCTGGTAATATCTGTCTATCTGGTAAACACTTGGAATATCTGTCTATCTGGTAAACATTTGAATATCTGTCTATCTGGTAAACACTTGGAATATCTGTCTATCTGGTACACACTGGTAATATCGGTCTATCTTCTACACTCTTGTAATATCTGTCTAATCTTCTACACTGGTTTAATTCTAACTGGTGAGTTCTAAGTCCACAATAACTCCAGTAGCCTGATATCTTACCACACTCGGACAGTCATCAGTATATGTTGTTTCTGTTCAAGTTCCCTGTCTTCTGGTTCTCTATGTGACTAGACCGAGACACTATATCTTTCACTGTCTATTTCTTCTTCCTAGTTCTCCTACTAAGTTTTCCTCTCTAAGTCTCTTCTGCTAAGTTGCTACTCTAAGTTACTTCTCTTCTTCTCTCTGGGTCTGTTTCTGTCTGTCTGTGTCTTCTCAGTGCGTTTTTCGAATTTCCGTCCCCGTCTATTTATATGGGACCAAAAACCCACCTTTTTCTTCCTCAAAATCTCTCCATTTAGTTTTATTATCATACTAATAATTTCTAATTTCATTTGGCGCCAGACTTCCTGCAGAAATGACCATGTGTTCTGTCCATCTTGCCCACAATCTCCTCCATATATTTACAATTCTCATACTAACTGACCGCTAATCAAGATTGGTGCCTGTTTATCTCCCGAGAATAGCTCTCCATGCCCTGTCAGGTATTCCAACTCCAGTCAATGCTGACTCTAGGTCAATGTGAAACCAACAGTGTTATCCCAGTTATCTACCTGGACCCTCGCACTTTGTTTACAAATGTCCTCATCTGTCATCTCCCCAGCCCTGACATTCCGGAACAACCTCGTCCTCGACGGGGTCTCCTACTTAACTAACGATGAACTCCTCACTCGTCCTCTAATCTTCTCTACAGTCTTTCTGCCTTGCTCCTGTAGTAGAAATATGATGTGTGTGGCTCTGTCTCATACTGTTACAACATCTTCCCTAATATTTGTTCAAGATTTATCAATAATATTTATAAATCTTAATTAACACCTAACCTCTATAAGATATACAGCGCATTTCCTGTTCCTATAACATTTTCCTACCAACCAACAAAACATGTGAGTACTACTTGAACTCTAAAATATCTCAATTTCAACATAAAAATACCAATATAAGCACCACAACATCCCAAAAAGAATCTCAACATAGTTCATCTGAGCCTAATTGTACACTCTTGTACCAAACCACTGTTTAGTAAGACCAAACCTACTTTAAATTCTTTTCCTCTCAGCAAATGACCAAATCTTAACAATATGGATATCAAAACATAATCAATATCTCCCAACATCAAACATCATAGCAATTCAGCTTCAATGGTAATCAATTCATTACATTTCTTATACTCGTAATACATTTCATTTCAAATAATTCTAGAGAATTTCAGTAGTAGACTCTTTTCAAAGAATTGAAATCAAGGTCTCATCCACTTCTTTTTGCTGTCGGGTAAAAAAATGTCCACAGTTTGCTTCTTCAAACAAAGACACTTCCCTAATACAAGAGACATCATTAATCAATCTTAAAATAACAGTAATTTAAGACCAATCTGTATGATGAACGACAGATATTCCTCTTCAATTAATAGAAAACAAAAATTAAACCACATCCACACACAAAAATATCTATTAGATCACATACATCAAGTCAAATTATCTCCATTTCCTCGTTATCACCAATGTGAACTTTCAATTTAGTTAAATCTTGCAAGGGCATGTTCTAGCCTTGCTTTGTCCAATATTCCATTAGACCCTAAAATATGTTAACAAAATTATCATCTGTCAGGATGTGTTCTCAAATTTTGCTCTAGTGAGAGTCTCTGCTCACTATATTCACCAGAGTATACCCCTGAGTACTCGCTACGCCTACTTCTGCTCCGCCTTGCTCTCTACTGTCTGGTACTCATTGTCAGATCAGATGTGTCTTGTTCAGTGTTCGTCCAGAACACCCAAGTATTTTGCGTGGAAATCATCCACAACATGTCTTGATCGCCTCTTACGATATGCATACATGATAGCAGTGATTCTGTTCTAATGTAGTCTAAACCTTCGCTAAAGATTGAGACTCCCAGGAAATCAAGCGGGTTGGGTTCTGCTCAGACTCTGTGAGAGAACATCGTACATCCATTTACCAAGCAGGGCAACAATGTGCGTACATGAATACCCACAAGAATACAAATACATCCATGAAAATATTTCAAATATAATACACCAATACCAATACAACACCAAATGAATAGATAATGATTATTTTAAAATCCACCACAACATGTCATCTACTGAAGTTTGACATATATTCAGACTCAAATTTACTGGGATATTTTTCGGAATCCTTAAATCCTCCAAATTATGGTACAGAATTTCAACTACCACTCATGACCCTATTGTAGTCCGTCACCGTTTCCATTCTCGTGACATCAGCATATCAGCTGAAAGGTTATCTGAGTTCTACATAAGCATCAATGTCCACCCTGTAGAACAGCTACTCCTCTGTGGAGAAAAAAAACTCTTCACGTCCCGTCTCCCCAAGGTGTCTATAAAATGTTCCACCACGTTCCAGTACTCTGGCTTAATAGATCAATTGTGCCTATCATATATGACATATGCAATACAAGCATCCATATTCAAACATGAAATCATATGACATAAAAATTTTTTAGAAGTACATAAACCAACAGGAACAACCATTTGAAAATTAGTCCAAGTTCATATCAACAGAATTCAAAATAATACTGCCCTTTTTCCCACAATTCCACAAAACAAGTTTCCTATTTCTCATCCCCACGACATGAGCCTGTCTTCTGTGTTCTTCTGGTGCTTTCTTTTCTCCGCAAAAAAATCGAAGACTCTTCCAGCATCATTGTTCACCATATAGAACATAGATTACCAAACTTTTTCGGGCCATCGCTCCCTTTGCAAGGCATAAATTTTGTTTTTGCTTCCGGAGTTCTGTCTTGTCTTATGTTACTACAATCTTTTCCAAGGATGAAATTGTCAAACAATAACACTTCAGAAGTCAAGGTTTTATCTTGGAAATTTGTTTAAACTTCTGCTTCAATTTGTCTAGGTTGACTTTTGAATAATTTTCAACGTTGGCTTTTTTCTGTGGTCTCTTCAGGGGCTACAAAAGATTTGTCTCTCTTTTGCTGACAATCTTGTTTAGACTGTTTCTGTTTTTGGTTCCGGAGTTCTGTCTTGCGCTGCTTTCGTTCATATTCTTTGAGAAAATATTCACCAGAAGCAAGTTCTTTATCAACCTTGGATTCTTGTTGTGGTGGTGGGAATGGTGTATATGTTTTCTTGGTTTTCTTTTTCAAAGGCTGCTTACATTTGCTGATATTCTTGCTCTTGTACTCTGGTAAATATGGTTCCCAGTTCTGGCTGCTCATCTCTGGATTTTTGGCTAGATCATGTTTCTCCATGATAGTCCAAATAGTGAAGAACGGATGAATGTTATTCATGCAATCTTCAACAATTTTTCTGACTTCCTTGAGTCCCCTATGAGGACCAAGTGCAGCCACTGTGTTGCCTTGTACAGCAACATAACAGTCTGTGAGACATTCAATTGCTTTCAGAGTAGTCCTGCCTGGACCAATAAATCTTTTTCTACGTTTAACAACAAATCTCTCCTTTTTTGATACCATGGACCCTATTTTAATTATATCAGAAGCAACATCATCTTCTAGAACTCGCTTGGCTTGTTGAAGGTCAACACTACGGGCAAGCAATGTTATCAGGTCTCTGGCTTTGAGAATCATGTAAGGATCATATGTTTTCAGAGTTGTCTTGACACTCAGACTGCCCTTTTCCCCCACAATTCCACAAAACAAGTTTCCTATTTCTCATCCCCACGACGTGAGCCTGTCTTCTGTGTTCTTCTGGTGCTTTCTTTTCTCCGCAAAAAAATCGAAGACTCTTCCAGCAACATATAGAACATAGATTCCCAAACTTTTTCGGGCCAGCGCCCCTTTGCTAGGCATAAATTTCAGTATGACAACAAGCAGCATGACAATGGAGGTACTGGCGGTGACCAATGCACTACTCTGGCTAGAGTCACAAAACTACACTCATGCGTGCATTTTGAGTGACTCATTGAGTATGATCCGAAAGGTGGAGGCCGGTTCGGTGCGCAGGCAATGGACTGAATCACTGCAGACAACAATTTGCAGAATTACACTTGTCTTTGTTCCGGGGCACATGGGTGTCGTTGGCAATGAGAGAGCAGACAGGCTGGCTCTGCTGCTATATCAGACGGCCAGCCAATGGACAGAGCTGACATCGTGAACGCCCACATAGAGCGTGGCCGCAGAAGACCATCTATACCAATCCACGTCAACTATTAGATTGCGAGAACTGGGTTTGAAGATTGGTGTGGCAGGAAAAGAACGGTACAACAGGTATACGAGTAGGCTCATCAATCAAAATAGAACTGGTACGGTCAGTCGCTGGACGCTGATGGAGATATTGCAAAGGATATCGGAGCACCTATGGACATGTCCGGAGTGCAATGAAGATATTCCAAACTGAAACTGAAACTTTATTTTTGCTTCCGGAGTTCTGTCTTGTCTTATGTTACTACAATCTTTTCCAAGGATGAAATTGTCAAACAATAACACTTCAGAGGTCAAGGTTTTATCTTGGAAATTTTTTAAAACTTCTGCTTCAATTTGTCTAGGTTGACTTTTGAATAATTTTCAACTTTTGCTTTTTCTGTGGTCTCTTCAGGGGCTACAAAGATTTGTCTCTCTTTTGCTGACAATCTTGTTTAGACTGTTTCTGTTTTTGGTTCCGGAGTTCTGTCTTGCGCTGCTTTCGTTCATATTCTTTGAGAAAATATTCACCAGAAGCAAGTTCTTTATCAACCTTGGATTCTTGTTGTGGTGGTGGGAATGGTGTATATGTTTTCTTTTTCAAAGGCTGCTTACATTTGCTGATATTCTTGCTCTTGTACTCTGGTAAATATGGTTCCCAGTTCTGGCTGCTCATCTCTGGATTTTTGGCTAGATCATGTTTCTCCATGATAGTCTGAATAGTGAAGAACGGATGAATGTTATTCATGCAATCTTCAACAATTTTTCTGACTTCCTTGAGTCCCCTATGAGGACCAAGTGCAGCCACTGTGTTGCCTTGTACAGCAACATAACAGTCTGTGAGACATTCAATTGCTTTCAGAGTAGTCCCGCCTGGACCAATAAGTCTTTTTTCTACGTTTAACAACAAATCTCTCCTTTTTTGATACCATGGACCCTATTTTAATTATATCAGAAGCAACATCATCTTCTAGAACTCGCTTGGCTTGTTCACGGTCAACACTACGGGCAAGCAATATAATCAGGTCTCTGGCTTTGAGAATCATGTAAGGATCATATGTTTTCTGAGTTGTCTTGACACTCAGACTGCCCTTTTTTCCCACAATTCCACAAAACAAGTTTCCTATTTCTCATCCCCATGACATGAGCCTGTCTTCTGTGTTCTTCTTGCTTTCTCTCCGCAAAAATTGAAGACTCTTCCAGCTTCATTGTTCACCATATGAACATAGATTCCAAACTTTTTCATGCCAGCGCCCCCTTTGCAAGGCATAAAATTTTGTTTTGCTCCGGAGTTCTGTCTTGTCTTATGTTACTACAATCTTTTCCAAGGATGAAATTGTCAAACAATACTACAATCTTTTCCAAGGATGAAATTGTCAAACAATAACACTTCAGAGGTCAAGGTTTTTTCTTGGAAATTTGTTTAAACTTCCGCTTCAATTTGTCTAGGTTGACTTTTGAATCATTTTCAACGTTGGCTTTTTTCTGTGGTGGTTCTGTGGTCTCTTCAGGGGCTACAAAAGACTTGTCTCTCTTTTGCTGACAATCTTGTTTAGACTCTGTTTTTGTTTTCATTCATATTCTTTGAGAAAATATTCACCAGAAGCAAATTCTTTATCAACCTTGGATTCTTGTTGTGGTGGTGGGAATGGTGTATATGTTTTCTTTTTCAAAGGCTGCTTACGTTTGCTGATATTCTTGCTCTTGTACTCTGGTAAATATGGTTCCCAGTTCTGGCTGCTCATCTCTGGATTTTTGGCTAGATCATGTTTCTCCATGATAGTCCGAATAGTGAAGAACGGATGAATGTTATTCATGCAATCTTCAACAATTTTTCTGACTTCCTTGAGTCCCCTATGAGGACCAAGTGCAGCCACTGTGTTGCCTTGTACAGCAACATAACAGTCTGTGAGACATTCAATTGCTTTCAGAGTAGTCCTGCCTGGACCAATAAGTCTTTTTTCTACGTTTAACAACAAATCTCTCCTTTTTTGATACCATGGACCCGATTTTAATTATATCAGAAGCAACATCATATTCTAGAACTCGCTTGGCTTGTTGAAGGTCAACACTACGGGCAAGCAATGTTATCAGGTCTCTGACTTTGAGAATCATGTAAGGATTATGTTTTCCGAGTTGTCTTGACAGTCAGACTGCCCTTGATAAGGTCCATATCTGCCTCAATGGCATGCTCAGTTAACACTTCCTTAACAAGAGACCATACCTTAGACAAGTAGCTCTCCCGATATTTGGGGAACAGGACTGAGAAAGAGCTCTCTGCCAATAAACCTCTTGGATTGTCCTCCCTTGTAAAGGGCCTGTATTTCCATCCTTCTGGAATGGTGAGTCTGTCATCTTCCTGTTGTCTTGACACTCCACTGCCCTTTTTCCCCCCACAATTCCACAAAACAAGTTTTCTATTCCTCATCCCCAAGACGTGAGCCTGTCTGTGTTCTTCTGGTGCTTTCTTTTCTCCGCAAAAAAATTGAAGACTTTTCAGGCATCATTGTTCACCATATAGAACAGATTCCCAAACTTTTTCGGCCAGCGCCCCTTTGCAAGGCATAAATTATTTTGCTTCCGGAGTTCTGTCCCGTCTTACGTTACTACAATCTTTTCCAAGGATGAAATTGTCAAACAATAACACTTCAGAGGTCAAGGTTTTTTCTTGGAAATTTGTTTAAACTTCCGCTTCAATTTGTCTAGGTTGACTTTTGAATCATTTTCAACGTTGGCTTTTTTCTGTGGTGGTTCTGTGGTCTCTTCAGGGGCTACAAAAGATTTGTCTCTCTTTTGCTGACGATCTTGTTTAGACTGTTTCTGATTTTGGTTCCGGAGTTCTGTCTTGCGCTGTTTTCATTCATATTCTTTGAGAAAATATTCACCAGAAGCAAGTTCTTTATCAACCTTGGATTCTTGTTGTGGTGGTGGGAATGGTGTATATGTTTTCTTTTTCAAAGGCTGCTTACGTTTGCTGATATTCTTGCTCTTGTACTGTGGTAAATATGGTTCCCAGTTCTGGCTGCTCATCTCTGGATTTTTGGCTAGATCATGTTTCTCCATGATAGTCCGAATAGTGAAGAACGGATGAATGTTATTCATGCAATCTTCAACAATTTTTCTGACTTCCTTGAGTCCCCTATGAGGACCAAGTGCAGCCACTGTGTTGCCTTGTACAGCAACATAACAGTCTGTGAGACATTCAATTGCTTTCAGAGTAGTCCTGCCTGGACCAATAAGTCTTTTTTCTACGTTTAACAACAAATCTCTCCTTTTTTGATACCATGGACCCTATTTTAATTATATCAGAAGCAACATCATCTTCTAGAACTTGCTTGGCTTGTTCACGGTCAACACTACGGGCAAGTAATATTATCAGGTCTCTGGCTTTGAGAATCATGTAAGGATCATATGTTTTCCGAGTTGTCTTGA
This sequence comes from Arion vulgaris, assembly GCA_020796225.1. Lineage (NCBI taxonomy): Eukaryota > Metazoa > Mollusca > Gastropoda > Stylommatophora > Arionidae > Arion > Arion vulgaris. The sequence goes on from CM036767.1 coordinate 42,381,293, forward strand.
CACTCAGACTGCCCTTTTTTCCCACAATTCCACAAAACAAGTTTCCTATTTCTCATCCCCACGACGTGAGCCTGGCTTCTGTGTTCTTCTGGTGCTTTCTTTTCTCGCAAAAAAATCAGAGACTCTTCCAGAATCATTGTTCACCATATAGAACATAGATTCCCAAACTTTTCGGCCAGCACCCTTTGCAAGGCATAAATTTTGTTTTGCTTCCGGAGTTCTGTCCGTCTTATGTTACTACAATCTTTTCCAAGGATGAAATTGTCAAACAATACTACAATCTTTTCCAAGGATGAAATTGTCAAACAATAACACTTCAGAGATCAAGGTTTTTTCTTGAAAATTTGTTTAAACTTCTGCTTCAATTTGTCTAAGTTGATTTTTGAATAATTTTCAACTTTGGCTTTTTTCTGTGGTGGTTCTGTGGTCTCTTCAAGGGCTACAAAGATTTGTCTCTCTTTTGCTGACGATCTTGATTAGACTGTTTCTGTTTTTGGTTCCAGAGTTCTGTCTTGAGCTGATTTCGTTCATATTCTTTGGGAAAATATTCACCAGAAGCAAGTTCTTTATCAACCTTGGATTCTTGTTGTGGTGGTGGGAATGGTGTATATGTTTTCTTGGTTTTCTTTTTCAAAGGCTGCTTACATTTGCTGATATTCTTGCTCTTGTACTGTGGTAAATATGGTTCCCAGTTCTGGCTGCTCATCTCTGGATTTTTGGCTAGATCATGTTTCTCCATGATAGTCCGAATAGTGAAGAACGGATGAATGTTATTCATGCAATCTTCAACAATTTTTCTGACTTCCTTGAGTCCCCTATGAGGACCAAGTGCAGCCACTGTGTTGCCTTGTACAGCAACATAAGTCTGTGAGACATTCAATTGCTTTCAGAGTAGTCCTGCCTGGACCAATAAGTCTTTTTTCTACGTTTAACAACAAATCTCTCCTTTTTTGATACCATGGACCCGATTTTAATTATATCAGAAGCAACATCATCTTCTAGAACTCGCTTGGCTCGTTTCTGGTTAGCGCCATTGTTGCAAATCTACCACGCTGAGAAATAGATTAAATATGACCTCGACTCTCTAGTATACCACACCTAAAAAGATCGGCTTTCCATTATCGAACACGTAGTTAAATTCTAATATATTTCTACTACCTGTACTGGTCCACTGAATGACTACTCATGCCGTGTGCTAGCATCTCTGGGTCTGTCTGTGGCGGAATCTCCCGATGGATGAAATACAACTGCTACTTCCCTGCATAAGTCAACTGAAAACCGCGTGGTCTACTCCACATTGCCAAACCGTTTTTTTTTCTCGCAAATGAAATTTATTCATTTTAGATCAGTATTCTTGAGTCAAATAATTGACAGTGCATTAATACAATTACTATCATGACTTTCCATTCAATCTAAGCTTATCAATGACTGCAACTTGATGTAGTTTAGTCTGAGACATCCGCAGCAAACTCTCTGTCAAACTCTTCTTTTGAGATCTTGCCTTTCTTCAATTTCTTCATCAGTCGTAAGTCATCACCAAAATCATCACCTTGATTGTCCTCTTCTGAAGACTACTTTTCTTTTCTGTCATGTTTTTTTACTCTTCTTTTCCTTCTTGTCTTTGTGCTTTGACCATGACTCTACTTTTCGAGGTCTTATCTGTTTAGATTTGTTCACACTTTCACCAGATGCTATTTTTTCCTATCTTTGTTTTTCTCTCACCTTGTCTTTGTATGGTATTGTTGCAATATCAATTTCTATAGGCTGAAAATGTGACACTGACTTTCCTTTCAGTTCTGGCATCTTAGGCACATGTAAAAGGCCAATGCCTTGGGCGAGGTGGCCAAAATCCACACATCTTTCAGCCGTAATATCATATTGCACTCATGTTTGTCATAAGACTGGATATATGATACAAAAGCCGTAATCCTTTTTCATACACAGATCTATCATTTATGCCAAGTGTCTAAAGTCTTGTGCAGACTTCCGAGGCATCTGGGCTTTTGGACATTTCTACCAGTGGCACCTTCCGATTCAATTCAATAAATTTAATGTAGGCATCTTCTGTTGGAAACAGCATTACCAGTGCATTCCCTTGATTACCTATTCTAGCAGTGCGACCACATCGGTGAACAAAGGAACTTGCAGAACTTGGTGGATCATACTGAATGACCCAGTGAATCTCTGGTATATCAATACCTCTTGCCATCACATCTGTACACATTAAGATACCACTTGACATTTGTCTAAATGTTGAAAAGATTTTGTTTCTTTTGTTCTTCATTTTACTGTGTGTGGACAATATCTGACCTTTTCTATAAACCTGTTGTAGACACAAAGAAAAATAATCCACACATGTGCTGAAGAAAACCAAGATCTTTTCCTTCTTGTGAAGTTTGAGAAATCTGACAAGTTGGTTCATCTCATCTGCTTTCACAAACTTAAAATAGTTTTTCAACAAAGCTGGTGTTTTCTGATTATAACCATCCTTTATTGTCTTTAACAATAATTTGAAGTGGGTTTCTCAGTCCAGCACGTATCAACTTTGCTACCTTATCTGTTTGTGTTAATGAGAATAGACCTGTCCGCCACAGTTTGGGCAGATAACTCAGAATTGCATTAATACTTGCTTCAAATCTCATGTCTAGGAGTCTATCTGTTTTATCTAATATCAAAACTTCCAGAGATTTAACACTGGCTGCCAAATTAAAACCAGCCATTTTTCTTTGGAAAAGATCTTCCAATCTTCCAGGGGTTGCTATTACAATGTGGCCCCCAGGGCCATTAGTAACAAAGTAGTTATCAATGTCATCCTGAGGCCGGTTGATACCTCCAATCAGAAGACATGATGAAAACTGAGGTGAAAACTTAATGAAATTCATTGATCTGAAATGCCAGTTCCCTGGTTGGTGTTACAATGATGGCGCCAATCTCTTATAACTTGCAGTACTGATTTGTCTGTGAGTTTAGTCCATGACTGATCCGCTGTCATGTTTCTGGTTAGCGCCATTGTTGCAAATCTACCACGCTGAGAAATAGATTAAATATGACGACGTCAATTCTCTAGTATACCACACCTAAAAAGATCGGCTTTCCATTATCGAACACTTAGTAATAAATAGTTAAATTCTAATATATTTCTACTACCTGTACCGGTCCACTGAGTGACTACTCCTGCCGTGTGCTAGTATCTCTGGGTCTGTCTGTGGCGGGAACTCCTGATGGATGAAATACAACTGCTACTTCCCTGCATAAGTCAACTGAAAACCGCGTGGTCTACTCCACATTGCAAAACTTCAATACGCCGCTACACAGCAGATACCTGCGAGCACACGGCAGGAGTACTGACTGAATCTGTGAACGGACTGAGTCGCGTCTTTTATAACCTTCGCCCAAAAAATCATTTGTCCAAGGTCAATCGGTTGACCAATCACGTTAGTAAGGAGATCACTCACACTTTTTTATATCCTGGTAAATTTCCGGTCCTATATTCGTCTCCACCTGAACATGACCTACTTAAACTAGAGGCCATTTGACAGGCCAAAATATTGCCTCATGACGTAACAACTACCAGCTGACTATCACGATTACGAATATTGAACGAAACTAAGATAGAGAGGCTAAAAATTAGCGTATTTTACATTGTTTATATTTTACTCCTTGTACATACAATCGATAAATTGCAGGCCCTATGTAACATATAACGGTACGAGAGGAATTATTATTATTACATACACTCGATTGTTATAGAAGGTATATAAAAAGATTGCAACTTATGAATGAAATTTTTTAAACTAAGGCATTTGAAAAAAAAACAACACACATACCTTTTGTAAACGAATGAACCCTCAACACATTTCACCAGAAGAATCTTAATTTATATGATCTGAGTGTAGTTCTCTGTCTGTGGTAAATAAACCAAACACTTGTCTATTTCTTTATATACAGCACTGTGTTTACACACTAACTCGGTGTACACTCTCAAAAGACATAATATAGATGTCTAAGTTGTTACATCAATAATAATTGTTATGTACACATTGGGTATTATTATATACACTGTAAAACATTTTTATTCTTCTGGATTCATTTTTAGCTATTTAAATTTCCCAAGCTTTCTTTTATTTGACATGCTAGCTTGTTCGGATTTCTCTGTCATTTTTTGTTTTCCTGTAGTTGTTTAAGAAAATTTTTGCCAGTGTTGGAATGGCCAGAAGTCTCTATAGTGCCAGAGTCTGGATCATGTATATTCAATATGGCAAACACTTTCAGACAGTACCTACATGAGGCCTTGAAAGCTTGTGAGCCGTTTCGATTTCTGTAAGCATGGCAACCATACTTTTGTTATATCATGACATTATTTGACAAATAAAAGCACAAAATTCTGTAGTTTGGACATTTAATGAGAATGGAATACAACCAACCACCAATAACAGCATACAATAAAAAGAGATCAGGTACAGAGCCAAGGAAAGACCAAGAAAAAGATGGACAGACAATATCATGACCACACTAAATAAACACGGATATAACACAAGGGCGACGCATATGGCCCTGGAACGCAAATTAAAGCTCCCACCCTTACGCTTAACGGCAAGAGTGGACAACCAATTCAACCATCCACCTGGGGAAAGACAACAGACAATCAAAGCATAGTCGCAAAAAATAACTACATGTGAAATACGATGCCTACAAAAGTTACCAATAACACCAGAAAAGACAAGTTGCCAATATCAACATAAAAAGAAAGTTGGGACAGACCCTTGCTTGAATTATTTTGAGAAACAAAGAATGAAGTGTTTCAGCCACTTAATAAGAATGCAACCAAATTCCACATGATATATCGTCTTCTACTACAGAACATCGGGAAAGAAGACGAGATGAAGACTACGAAAAAATAGTTAGATGGCAAGCAGAATCCAGTCAAAAATCAAAATAACAATCACCCAAACAACTAGAGCAGCGTAAGACAAAAACATAAAACCACAAACCACTGGACAACAACTCGTTAGCAGTGTGACGACCATAGGAAGAAGAAGAAATACATTTTAAATATAGTCTTATGTAACTGCTATGGCTGCATACCCATATCCTTCTTTACGATGATCCACGCATACGTCACTTTAACAGTAGTACTTACTTTTCTTCCCCCAGTTGTTAGATCATCATCACTGCATATCGAACCAATTATCCATAAGTATTCCGATCTTCTCATTCGTATGCCTCTCAGCGTGTGGCAACTAACGACACCAGTTCTTTGTTGGTTTACTATTCTTCTTTGGCTACCAGTAAATCGCTCTTCTAGCTACACCACATTTGACTTGAAATTCTTGTAGTCTGGCTAGTGTTGTAGATTCATCACTAAAACTTGAAAAATGTGCACGTCCTCTCTCCCTTAGTGATTATATTCTAATGTTTCTGAGATGACTTTTATCTCACACACATAAAGACATCCAGGACCTACCGCCAGTACAAGTCAGATAATTGGGTTGAAAATGAATCAGAAAAAAACCCAGAAATAAGGACTCTGAAAATCAGTACGCCACGACCAGTATAACTAGAAGATAAAATACTTCCTAATACACCTGCTCTCACATATCCTGGAAGTGTTGTAAGCCATGAAGGAGGAACTGGATCTGACATTAAAAACTGACTGAGTAATGCATGAAGTTATGACCCTTCAGACAGGTCTGGAAATCAGCCCAATACAGCATGAGAACCAAGATTAATATATACAGCAGCTGTGTGCTGTTAACTGTGTGCTACTACACAGATCAGAATGCCGGAGATCAACATTATAAAATATGCCCAAACTCTCCACCTTCCACACAACTTGTCTGCGAAAGATCTTACGTGTGTTCTGGCCAAATACCATCTCTAACCAAGAACTGCTTGCGTAGTGTCAGAAAGAGAATATGAGCACCATCATCCAAAAGATACGCGGGAGATAGGTCTGACATGTGATACAATAGAGACTAGCTCTGTCCCGAAAACTGTACTGAGATGGACGCCAGAGGCGAACAAAACGTGCAAGACCCAAACCGACTGGAGGAGGACAGTAAAACAAAAACTGAAAGAAATGAATCATAGCTGGAACCAGTGGCGGCTCGTGATCATTTTTGTTGGTGAGGCCAGACATTTTTCCGGATAAATCGTGGTTTTTGGTTGCTATATTTTAATTTATAAAATAATAAATACACGTTATACATTATTTTTGGTTGGGTTCAGCCCCACTGGCCCTTAATGACGAGCCGCCACTGGCTGGATCACAATACAGAAGACAGCTAAGTATATATAAGAATGGTGTGCTTTTGTTACTGTTCTAAGCGCCAGATGCGTCACAGACTAGTGAGAGAGAGAGAGAGAGAAAGAGAGGAGAGAGAGTCTCAGTTTAGAATATCTTCATTGCACTCCGGAAATGTCCATACGTGCTTCGATCTCCCTCGCAATATCTCCAACAGCATCCAGCGACTAACCGAGCTCATCTTCTGAATGGTCGATATTTGTGAACCCGCATACCAACTAAACAGTGTCTGCAGCACGACCAACCTACGACGTGCTTGCTTAACAAATTCCCACTACTGATGCTGAGCAGCTCATGAAATGACAGATAAATTGTATCACTTATTTTGAGATACGCCGGCGTGATGCTGACCACATCACCCATCGTGTGCCGACGGTCAATGAAAAATACAGACCTAACACTGTATTGACCTATATACCACGTGGTATGAAAGGGTTAAGGAAGGAGGAAGGAATTTTGAGATACGCACGAGCTCTAGCGATCTCGAGTCTATACTTTATGGTTCTGAGTTACATAACGTCTAGTAAAACATTTTTATTTTAACATTCATTTTATATTTTATATTCTATCCTTTATATACTTGTCCATTTTCCCATTTTGTGCTAGAAAGCAAAAGTCAGCGAATATCTTGTTATAAATAGTAGATTATCCAGAAGTCAACAGTCATGATGTGACGTCAGTATTCCACGCCGTCTACCATCAAAACGTGAGAAACGTCATCAGTTACATGTCACGGGAGTGCTATGTAAGTATTACAGATCATAGGCGTCAATGCCAGATCGATGGTCGACTGTAAGGTGTCTCCAATATTTTAGGTCTTTGTTAACTCTTGGTTCTCTGCACAAATTTTTGAATAGTTCTGAATTCTTCGCACTGAGTTAATTCTTATTTTTTTATGTTTGTTTGTCTACACGCTCTGATATAACCAAACAAGACTCCTTCTTGGGTTGTAGAAGGTGTGCCCGGCTTTAAAAAATGTCATCATCGGCTGAAGAGGCTTTAATCCCGTACATACAGAACAAACAATAGCTCTTCATATGATAGTGAATTCTACAGAACCTTTTATCTCCTACTGTTCCCTTTCTACATATATTTTTGTCTTACACTTGCCCACAACCTTTCTTGTAAGCTTTTCAGCAGAATGCATCATATTTCTTGTAAGCTTTTCAGCAGAATGCATCATATTTCTTGTAAGCTTTTCAGCAGAATGCATCATATTTCTTGTAAGCTTTTCAGCAGAATGCATCATATTTCTTGTAAGCTTTTCAGCAGAATGCATCATATTTCTTGTAAGCTTTTCAGCAGAATGCATCATATTTCTTGTAAGCTTTTCAGCAGAATGCATCATATTTCTTGTAAGCTTTTCAGCAGAATGCATCATATTTCTTGTAAGCTTTTCAGCAGAATGCATCATATTTCTTGTAAGCTTTTCAGCAGAATGCATCATATTTCTTGTAAGCTTTTCAACAGAATGCATCATATTTCTTGTAGCTTTTCACAGAATGCATCATATTTCTTGTAAGCTTTTCAGCAGAATGCATCATATTTCTTGTAAGCTTTTCAGCAGAATGCATCATATTTCTTGTAAGCTTTTCAGCAGAATGCATCATATTTCTTGTAAGCTTTTCAACAGAATGCATCATATTTCTTGTAAGCTTTTCAGCAGAATGCATCATATTTCTTGTAAACTTTTCAGCAGAATGCATCATATTTCTTGTAAGCTTTTCAGCAGAATGCATCATATTTCTTGTAAGCTTTTCAGCAGAATGCATCATATTTCTTGTAAGCTTTTCAGCAGAATGCATCATATTTCTTGTAAGCTTTTCAACAGAATGCATCATATTTCTTGTAAGCTTTTCAGCAGAATGCATCATATTTCTTGTAAGCTTTTCAGCAGAATGCATCATATTTCTTGTAAGCTTTTCAGCAGAATGCATCATATTTCTTGTAAGCTTTTCAGCAGAATGCATCATATTTCTTGTAAGCTTTTCAGCAGAATGCATCATATTTCTTGTAAGCTTTTCAGCAGAATGCATCATATTTCTTGTAAGCTTTTCAGCAGAATGCATCATATTTCTTGTAAGCTTTTCAACAGAATGCATCATATTTCTTGTAAGCTTTTCAGCAGAATGCATCATATTTCTTGTAAGCTTTTCAGCAGAATGCATCATATTTCTTGTAAGCTTTTCAGCAGAATGCATCATATTTCTTGTAAGCTTTTCAACAGAATGCATCATATTTCTTGTAAGCTTTTCAGCAGAATGCATCATATTTCTTGTAAGCTTTTCAACAGAATGCATCATATTTCTTGTAAGCTTTTCAGCAGAATGCATCATATTTCTTGTAAGCTTTTCAACAGAATGCATCATATTTCTTGTAAGCTTTTCAGCAGAATGCATCATATTTCTTGTAAGCTTTTCAACAGAATGCATCATATTTCTTGTAAGCTTTTCAACAGAATGCATCATATTTCTTGTAAACTTTTCAGCAGAATGCATCATATTTCTTGTAAACTTTTCAACAGAATGCATCATATTTCTTGTAAGCTTTTCAGCAGAATGCATCATATTTCTTGTAAACTTTTCAACAGAATGCATCATATTTCTTGTAAGCTTTTCAACAGAATGCATCATATTTCTTGTAAACTTTTCAGCAGAATGCATCATATTTCTTGTAAGCTTTTCAGCAGAATGCATCATATTTCTTGTAAGCTTTTCAGCAGAATGCATCATATTTCTTGTAAGCTTTTCAGCAGAATGCATCATATTTCTTGTAAGCTTTTCAGCAGAATGCATCATATTTCTTGTAAGCTTTTCAGCAGAATGCATCATATTTCTTGTAAGCTTTTCAGCAGAATGCATCATATTTCTTGTAAGCTTTTCAGCAGAATGCATCATATTTCTTGTAAGCTTTTCAGCAGAATGCATCATATTTCTTGTAAGCTTTTCAGCAGAATGCATCATATTTCTTGTAAGCTTTTCAGCAGAATGCATCATATTTCTTGTAAGCTTTTCAGCAGAATGCATCATATTTCTTGTAAGCTTTTCAGCAGAATGCATCATATTTCTTGTAAGCTTTTCAGCAGAATGCATCATATTTCTTGTAAGCTTTTCAACAGAATGCATCATATTTCTTGTAAGCTTTTCAACAGAATGCATCATATTTCTTGTAAGCTTTTCAGCAGAATGCATCATATTTCTTGTAAGCTTTTCAACAGAATGCATCATATTTCTTGTAAGCTTTTCAGCAGAATGCATCATATTTCTTGTAAGCTTTTCAGCAGAATGCATCATATTTCTTGTAAGCTTTTCAGCAGAATGCATCATATTTCTTGTAAGCTTTTCAGCAGAATGCATCATATTTCTTGTAAGCTTTTCAGCAGAATGCATCATATTTCTTGTAAGCTTTTCAGCAGAATGCATCATATTTCTTGTAAGCTTTTCAGCAGAATGCATCATATTTCTTGTAAGCTTTTCAGCAGAATGCATCATATTTCTTGTAAGCTTTTCAACAGAATGCATCATATTTCTTGTAAGCTTTTCAGCAGAATGCATCATATTTCTTGTAAGCTTTTCAGCAGAATGCATCATATTTCTTGTAAGCTTTTCAACAGAATGCATCATATTTCTTGTAAGCTTTTCAGCAGAATGCATCATATTTCTTGTAAGCTTTTCAGCAGAATGCATCATATTTCTTGTAAGCTTTTCAGCAGAATGCATCATATTTCTTGTAAGCTTTTCAGCAGAATGCATCATATTTCTTGTAAGCTTTTCAGCAGAATGCATCATATTTCTTGTAAGCTTTTCAGCAGAATGCATCATATTTCTTGTAAGCTTTTCAGCAGAATGCATCATATTTCTTGTAAGTTTTCACAGATGCATCATATTTCTTGTAAGCTTTTCAACAGAATGCATCATATTTCTTGATGTTACAAATAGTTCATTTGTATATTGTTTCAGTTATAAATATATTCGTGGAACTTCGGAGATGTCCATAGGTGCTCCGATATTCTGTGCAATATCTCCAACAGCGTCCAGCGACTGACCGTACCAGTTCGATGTTGATTGATGATAATTGTATGGGTTACCTGTTGCTCAGCCACGCATGACAGAGCCCCGGAGGCAGCGGTGATCTCCATAGTCATGCTCGATGTCGTTGCCTCGAAAGCCCCGCAGTCCTCATGAAGTGTGCGACCGTTTCGTTGTGCTGAATAAGCCCACGATGATCTGGTTCTGCGCCTGACAGCCATCGGTGTAGAAAATGATATCACCTGGATGGGTGTGCTGATCCAAGAGTGCAAGAATCTCCGCATTGACGACGCCCGGGTCCCATTCTCTACAGCGACGTCCAAGTGTACTGACAACTTTGGTGTAAGAAGTCATTTCCTGTGATATAGGCATCCGCTCTTCCCCATGCCTAAGCTCCTCTAGAGTTAGTTAGTTAGTTAGTTTATTCCTTTCGAGCCAAAGACGGCACATAGGGCAGAGGTTTTAGATCTCCATGTGATACGGTTCTTTGCTAGCAGTTGGAGATCTTGTATGGTTTTACATCCCAATAGTTTACTTTCTTGTTGGATGGTTCTTCGAAGAGTGGTCTTTGGTCTTCCACGTTTTCTTTTCCCAACTGGTGACCACATAGGACTTGTCGATTTAGTCTCTTTTCGTCTGATCTAAGAACATGACCTAAATATTTCCACCTTCGTTTCCTATAATATTTGATACGGGTTGTTGGTGTGTTCTATCTCTCACTGTGTTGTTAGAAACGAAATCACTCCATTTTACTTTTAATAATTTTCGTAGACATTTATTCTCAAAGCTGTCCAGTTTCTTATCAATTTTCTTTGTTGATTTCCAAATTTCACAACCGTAGGTCAGTACAGGAATCACACATGACCTAAAAGTACAGACCTGTTTAATAACATCCTTTGCCTCGGTCATCCAGGATCGACATCTCTTCAATCGCCTGCCCTTGTTTTCATTTATGGATTTGTGCAGAGGATGATTTGTGTCAGCAGAAACTCTCAGATAAGCTTTTACCTGTGCGACTTTGTGTCTCATGGCCATCGTTGGCAATTCAAGGACATATCACATTGCCTAACATGAAGTGTCACGTGTGAAACCAAGTATGAGCCTCATCGCTTCATTTTGGACCCTGTTTAACTTATCCAGCGATGTTCTGCTTACTGTCAGAAGACCAAGGCCATAGTCCACCACGCTCAGCACTTACTTACTTACTTAATCCCGTCATGCCTAGTGACACATGGGGCTTCAGAAAGGACTTTCCATGCTCTCCTGTCCCGTGCAACCTTCAGCGCAGAGCCCCACGTCAGAGATGCGGTGTCCAGTTCCTCTTCCATCATGCGCCTCCATGTTGTCCGTGGTCTGCCTTTCTTTCTCTTTCCCTCTGGTGTCCAAGTGAGGGCTATCCTTGCAGGCATTTCTTGTCTCATTCTCATAACATGTCCGAGCCATTTCCATCTTCTCTTTTGAGTATGTCATTCATTGCCTCTTGTCTTGTGTCTTGGAGTAGTTGGTTATTTGATATTTTTACTGGCCAAAAGATTCCCAAGATTCTGCGAAGACAAGAGTGGTGGAAAACTGACAGCCTGCTAGTATCTCCTTTGGTCATCCTCCAACACTCCGATCCGTAGAGCAAAACTGGCAAAACAATGCTTTATAGAGTTTAAGCTTTGTGGTCCTATTGTAGATTTTGGACTTCCATACTGGTTTCATTCTGGCAAAAGCGGTTCTGGCCTTACTTAGACGTGATTTTATATCTTCCTCTGTGCCACCATTTAGTGTCAGTACGCTACCAAGATATGTAAACTGCTCAACCCTTTCCAGTGTTTCATTTTCTAACATTACTGGTTGTTGGATTTCACTGTTTGTTATAATTTTTGTACGCTCAGCACTAGTCCCTGATAAAGAAAAAATTAGCAGACGTTGTTCAATATCCGCCTCCGCCATAACTTTGAGAGCGGTTAGCCATTTTCTTGCCTTTATTATTACGTTCTCAACATGATTCTTAAATGAGAGTGCAGTGAACCACTATAGAGACTCTTAATAATGTTTATTACTTTGTCTGGTATTCTATAGCATCTCAGAATATTCCACAGAGAGATTATGTGTAGACTCTCAAAGGCTTTTTTTTTAAATCTATGAAATTTAGTATAAGTAGTTGTTGCTTCTCAATATGTTCCTCCAAAATTAGTCGTAGGGTAATTATTTGGTCTAAGCAGCTTCTCCCAGGTCTAAAACCAGCTTGTTCTTCTCTCAGGGTTGTGTCCACTGCTCCTTTGATTCTATTAAGAATGATTTTGCAGAAAGTCTTGGTCATTACTGATAATAGGGTGATCCCTCTCCAGTTGTTGCAATCTTTGAGATCACCTTTTGGGGATATTAACAATTATTCCCTTTTTCCATTGATCTGGGAGTTTCTTCTTCCCATACTTTATTAAATAGTTCTTGTACCTGGCTAATAGTTCTATCATCAGCCGATTTGAGCATTTCTGCAGTAATGTTGTCATCACCCGCTGCCTTATTGTTTATCAAGGAATGGATTGCCTCCTTGACCTCAGCTACACTTATCATTTCTTCATTAATTGGTAGAGAGCTGTTTCTTGCCTCTTCGTCAAACTTGAGTAGTACTGGTGGATCAGGTTTATTTAATATTTCTTCAAAATGTTCTGCCCATCTTTTCTTCTGCTCGGTATCTGATGTTAGAACTTTACTCTTGATTGGGCCACCCTTTGAAACAAAAGTTCCAGTAAGTTGTTTTAGTGTATTGTATAGCATTTTATTGTTTCCAGTCTTAGCTGCCTTTTCCCCTTCTTCAGCCAGTCGATTGACATATGCTCTTTTATCCCTTCTAGCCACTCTTTTCACTTCCTTGTCTTTTAGTCTATATTCCTCTTTAGCTTGGATTTCATCTGTTGCATTCTCAGTATTAAATATAGCTAGTTTCATCTTTCTTCTTTCTTGAATACATTTCCAGGTGTCATCGCTTATCCAGAGTTTTCTGTCGTTCGTCTTTAATCCTGCGCTACTATTTGCTGCCCCCAATAGTGTGTCCTTTGTCTTAGTCCATCTGTCTTCAATTTCTCCATTGAGTAACTTGAACCTATTCTTAAGTTCGAGCTGATATTCCTCTTTTACTTCTTTATTTTGTAGCCTTTGGCTGTCTTTCGCAGTTGTTCTTTTTTAGTACGGTTAATTTTCAATTTCAGTTTCAATTTACCTATGCATAAATTATGATCACTTCCTACATCTGCCCCTCTGTATGCACGGACATCCAGCAATGATGTTCTAAATTGTGTATTTATGCACATATGGTCAATCTGATTCCTGGTCACTCCATCTGGTGAGTGCCAAGTAAGTTTATGAATTTCCTTATGTGTAAAGATGGTACCCCCAATTACTAAGTTTGACAGCATATATAACTCCGCCAGTCTTTCTCCATTCTCATTCATTGTGTTTATTCCTTGTTTTCCTATAGCTCTCTCTACCCCTACATTATCACTTCCAACCTTGGCATTAAAGTCCCCATTACTACTAACAGGTCATGTTTTTGGGTCTTACTAATTTGATCTTGTAGTTGCTCATAAAATGTGTCTTTCTTATCATCGTTGGCCTCGTTTGTTGGTGCATAGCACTGAAGTATTGTCATATTGACATGCCTGTTACTGAAGCGGGTTCTGATTATTCGACTCGAGATGGGTTCCCATTCTAACATGCTCTTTGCTACTTCAAAATGCTTACCATCCTCTCTCCCTGAATATATGAAAGTTAATCCACTAACTACTCTTCTATCCGTTCAAGGCCATCTCATCTCACTTAACCCCAGTATGTCCAACTCGTATCTCTTCATTTCTTCTGCAATTTGGGCTGATTTTGTAGCCGTGGCCATCGTTCTCACATTCCAAAATCCAATATTTTATATAGTTGTATTTTATTGTTATTGCTTATTGGTTACTAAACCGACGTTATAACACTCTGGTAGTACCCATAGGTGCTCAGTCTCCACAAACAGATGTCAAAGGGTATTCATAATAATGGGTACTCCATTTACTGGGCCCGTTGTTGTATCTGACCCTCAGTCGATGCTTCACAAAATCCAAAAGGACAGGTTTCGGTATGAGTGGTTGTCGTATATAGAAGTTTTTAACCACCAGAGGCTTACGTGGATGTACTGTCCTGGGCATGCGGGTGTTTACGGTAATGAGAGAGCGGGCAGGCTTGCATCAACAGCATCGATTGTTGGGGAGTTGAAGATGGATACGGGGATGTTCTTCTGTCTCTTCGCGACTGCCTGTTGGATGAGGACACTAAAATAGATGTTGAATCGATCCAGCGATTTAAGCAATTTGGAGTTTTACCCGTTGAACAAGTAGAACTGGATGCCTGAGGGGCAGAGTAAGGAGTGTGTTTAACCAGCGAACCATAATGGAGAAGACCATTTTGGAAGCAATCATCCCTGCAAAGAGGAAAAGAGGAAGACTACGGAAAAACATTTTCTAATATCTTTAATAGTTTTTGTTAAGACATTTTCTAATGTCTCAAACAGCAATCCTAATAAACACTTGTGACGTCTAAAACAGCAATTCTATTTTTTTTAAACTTGTGACGTCTGAAACAGCAATCCTAATAAAAAATTGAGACGTCTCAAACAACAATCCTAATTTAAAAAAATTGTGACGTCTCAAACAGCAATCCTAATAAAAACTAGTGACGTCTCAAACAGCAATCATAATTTTAAAAATTGTGACGTCTCAAACAGCAATATTGATTTAAAAAATTGGGACGTCTCAAACAGCAATATTAATGAAAAAATTGTGACATCTCAAACAGCAATCATAATAAAAACTTGTGACATCTCAAACAGCAATCATAATAAAAAAACTTGTGACATCTCAAACAGCAATCATAATTTAAAAAATTGTGACATCTCAAACAGCAATCATAATAAAAACTTGTGACATCTCAAACAGCAATCATAATTAAAAAAACTTTTGACATCTCAAACAGCAATCTTAATAAAAACTTGTGACATCTCAAACAGCAATCTTAATTAAAAAAATTGTGACGTCTCAAACAGCAATCATAAAATGTGTTTTTATTTCTCAAACAGCAATATTAAGAAATGAATGTCTGGAGCATCAATCCAAAGACATAATTTCGTGTACCAAGCAACATTAAGACATGTTCTGATCGCTCGAACAGCAATCTTGCAAAAATTGCCTAGATATATCTTGTACCACCTTCTGATCGCAAACACACTTAAGAGTTATCTCACAGTTACAGATGAGTTCAGTCTCCCTGATATAAACCTGTGTACCAGACCTACGATATCGGCAGTCACAGTGATTCCAGAGTTATTGCATGGATTGTGTAAATAGTGAACCGTAGCTTGGAACCAGGTGTACCAGTGGCACGAGTGAGAGAGTGCACTCGCGTGTTTCATTACAAATGATGCATTTATAAATGTAAGTATTTATATTAAATATTGTAAACATTTTAAAATTTGTGCAGAACTTATTAATCTTTAATGAAAAATTGAGGGATTTGTGGCGTAGAGGTTAGGCTCTCGTATCTAGTTCCAAAGTTACTTGATTCACTACCTCGTGGAGCAATCTGGTTATTTTTCCAGAGATTCCTGATCTCAGTGTAGGTGAGATGTAGTTCCTAGTCCTATCGGAGACGGATGATAAAACATAGGTCCTGTATTCAAGTTCAGCCACGTAAAATAACTCTTGACAGTTCCAAATCCTGAAAAGCAAGCTGAACAGCCGCAGCCTGTTCAAAATTCAGGAGAAATATTAAAAAATAATATTCCTACAAAATATTTTCTCCATCTTCTAAATTACATCGGGACCCTCGCCGGTGCTACAGAGTTCGTGCACTGTCATAGAGATCTTCTTGTGTAAGAAAAAGATCGGAGCACACATGGTTACTCAACAAAGTGCAATGATTATGTTTCTATCATTCAATCAATTAATCAAACGTGAAAAAACTCAGAGTAATCAATAGCTTGTACTGGGAATAAAGAAACATGGAGATAAGGTCTTCTTGATGAACTGAAGCATGTTGTATTATTCTGGGTAGTTATAAAGAAAACGACCGGAGGAAAATAGAGGATAACTGTTGATGTCCTATGCTCCACGTGGAACGGAGAGGAATTAACATACTGTGAATAGTAAGCAACAGTAAGAAATTACAACTGTTATTTGGCATATGTTTATATGGAACCGGATGTGGCACATTAGTTAGCGCACTTTCTTCCTAAACAAGTAGTACCTGGTTCTTCTTCCTCTTCAATGTTCCAGCAGTACTTGAACTCTTGCCCTTCGGCACAATGCTATGTAGTAGTATCTGCATGTGTTTGTAAGTTGTTCTTTTCTTCCATATAATGTGTTCCATTTATCTGGCCTTGGAGGAAGAAGGATCTTCCTGACATCATCTAGCGCTTGTCAGCTGAAGAGGTGGTTGGGAACGGTTTCATGATGATGTGCACACAGTTGGCATTCTGGAGTGTGTTGTTGTTAAAATATGTTTATGTGATTATTAAGTGTTATGTGTTAGGTTCGGGGTCTAAAAATGATGCTCTGATCTCTTCTTGTAAAGTCACAGGTTTGAAATATCCAGTTGTGAGAGACTCACCTGCAGTGAATTCCATCTCACTGTGGAAGTGAATGCAATGAAAGAGCCGATGTCTTGGCAAAGGAAGGCAGCGCCAAATAGCAAATCTGCTAACCTTCTTTGAAGAGTTCGAAACCCTCTTAAAGAGGAAATCTGCAGTATACTGAAAGACAAACACTGGATATGATTATGAAAAATTATTCACCAGAGACCTCAGCAGAACAGATCAGGTCATTATATGTCACCTACGTACTGGAAGTAATAGCACCTAGTGCATTCACTAAGTTAACAAATATCTGGCAATCTAAAGACCTTAGTATATGTACAAAAGTTAAATTGTTTAGGTCATGTGTGATTCCTGTACTGACCTACGGTTGTGAAAGTTGGAAATCAACAAAGAAAATTGATAAGAAACTGGACAGCTTTGAGAATAAATGTCTACGAAAATTACTAAAAGTAAAATGGAGTGATTTCGTTTCTAACAACACAGTGAGAGATAGAACACACTAACAACCCGTATCAAATATTATAAGGAAACGAAGGTGGAAATATTTAGGTCATGTTCTTAGATCAGACGAAAAGAGACTAAATCGACAAGTTCTTATGTGGTCACCAGTTGGTAAAAGAAAACGTTGAAAAAAAAAAGACCACTCTTCGAAGAACCATCCTACAAGAAAGTAAACTATTGGGATGTAAAACCATACAAGATCTCCAACTTCTCGCAACGAACCGCATCACAAGCAGTTCTAAAATCTCTGCCCTATGTGCCGTCTTTGGTACTAAAGGAACAAACTAACCAGTCGCGGCTCGTCATTAAGGGCCAGTGGGGCCGGAACCCCCAAAAATAATGTGTAACGTGTATTTATTGTTAATAAAATAAAATATAACGTAACCCAAAACCATGATTTTTCTGAAAATTTGTATCTTGCCCCACCAACAAAAAGGATCACGAGCCGCCACTGAAACTAACTAACTAAGGTACCGGACACTGCAGGATCAACAGACACTTACATAGACTAGACAAAATAAGTGGTCACTAGCGTAGACTGTTATCAACTTCACTATTGATAACGCTCAGACTGTTATCAACTTCACTATTGATAATCCTCCTTTTCTAATATCACAGCCAAGCAGATTTATTAGCCACAATCAGAACTTTACATCAATGATTAAAAAATTAATCAACGATCTCATATATCCTCTGCGTTCTCACTAGATTGGAATTTCGGATTCTCTATTAAAAGGCAACCGTCTGCCTCAGATTATCAGCCACGTCATACAGTTTGTCTTGGACGCTAGTGTAAGTGGGCCACCTCTTTCTTCTCAAGTCTGCATACTGGGGACAGTTCTGTAAGATATAATTCCTATGATTTCTGCTTCCCCGTTTGTGCCGACCTCTTCCCGCAGTAGTTTTGGCCACCCTCGTGATGGTATGTCTGACATTCTTACTGCTTGGCTAAATCTCCGAGACAGATTGGCGACCGTAGAATCCGTTATCCCATTCCTCATGGTGAGGGGTCGTTGCACCATGTTATACGCCTTACCGCCTGGTGCATCCGTTTTCTGCAAACATTTGTTTCGGGTTAGCATTCCCTACAATCTCAGGTATGAAGATGGTAAAGTATTATTGGCTGGAATTAGGAACGCCGATAGCGAAGTCGATAGCACGCTTCACTAGTAACCACGTGCCATGCTTATTCTCTGGTTCGAGACCTACTTGGGCGCAATAAATTTTTCGGTGTGAATTCACACGATTGGACTACAGGAAACCCTGATCCTTTACTTGGTGATCTAAATTACAAGTACCTCAGAAGTCGAAGTAAGGTTCGTCTGAATGGCAAGAGACAATGATTTTACAAATACAAGCCTTCAAGTACAACTCAGTCAGAGTTGCCATATAAGATGCCTTAACTGCGCTTAAATTCATAGCGGGCGATCGAAAAGAAGATGAAGAAGAAGAAGATCTCATAGTTGGAGACCATGGTGTTGATTGCTGAAATATATTCTAAATGACGACCTTAATCTCCAACAAAATTGAATAAACAGTTTGAACGTTAGGTCACGATCTGTTCTATTTTTAGAATTGGAGAAAGCCACAAATTGTATCGCAAACAAATTATGGATGTATTTTTGGAATGCTATTTTGCATACAATAATTCTTATAATTTTATTGAGTGTGCATCGATATCTTAAATAATTAGTAGATGATATTGGTAATTGGTTATTGATTGTTGGACCGAGGTCACTACACTCTGGGCAGACCCATAGGTATTCAGTCTCGAATACCGAGGGGTGTCGATGGTGTGCATACTAAAGGTTGCTGTGACATTTCGCATATGAGAGAGAGAGAAATTCCGATGGACTTTTAGGGTTACAAAGTTCTGGTCATGACAAGCTATTTGATGATGATGGAATATAAATCTTACAGAAAATGTGACTCTGGTTTGAGACAGAATATGATAAAAATCGATATACAACCGTTAGTGTTGAGATAACATTTGATTTGATCCGATCTCTTTCTCTATTCATTTATTATACACTCATTCCTCTACTCGTCTACTACGCCCCTGAATAACTTTATCATGTTCTACTTAAAATAACTCACTTGTTCTTAGATTAACTCTTTTATCCACTCCCATCCTCTTTCATACATTCACTCACTCTTCTTACAATAACCCTTTCCTTCGTACAGCTAAATTGCCAAATCGACTGAGTTTTAGCCAACAGTACCGAAGATAGGCTCCCGTGCTCTCATAGCAACACCCCTGATAGTGCACGCGAAATGTATCGACCACTAGGAAAATCTCATATCTGTGTATGATATGTAACAAGAATGTGGAATTAGCACGATGCTGGGATGAGGACGACCGGAATGTTGTAGTCTGTTACAGCGGTTCTCAACCTTTCTTCTTGGTAACCTCTTAGTTCTTCTTCACCCTTCGCCCCTAGGAAAGCATAGGTTTGCAACCAAGGCCTTCCAAGCCCGTCTATCCAAGGCCATCTTTTCCAGATCTCGCCACTCTCTCTCCGTTTTTTTGCATTCCATCTCTAACTCCCGTCTCCAGGTATTTTTGGTCTTCCTTACTTCTATTGCCTGGGGTTCCATCGGAGAGCCTGTCTCACGATGCTGTCAGGGGTTTCCTCAGTGTGTGTCCTATCCATCGCCATTGGCTGTGGTTTCTGTAGCTATCTGGTGTTTTACGGTGTGGGGTAGCCAGCCCCACGACCAACCTCCTTAGTCGCCTCTTACGACATACATGGCAGGTGACAGTGGTTATATTCTTTACATCCCCAATTTGGGCCCCGGTAACAACTCGGGCGTAACCTCTTAGTAGTTGTAATTTACAAACTTAATTATCCACCAGCAAAGAAGGTTTGGAAAACCTAATCATGACGACCAAGAAACATAGTGAAGACCAACATCTATATTTGAATACACAAAAACAAAAATCATGTCAACTGACAAAGCAAAGGCTCACCTAACATCCAAATAAACAATGAAGAACTCCAATGTGTAGAGAGCTACGAATATCTGGGCTCAATAATTAACAATAACGGTGACTGCTCCAAAGAGATCTCAAGAAGATTGGCATAGCAATCAAGAAGCTAAACACAATGAAAAACATGTGGCAAAGCACCTGCAAAATACTAAAATTAAAAATATTGAGAGCATGCATTTTCCCAGTGGCTACTTATGGTTGCGAATCATGGACTATTACACAAAAATTAAGAACGAAAATCCAATCCTTCGAAACTAAATGCTACAGATCCTACGAATACCATGGACAGAAAAAAGAAGAACACTGATGTCCTGAAAGAACTAAATGTTAAAGAGAATTGGCTGATAAACAACATACTATACAGAAAAATTACATACTGTGGTCACATCAAGCGTCACGATGGCTTGGAAAGAACAATACTAGAGGGCAGGGTCCCAGGACGCAGAGGCAGAGGCAGACCAAAAAGAAGATGGCTACAAGATATCAAAGAAACCATGAACATGACCATCGACGAAGTGGGTGAACTGGCAAGAGATAGAGTGAATTTCAGATGTGCTGCAAAGAGAGCAACGTCCTATAAAGGATACGCACCTTGATGATGAGTTGTAATTTTGAGGGTCTTATGGCGTAGTGGTAAAGCGCTGGCGTCTCGTTCCCAAAGTACCAGGTTCGTTTCAAGAGTAGAGAGATCGATATATTTTCCAAAGATCCTTGTTCTTAATGTAGGTGAGATCACGTTTCTAGTCTTAAGGAAACGGATTATAAAATATAGGTTCTGTGTTCAAGTTAAGGACATTCTTTTTACGATCCAAAAGCACTTGAGCTTTCAGCTCTTCGGCTCGGTGCCATGGACATCGTAACCCTTGGTTTCGGTGCCACGAACACCGTAGATCTGGAGAACATGTGGTTTTTCTGCCAGCCCGTGGTGTTGAACCGCACTCACAAGGAGCTTGTCACCCGTCGTCCTACGCGCTACGAACACGCTGGGCAGGCGGACAAAGTTAAGGACATAAAAGAACACTTTTTCAGTTGAACACCTATAAGAGTAGGCTGCAAAGCTGCTGCTCATGTCAAATTCATTTTAAAGTTCTGAAATTTAAAAAAAAACTACAAACATTTTCGTAATCTTCAAAATTACATCGGGAATCTACGCCCGTGCTAAGAAGTTCGGGCACCTCCGCTGAGATCTTCCTGTATAGGAAAGAGACTTACGCTCGCATTATTTTTTAACAAAGTACAATGATGACGATCATATCAATCAATTAATTAATCTTCGTTATTTATTTATTTGCATTATCGTTAAAGCTTATTTGATTCGAGGCACGTCACTTTCAGTCCACGTTCCCAGTCATTTGTCGGGTTTCTCTTTATTGTTTATTGTCTTTCCCCATGTGGAGGATGGAATTGGTTGTCCACTCTTGTCGTTAAGCGTAGGGATGGGACCTTTAATTTGCGTTCCAGGGCCAGATGAGTCGCCCTTGCTGTGTTATATCCGTGTTTATTTAGTGTGGTCTTGATCTATCCATCTTTTTCTTGGTCTTCCTTGGCTCTAGTACCTGATTTCTTTTTATTGTATGCTGTTATAGACCGGGAAAGTGGTGAAACGACTTCACGAGAACCGGAGAGGAATAAGTGATAGACGTGGACTAGTTATGATTATAATATTTTTATTTTTCTTCTTCGAACGCTCCATATTGACCACTTGTTAACCACTCTGAGTAATTTGTATGTGATCTGAGCCTAAGAGCGATTGTATGTTGTGCCAGTTATGCGCCTACAAGTAGGCTACCGCATCCGATTTTATTTATTAGGGTAGCTTTCATTCTTCTTGGTCTGCAACTGCTCCATATCGACCACTTATTAAACCACTCTTTGTGATTTGTATGTGATCAGAGCCTAGGTACGATTGTACGTTGTGCCAAGTTATGCGCCTATGGTGACTAGGCCAGCACATCCGATTTCCTGCCAGTTTTTTATTTACTAGAGTAGCATTCCATAAAATGTGGGACGGATGGATTTGCCACTTGGACTACTTTGTATTTTCATGTTCCGGAAACACTGGACTGGGGCTGCGCACAGATATTTTAGAGGATCGTTTCATTCAGGGCTAGCAACGCAACTGAAATTTTTCGTTCGCCAACATCACCCACCCCCGTCTTCCGGGAATGTTAGTTGCTAATGCAATAGTACCTTGCCCGGTTGTCCCAGAAAGAGAGCAGTCTCGTTAGGCACTAGAACGCAACTTTAGGATTTGCGCTCGGCCAACGTTACCCAATAAACGTATCTGCGCTTGACCTCTGATACGGAGTTTACTGCAATCTTCCCTGGTGTCGACAAGACACTTTGCATCTGTCCGACAATTCATGTCTAGAGCTGTAAATTGGATGCGACCATTGTTTCGAGGAGACATTCCTCCTAACGACTCGTACCTTGTCTCTTCTAACTGTTCGTTTTTATTTATTCAGTTTTTCCCATCGGTCAGGAAAGACGTGCAGAAATAGTAACTCTGGGATTATGCTCGTCTGTGTTGCGAGCATATCTCATCAAACATAACTGTGTATGCACCACTACTTATACCAGAGTAGCTTCTCCTCGATCCCTACCCACTTAGCTAGACAGAATCCTCTGTCTGTTTCCAGGGATATCAAGTGGAGGTAGGGTAGGATCTTGCTTAGTGCAAGCTCACTAAACCTTGCGCGACGTTGTCCCTATGAGTGCGTCTTTGTCCCCAGGTAGCTTTCCTAGGTAATACATCAGTCGCCTCTTACGACATGCTTTGTAGATCGCAGTGGTACTTTTCTTTGCTTTCCTTGCAGCCCCCGGTACCGCACGGGCGAATTATAATATAATAATCACAGGAACATGATTCAACCACAACACACTTCAAAGTGAGAGATGTGTGCACATCATCATGAAACCGTACACGACCACCTGGTCAGGGATTATATCAGGAATGATACCGTAATTTTAAGGGACTCCGTCATTCCGTACAGCTTCTCGTGAAGCTCGGTGTTTTGCGGGCCAGGTTTCTTTTCTTAGGCCTGCTATCAATTGGCAATCTTGCAGTATTTGTTCTGCCGTCATGTCCACCTTTTCGCAGTGGCACAGGCTAGTTGGGCCAATTTTAAATTTGTTAAACATGTGGGCGCGAAGCTTGTTGTGGCCGGTACTGAGGCGGAATATGGCAACTTGTTCGCTACGAGATAGACCATAGTACCCGTCGCTGTTGTTGTACTGTGGACGGTCTTTTGACCATTTGTCTTTATAGTGCCAGCCGATGGTTGTTCTGGCCTCCTCGTAGCTGATCTCGAGATCAGTCTGCGGTAGTCGCCTTCCTTCTTTAGCTAGCTTGTCAGCTTGTTCATTTCCTCTAATATTGCATTGTGATAGTATCCACTGAATTACGGTGCGTTTGAGTGAGTTTACTAGTACGTTGAGGGTTGTTTTCAGCTCTTTGAGCTCTGTTTTGCCTACACTTAGTACGTGACCTTTTAAGTACCGTGAGCATCGGTGAATATAATGACTTTGTTGCGTGAAGTGCCTCTTCTCTCTAGGATCATTTCGGCCGCTGTTCTTATTGCCTGTGCCTCTGTCCGGTAGTTGTTCGAGTACTTACCTGTGGCAATCGCTTTCGTGACCGTCACTTTCTTTGAGAGTTTAAGGACTATTCCTCCTCCGTTATCGCTGATTACGTTCATGGCCGATCCATAAGTATACACGTGTGTCCACTCACTCTCCGGGTACTCGGTAGTTATGTATTTTTCTGTGGCCGCTCTCCTTTCGCAGTTTTCTTGCTGCCCTTTTTTTAGTATACCTGGAATTGATTCCCTTAGTTCCGGCACTTTGGTTTTCCACATTTGCTATGTCTGAATTTCTTCGCCTCTTTTTTATCCTTTGCTTGACAAAGGCATTTTGGCCTCTTCATCGCCCGAGTGGTTACCGGGGCCCAAATTTAGGGTGTAAAGAATAGAACCACTGTTCCTGCCAAGCATGTCGTAAGAGGCGACTAAGGAGGTTTGGCTTAAATCGGATGCACATGTCCTAAACGTGTAGAAATCTATGCGTTTAGGGGCCTACCAAACCAATGTGCAACGTATACACGTCCTTGGCAAAGATCAAACATATCACAAAGAGTGATTAAAATTGGTCGTAAAGAACGAATCAAAGAAGAAGAAGAAGAAGGCCTCTTCAAATCGTCACTGTATATTGTGTTTGTACTTTGTAAAACTGTATTGCTTTGTTTTTTACGTTTTTCGTATTGACTTGATTTCACCAGATTTCCCATATCACTCCGTTCGTCCCGGCAGAAATGGGAGACCATCTTCGGCGAGTGTTGCACAAAGGACGAACTCCGAAGCTACAGTAGCATTTATAGGAATCTCGGGGAAAAAGAAATACATCTGTTGACGACGGGAGCTACGGAGTAGAACACACAACCTTCAGAACATAAGGCAAAAGTCTTAACCGCCTCGACACCGAGACCCTGACCCTTCACAGATCTGTAACTACCTAATGACCTGTGTTTGGTGCAGAACAAAGAAACAGACTAGCAATCTACCTGTAATATGAAGGTATAAGCATGAAGTGCGAACAGCCTAACCACCTGTGTTGTTACGGTGTAAATATGTTCCATATCGCTCCATATCGACCACTTGATAACCACTCTTTGTGATTTGTATGTGATCCGAGCCTAAAAGCGATTGTACGTTGTGCCAGGTATGCTCCTACAAGCAGGTCAGCTCATCCAATTTCTGCGTCACTTTTTATTTACTAGGTTAGCTTCCCTAAGCCCCTACCTCAGTCGCCTCTTACGACAGGCCATGTAGGTCGCAGTGTTACTATTCTTTGCTCCCCTTGAGAGCCCCGACTACACACGGACGCTCTTGTTCTCTAACTTTATTGATTAAGGATTGCTTAAATGTATTGCCATAATTTCCATCTTCCTGAGGTTTATGTTCAGTCCAACTTGGCGGGCTGTATTTGTGCAGTCTGTCAGATTTATTTTACTGAATATGTTGGTAGGAACTGGCCATTAATGCAGTGATAACTGCATATTTTAAGCTCCTTTTAAAATCAGAGAAGGCACGCCTGTATGGCGGGGGACACTGATAATAAGGTAAGCAAGCCTTCATGCAAAAATCAGTCAGAAGCGCACTGACTACGCCTGAATTCAATGCGGATGAGGGCAAGATGAAGATGAATATGTTACGTCTGTTAGTTTTCAATAACATTATCCATAGTATTCTTCTAAGTAAATCATTATGTTATCCTGTCTCATTACTCAGTCTGTGACATTCATCAAGTCAATCGTTGATTACGTTATCCTGTCTCGTTACTCAGTCTGTGACATTCATCAAGTCAATCGTTGATTACGTTATCCTGTCTCGTTACTCAGTCTGTGACATTCATCAAGTCAATCGTTGATTATGTTATCCTGTCTCATTACTCAGTCTGTGACATTCATCAAGTCAATCGTTGATTACGTTATCCTGTCTCGTTACTCAGTCTGTGACATTCATCAAGTCAATCGTTGATTATGTTATCCTGTCTCGTTACTCAGTCTATGACATTCATCAAGTCAATCGTTGATTACGTTTGCCTGTCTCGTTACTCAGTCTGTGACATTCATCAAGTCAATCGTTGATTATGTTATCCTGTCTCGTTACTCAGTCTGTGACATTCATCAAGTCAATCGTTGATTATGTTATCCTGTCTCGTTACTCAGTCTGTGACATTCATCAAGTCAATCGGTGATTACGGATACCCATGTCACATTCCTGATGTTTTTTTTTTAAAAATAATTTGCTTCTCATTTCTTTGTTTTATATTCTTTCCTCATTTCTCTGTGTTCTCAACTTTTCTCATTTTCATGTTCTTTGTCGTCTATATTCGTTTTCATAGTTTTATCTTCTATCTTTTTTCTCATCTCTCCTCATTTCTTTTTTTTTTCTTCATTCATTTTTCTTTCCTTTTTCTTTTATTTATTTTCTCTCCTCATTTCTCTGTTCTTTCTCTCCTCATTTCTCTGTTATATCTTCTCTCCTCATTTCTCTGTTCTATCTTCTCTTCTCATTTCTCTGTTCTATCTTCTCTTCTCATTTCTCTGTTATATCCTCTCTTCTCATTTCTCTGTTCTATCTTCTCTTCTCATTTCTCTGTTCTATCTTCTCTTCTCATTTCTCTGTTCTATCTTCTCTTCTCATTTCTCTGTTATATCCTCTCTTCTCATTTCTCTGTTCTATCTTCTCTTCTCATTTCTCTGTTCTATCTTCTCTTCTCATTTCTCTGTTATATCTTCTCTCTTCATTTCTCTGTTCTATCTTCTCTCCTCATTTCTCTATTTATCTTCTATCATCATTTCTCTTTTTGTTTTCTGTTCTCATTCTCTTCGTGATCTTTTCTCCTCATTTATTTGTTTTAATGTTCTCTTTTTATTTCTGTTTAATCTCATTCTTTCACTTCTATACCTTTATCTCTACATCTTCTCATTTCTGTTTAACCTCATTCTTTCACTTCTATACATTTATCTCTACATCTTCTCATTTCTGTTTAACCTCATTCTTTCACTTCTATACCTTTCTCTACATCTTCTCATTTCTGTTTAACCTCATTCTTTCACTTCTATACATTTATCTCTACATCTTCTCATTTCTGTTTAACCTCATTCTTTCAATTCTATACCTTTATCTCTACATCTTCTCATTTCTGTTTAACCTCATTCTTTCACTTCTATACCTTTATCTCTACATCTTCTCATTTCTGTTTAACCTCATTCTTTCACTTCTATACCTTTATCTCTACATCTTCTCATTTCTGTTTAACCTCATTCTTTCACTTCTATACCTTTATCTCTACATCTTCTCATTTCAATTATTTCCATGTTTTTTTCTTCCTTTTTCTTCTATCAGAAATCTTGATAAATCTCTCTTATCCTTCTTCTCTTCATCAACTTTTCCTGTTATCTTTTAACTCTCAATGTTATTGTTCTCTAGCAGCTTCGACTTCTTCTTCTCTGAGCGCTCCACATCGACCACTTACTAAACCACTCTTTGTCATGTGTGCGTCATCTGAGCCTACGAGCGATTGTACATTGTGCCAGTTATCCGTCTACAAGTAGATCCGATTTCTGCGACGCTTTTTATTTACTAGGGTAGATTTTCTAGATCCTTATACCTTAGTCGCCTCTTAAAGGCTTTGTAGGTTGCAGTGTTAATTTTTTTAACCTTCCACCCCACCCTTGTGAGCACCGATAAAACACGAACGAACTCAAAATCAATGTCTTTCCCTCTTCTACGTTACGTTCCTTCTCTGTATATTAGTTTAGAACTATGCTCTCTCTCTCTCTCTCTAAGTGTGTGTCTACACATCATATGTATCTTACTGTGTAATTTGTATATATTATGTAACGTGTAATGTGTACTGCAGTGCTGAAAGCATGCTTTTTTGGGCGAGCTTCCAATAGCATCATTCTTCTGTAACCTCTGCCAAAATGGAATGACGCGTAACTGTATTAATCAGACACGATGGAGGAAAGATTTGCAGGAAATTAGGAAGACATCGATTAGGGAATGTTAGTAATATATCGAATCTGGACAGGTCAGTTAGTGTAATATTCCGCAGCGAATCGAATATTCAGCGCATTCTATTGATGTCAGCATGTAGATTAGATGATACACTGTTACACTAAGCAAGCTATAGTTCGTTCCAAAATTCGTGATCATCTTTACTGACCGATATAAAATCATAGTGAAACACGTACAAACAAAGTATTATAGTTTTACAAAATACAGAAACAGTGACGATAAACAGCAACGTTTCGACCAACAAGGCCTTTATCAAGCAAACGAACAAACAGGAGTGACAAATTAAAATGAAACACAAATGGACGACCAAATACAAACGTATCTAAGGAAAATCTGGAATAAAAACAAATAACGAAATAAATGTAACACAAAAACAGGAATAGAACGGAAAAGAAACAATGAAACATCTAGTAAATATATAACTTGAATACATGCAACATATACCCATATAGATTACAAAGCATGGGAAGAGAAAGTACTAAGAAGCATAAGAATGTAATACATGCAACATAAACCCATATAGATTACAAAGCATGGGAAGAGAAAGTACTAAGAAGCATAAGAATGTAATACGTTGAGCCGCGTGGTCGCAAGGTACCATACAAAGAAATCAACCGATTCTCCAGAGCAAATCTACTACGATCATCAGAGGAACATGATCGGATGGCTGTGACCTGGACATCGCAAGCTCCTGAATGGCCAGTATCATTGAAATGGGTAGCTACAGGGGTCACAGAGCATTGGCGTATATCTACCGGCGCATCATCACTTTGTGTCATCGATAGCTGTTTAGGAAAACCCGCCTTTTATATGCTCCCAAAATTTATAAACTGAACAATCCGGGTAGGCCCATCGTTTCTGCTTGCTCTTGTCCCACGGAACATATCTCCGAATTTCTTGATAGTATCTTCAATCCTATAGTCACCACACTACCTTCATTCTTGAAAGATACGAACCACACCTTGTCTGTTTTTTTTCGTCTATTGAGTTGTTGCCTGGCAGGACTTACCGTCTCTTCCTCCTTGATGTGTGCTCATTGTACACCTCCATACCTCATTCCGACGGACTTCAAGCTCTCCAGTTCTTTCTCGACAGGAGAACTAACCCACTTGTCTCCACCTCGGCTCTCCTTCGTCTTGCAGAACTAGTTCTAACTCTCAACTCCTTTCAGTTCAATGACCAGTTCTTTGAGCAGATCAGTGGGGTCGCCATGGGTACTAAAATGGGACCCAGTTATGCTTGTCTATTCATGGGTCATCTTGAGCACCTAGTATGGAATTCCTATGATGGCCCTCTTCCGTCTGTGTATCATAGATACATTGATGATTGCATTGGCATTACCGATATGCCTGAAGCCGATTTGTCACGCTTCATTAATTTCATTAATGTCTTCAATCCGGCTATTCGGTTTACATCTCACATCTCTACCTCTTGTGTCAACTTTCTTGACATCACTATCACTATCAGCCTATCCACCATCACTACATCAGTCTACTACAAGCCTACTGATGCACATAGTTTTCTTCTTTATACCTCTTCCCATTCCCAGGCTTGTCGTGACTCTTTACCATTCTCTCAACTCTTGCGCCTTCGTCGCCTCTGTAGCGAGGACGACGATTTTCTCGATAAAGCTCACGAGATGCTGGATTTCTTTCGTAAGCGTTTATACCCGGATAAGGTGCTTGCTTCTGCTATGCGGCGCGTTCAGCAAATTTCTCGCCAGGAGGCTCTCTCTAACCAGCATAGAACTTCCAATTCTGACAGGGTGAAACTTGTCTTAACTTTCCACCCTCATAGTTCCCTTGTGAAGAAAGTCTTATTCCGTCATCTCTCCATTCTTCAGTCTGATCCTGAGACACGTTCAATCTTCCAACACTATCCTTTGGTGGCGTACAGACGGGACAGAAGCCTTAGGATATGTTGGTTCACAGTCGATTCAAGCCTAATATCCATAGTTATTTTGGCACCATCCAGTGTGGCCGTCGGCGCTGCAACACTTGTGATTATGTAATACAGACCCGCACGGTGTCTTTTCCTAAAGCCACGTTCGTTGTTGAAGACAGTTTCACGTGCGAGTCCGTAATATTATCTATGCCATTATCTGCAAGCGGTGCAACAAGTCCTATATTGGGGAAACCGGCAGGAGACTCAGTGACCGATTCGCCCAACATTTGCGCAATATACGCCAATGCTCTGTGACCCTGTAGCTACCCATTTCAATGATACTGGCCATTCAGGAGCTTGCGATGTCCAGGTCACAGCCATCCGATCATGTTCCTCTGATGATCGTAGTAGATTTGCTCTGGAGAATCGGTTGATTTCTTTGTATGGTACCTTGCGACCACGCGGGCTCAACGTATTACATTCTTATGCTTCTTAGTACTTTCTCTTCCCATGCTTTGTAATCTATATGGGTTTATGTTGCATGTATTACATTCTTATGCTTCTTAGTACTTTCTCTTCCCATGCTTTGTAATCTATATGGGTATATGTTGCATGTATTCAAGTTATATATTTACTAGATGTTTCATTGTTTCTTTTCCGTTCTATTCCTGTTTTTTGTGTTACATTTATTTCGTTATTTGTTTTTATTCCAGATTTTCCTTAGATACGTTTGTATTTGGTCGTCCATTTGTGTTTCATTTTAATTTGTCACTCCTGTTTGTTCGTTTGCTTGATAAAGGCCTTGTTGGTCGAAACGTTGCTGTTTATCGTCACTGTTTCTGTATTTTGTAAAACTATAGTACTTTGTTTGTACGTGTTTCACTATTTACCAAGTTTTACTGCAGTCTTCCCCTATTTCGATATAAAATCATCCACTTGACAGACATTCTTGATTTTTGCATTTTGATATAGGTAACAGTGACGACGTTCCAAAAGTATTTTTGCCCTCCCAAAACTTTAGTTATGTAAGAATTTTATTATATGTTATTACTAAATTTACCGCGATGTTGATCTGGTGTACTTGTCGAAATTTTACAATACGATTGTCAAGTTTGTCTATAACTAAGCATTTCCGTGTTCCAAATGCAATTCAGTGCACGTCAAAATCGGGAATCCCGTGGAATTAATCAGTTCACAATGTTTCCTACCGACTGTCATTGGCGTATGTACGCAACATTTACTTTCATTTATAGAAGTGGAAGGTATCATTTGTTCACTATGTGACCTTTCTTTTATAATATGTAATAGGGATACGCCTTGCAATCATTCGCCACCATTTTGTGTATTACTGTAAGTTCTAAACTTTGATTATCATTTTGTTGTGCTTATGCAAAGTTATATAACAAAAAACGTTTTTGCATCAACTAAGCTACCTACCAATTAGTTAAACATGGATTCGTAACGTCGTGAGGTATATAAGACTGCATGCAAAAATGAGTTGTATCCATGAGATAGATTTCGTACAAATTAAACCTTAGTGTGATCACGAATTTTGGAACGAACTATAGTTTTGACAGTAGAACAATTCCTCTTCTTCATCAAACGCTCCATATCGAGCTCTGGCTATACCTCTCTTTGTGATTTCTATGTGATCTCAGCGATTATACCTTATGCCAATTATGCGTCTACAAGTAGGTCAGCACATCAGATTTCTGTGATGCTTTTTATTTACTAGGGTAGCTTTTCTAGGCCCCTACCTCTGT
The DNA here is from genome assembly GCA_020796225.1 of Arion vulgaris. Lineage (NCBI taxonomy): Eukaryota > Metazoa > Mollusca > Gastropoda > Stylommatophora > Arionidae > Arion > Arion vulgaris. Next base: position 42,412,961 of record CM036767.1, read on the forward strand.
CGCCTCTTACGACATGCCTTGTAGGTCGCAGTATTACTATTCTTTGCTCCCTTCCAAGCCCCGACAACACACAGGCGAAACACGTCTAAAACAACGTTTTCACTAAAAAAAAAGCATTTATCAAGAAAATTAAACAGGATACAAAAGAAATAGATGAAATGTTTTAATTGAGTTATCCTTCTCCGTACCTCGCTTAGCATAGGGTCACACCAGGTGTTCGGCCCCTTTCCCGATCTCTGTCTGTTTTCTATACGGCCTCCCATGATAGTCCAGCACCCCCTCCTCCTCCCTCGCCCACCTCCATGTTCCTCTAGATGACTCCCTCTCCAAGTCTAAACAGAACAAAGAAATGAGGAAAGAAAATAAGAAAAGAAATTAGGAGATGAAATAAAAAGAAAAAAATAGAAGATAAAATTATGAAAAGAAAAAAGATGACAAAGAACATGAAAATGAGAAAAGATGAGAATACAGAGAAATGAGGAAAGAATATAAAACAAAGAAATGAGAAGCAAATTTTTTTTTTTAAAAAAAAACAAGAATGTGACATGGGTATCCGTAACCAAGGATTGACTTGATGAATGTCACAGACTGAGTAATGAGACAGGATAACATAATGATTTACTCAGAAGAATACTATGGATAATGTTATTGAAAACTAAACGACGTAACATATTCATCTTCTTCTTCTTGTTGTGTTTCCCCGCTATTACGTCCCTTTTTCCATTTTTCTTTCCCGTTTCCACTCAAGTGCTTGTCTAGTGACACTCGACGGTGTCTTCCGTAGCGTTGGGCCAATCAATCGCCATTTTTTCCTCCTAACCTCATTCTCCTTCTTCTTCTTTGCATTCGTTCTTTACAACCAATTTTAATCACTTTTTGTGATATGTTTGGTTTTTGCCAAGAACGTGTGTACGTTGCACATTGGTTTGGTAGGCCCCTAAACGCATAGACTTCTATACGTTTAGGACATGTGCATCCGATTTCAGCCAAACCTCCTTATTCGCCTCTTACGACATGCGTGGCAGGTAACAGTGGTTCTATTCTTTACACCCCAAATATGGGTCATGAGGTTCTTATTTCTTATATGATATAAGCAAAGTAAAGAAACCCTTTTCATACCTCGAGGCAGGGGCGGCTCGTCAGTAAGGGCCAGTGGAGCCGGCCCCACCAATAATCTATAGGTGGAATAACTTCCCGGAATAGTAAATACTCAAAAAAAAAGATTGTTCAGAAAATTTCCGTCTGGCTCCACCAAGAAAATGACCATGAGCCGCCACTGCCTCGAGGTATATTGGATAATACGGTGCTAGGCCTGTACTTTTTGTTGACAGTCGGCACACGATGGGTGATGAGGTCACCATTATTTCCCAGTACTTTTCCTGGTACCCAGTTAAAGCTGGGTCTACCTGAGAGCCGTTACGGTCGAAAAAATATTCCACGCCCACTGTGGTATATGATATAGTCCTACGATAATATGTGGCTTGTGGCTTAGGGATAGTGACTCGGTCTATTAACCCCGACGTTCTGAGTTCGAATCACGCTGCGGACAGTTTGGTTGCAAATTTTTTCGCGTGGATTTTTACAAAAGGACGATGGCACACCCGTTCAGAAAGCAATGGCAAACTACTGAACGTAATAATGCCTAGAAAAATCACAAACAGCGTTAAAAAGCTGGGGCTGATTCGCAAAGTCCTGTAAAGGATATGCAATTAACTTTTAACTTACGATAATGATTTAAGATACATAAATAATAATATTAGTATCAGTGTGTACTACTAGAGCAAGGTCTTCGACAAATATCATTACTATCTTTCTATTGAGACGCTTCGTCTACAGCCACCTGTAGATAACTAGGCCAGACAACTGAGCGTGGAATATCTGACCTAGATCAGAGCGGGTGGGCTGGAAATTACAGATGTTTGATAGAACACTGCACGCTTTTTGCAATTTTACTCAATTCTGTGAGTCTATGGTTATTTATTGGTGCAAAATATTCCTAATATTGATATTCCTTATTGCTAAACTTAACTTGTTGCATAATATAACTTTGATTTAGCATTTTGTGTTGATTTTAAAATGAATTCGTTTATATACACCAATACTGGAATGCGAGGTCACGTGGTGTGGTTGTGGTCTGATTTCCCATAATTCTTACCTGAGTCCGAAGGCCCATACGTTTATAGTTGGCTCTGCTTCGTCCAACTTCGGGGGACAATACACAATCTGCATAGGAGTGTAGCAGTCAATGACTCATAGCCGATTGCTAGCGTCAGTGTCAAAGTAAGAACAAAGCTGACCAAGACCCATTCCGCCTCACCGTGTTGGACCCGGAAACAGACGACTATCAAGAAGTCTGGCTAAGTTTGTGGAGATCGAAGAGGGAGAATCTAACCTGGTACCCTAAAACAGGCTATGCTGAAATCGGATGTGTGGTACCACAAGGGTAAGATACCACAGCTCATGTTGAAAATGTGACACAGCACATTCCTTCTCCAGATTGCATCCTGATATACCCAGCGGGAGTATGAGAATGAACGAGGAAAATGAAGAAGAAGAAGAAGATATTACTCTCGTAACATTATACGCTACATATAGTCTCTCTCTCTCTCGCGATCTCTCTCTTGCGATCTCTCTCTCTCTCTCGCGATCTCTCTCTCTCTCGCGCGATCTCTCTCTCTCGCGATCTCTCTCTCTCGCGATCTCTCTCTCGCGATCTCTCTCTCGCGATCTCTCTCTCTTTGCGATCTTCTCTCTCTCGCGATCTCTCGCATCTCCGTCTCTTCTCGCGATCTCTCTCGCGATCGTTCTTAGGCCGTTTTATCATTCTATTGTGATATATAAACAGCCAAACATCAGAACGGATGTACGTGCACAGCCTTCAGTACCAATTGGAGCTCAAATGCTTATCCTTCGGTGCTGTGTTCGGTTTCAGCCAGCGTTTTCTCGGTTCGCTTTCCGCTCTGTAGCCATCTAGTGTTTTTTACGGTGTGGGGTAGCTATCTTCTTAGTCGCCTCTTACGACATGCGTGGCAGGTAACAGTGGTTCTATTCTTTACACCCCAATTTGGCCCTGGTAACCACTCAGGAACAATACTAGAAGGCATGGTCCCAGGACGCAGAGACAGACCAAGAAGAAGATGGCTACAAGATATTAAAGAAACCATGAACATGACCATCGACGAAGTGGGTGAACTGGCAAGAGACAGAGTGAATTTCAGATGTGCTGCAAAGAGAGCTAGCAACGTCCTATAAAGGATACGCACCTTGATGATGATGAACCACTCGGGAGAAAACCCGTTCTATAAATCTCTTCATATCAAAACGCTGTAAGGCAAATCACGATTAGAGAAAACGAAACGAAAGCTAAACTCTGACATTTGTAAGGACTGATACAACATTGGAATTGACCATTCGTAATTTAGTTCTAAAACATATAACTTGCAATTCCATATTTTATTTAGACTTTTAAAAGTTGATGTTAGCTTTACAATTCGTAGCATAATTTCAATAAATCTGCGTTATTTCTTTCTTGTTTTTTTTTTTTTTTTATCTTGTTCATGTCTTCCTGGTCACCTAATCGGTTAACAGATATTTTCGATTTATTTCCCTTTACTTGTAAGGGAAACAATCAGACCGTGCCAAAATCTATACCTGTCATGATGAAGTTAGCAATCGTAGAGAGAGAAAAAGCTGTAATTGAACTAACATAATAAAAGTGTTGGAAATCAAACACAGACTGTTTGTAGCTGTAACAGACTCGTGAGAAAAGACAGTTCTCAAGAGAGTTCTTTCCTATTGAGATCCTAGCGATCGTACTGATTTGTCGAGCGTCAGAACGAGATGGGGAAACTGAGAGTGAGTGGAAAGATAGAGAGAGAGAGAGAGAGAGAGAGAGAGAGAGAGAGAGGAGAAAGGTGAGAAATGAAAGGAAACGTAGGGGAGGGAATGAAAGAGACAGATATAGATGTGGTAGGGAAAGAACGCAAGGATTGAAGGAGGTGAGAAAAGATAATGAGATGTGTGGGAAGGAAGACACGAAGAGGATATATTTGAAAGAGGTGGTGGTTGGGGGAAAGAGAGAGACAGTAGAAAGGAAAAGTAGAAGACAATTTTAAAGAGAATGAAGGAGAGGATACAAAATATTTCCATTAAATAAAGTAGATGATAATAGCGCATAAATTGCAAACATTCATCAACTGGTGTCTGCGCAGAATGGAGGGAATAAGATGGTATGATAGGGTCACAAATGAGGAACTTATGGAGAGAACAAGACAGATTCCAGTGAGCGAACAGGTTAAAAAAAGACTCTCTCGCTGGATAGGACACACTTTGCGAAAACCGGAGGGGAATATAACAAGAAGGGCCCTTGCCTGGAACCCGCAGGGACAACGAAAGAAGGGAGTCGAGAAATACATGGAGACGAGATTTGGAGGCGGAGATCAACAATATAAAGAAGAGCTGGAGGAGCTGCAGGAGATAGCTAGAGATAGGAAGACTTGGCATGAGTTGGTTGAGGGCATATGCCCCAATCCGGGGTAAAAGGCAAAGAGAAGAGAGAGAGAGAAGGTAGATGATACGAAAAAGAAAGAGGAGAATTGAGAGAGAGGGAGAGAGAGAGAGCAAGAGAGGAACTTATATAAAATGTAAGAGAGAGTATGGAAAAGAAATTAATGGTGGAATCTGGGACAGATAGGGGATACAGTTGGAAGTTAGCAAGGGGAGGGAGAGACTGAGAAAAGGGAAGGAAAAGGAAAACTGGATGGAAGCGAGTTAAAAGAAGGGAGAAACACATGGAGAAGGGAGGTAGGAAATGTTTGTATGGGAGAACAATGACAAAATCTAGTGTAATGGAGATACATGCAATGAGTAAATGTTAGTGGGAGATACAGGCAATGAGTTAATGTTAGTGGGAGATACAGGCAATGAGTAAATGTTAGTGGGAGATACAGGCAATGAGTTAATGTTAGTGGGAGATACAGGCAATGAGTAAATGTTAGTTTTATGATAGAGAGACAGGCAATGAGTAAATGTTAGTGGGAGATACAGGCAATGAGTAAATGTTAGTGGGAGATGTGGGCAATGAGTAAATGTTAGTTTTATGATAGAGAGACGGTCAATGAGTAAATGTTAGTGGGAGATACAGGCAATGAGTTAATGTTAGTGGGAGATACAGGCAATGAGTAAATGTTAGTGGGAGATGCGGGGTATGAGTAAATGTTAGTGGGAGATACAGGTAATGAGTAAATGTTAGTTTTATGATAGAGAGACAGGCAATGAATAAATGTTAGTGGGAGATACAGGCAATGAGTAAATGTTAGTGGGAGATGCGGGCAATGAGTAAATGTTATTTTTATGATAGAGAGACAGGCAATGAGTAAATGTTAGTGGGAGATACAGGCAATGAGTTAATGTTAGTGGGAGATACAGGCAATGAGTAAATGTTAGTGGGAGATACAGGCAATGAGTAAATGTTAGTTTTATGATGGAGATACAGGTAATGAATAAATGTTAGTGGGAGATACAGGCAATGGGTAAATGTTAGTTTTATGATAGAGAGACAGGCAATGAGTAAATGTTAGTGGGAGATACAGGCAATGAGTAAATGTTAGTGGGAGATACAGGCAATGAGTAAATGTTAGTGGGAGATACAGGCAATGAGTAAATATTAGTTTTATGATGGAGATACAGGCAATGAGTAAATATTAGTTTTATGATGGAGATACGGGCAATGAGTAAAGGAGATAAAAATAATCATAGTTAGACTATATGGGGGTTACCGATAGCATAAATTGAAATCATGCTGCTCTGGTTAGCACGTGCCGTGGAAAGTGCTTGGTTCGAGGCCCAGCTTAGACTTTAGGAGACCCTGATCCTTTATTTGGGAGTCTAAATTACAAGTACTTCTGAAGTCGGAGTAAAACTCGCCTGAATATGAAGGGACACTGGTGATACGGAAAGCAAGCTTTCATGCAAAAATCAGACAGAGGCGTCCTTTTAGGCGCCAGCACTACATCTCAATGCATAGCGGGTCAACGCCCAAAAACACATTCGACTGTATAACACTACAAAGATAAAAGATAAAAAAATCATGTTCAACTGTATAACACTACAAAGAGAAAAGATTAAAAAAACACGTTCGACTGTATAACACTACAAAGAGAAAAGATTAAAAAAACACGTTCGACTGTATAACACTACAAAGAGAGAAAGAAAAAACACGATCGACTGTATAACACTACAAAGAGAGAAGATAAAAAAAACACGTTCGACTGTATAACACTACAAAGAGAGAAGATAAAAAAAACACGTTCGACTGTATAACACTACAAAGAAAAAGATAAAAAACACGTTCGATTGTATAACACTACAAAGAGAGAAGATAAAAACATGTTCGACTGTATAACACTACAAAGAGAAGATATAAAAACATGTTCGACTGTACAACACTACATGAGAGAAGATAAAAAACATGTTCGACTGTATAACACTACAAAGAGAGAAGATAAAAAAACATGTTCAACTGTACAACACTACAAAGAGAAAAGGAACCAGAAAGATTATAACCGAGTTCTATTTTGAAGTAGTTACCAACATTCAGCAAAATTATAGGATTTCGATAAATGTGAATTAATTCCAACATCTTCAGTTGATTTTTCCACTCCAACGATCGCTGGTGACATCTTGTTTACTTCAAACACATCCATTGTTGCGTGGTTAGTTTCTCTCCTTCATAAATCGTCCCCTTCAAATCTTACATATAACTTCCTTTGGGGGAATAACTCTGGTTTTTTTCCGGATCACGTGATTAGAGAGCTTCCTGTCTGAGGGAGGCTTGGCTTGTTGATTCGTCCAATTACATGAAGGCGAACATTTCTACTTTATTTGTAATATCATTCAGATGCTTCTGTGTGTGGTTCTTTGTCGGCTCCATGGTTTCCACTAAGGGTTCGTTATTTACTCGCATATATCGTGTATTGTATGTATGTGTGTTTGTTTGTATCTATGTGTGTGTGTATACCTATAATATATGTTTGTGTGTGTGTATTTATGTATGTATGTATGCATATATGTGTATGCATATATGTGTATATATATGTACGTGTGTATGTTTTTATGTATGTGTGTGTGTATGTATATATGTATTTATGTATGTGTATATGCATGCATGCATGTATGGGTATGTATGTATGTTGTGTGTATGTATGTGATTAAGTATGTATGTGTGAACTATTAATGTATGTGTGCACTGTATTAATGTATGTGTGCACCGTAATCGTATATGTGTGCACCGTACTCATATATGTGTGCACTGTAATCAGATATGTGTGCATTGTATTTATATATGTGTGCACCGTAATTATATGTGTGCACCATAATCATATATGTATGCACTGTAATCATATATGTGTGCACCGTAACTATGTAGCTATGTATCGTATGTGTACACTATATGTGTGCTATGTAATTGTATGTGTTATTCATTATGCTTTGTATTTATCTGCTCTCCTATCTTTCTCTACAGCTCAAACATTTGTTAAAATCTACTTCCAGATTGTCAAGTCTAGCAATGGCTACACATGAGTAGAAGGTCAAGTCTAGCAATGGCTACACATGAGTAGAATGTCAAGTCTATCAGGGGCTACATATGAATAGATTATCAAGTCAATCAGGGGCTACACACGAGTAAATTGTCAAGCCTATCAGGGGGCTACACATGAGTAAAATGTCAAATCTATCAGAGGCTACACATGAGTAGATTGTCAAATCTATCAGGGGCTACAAATGAGTAGATTGCCAAGTCTATCATTGGCTACACATGAGTAGATTGTCAAGTCTATCAGAGGCTACACATGAGTAGATTGTCAAGTCTATCAGGGGCTACAAATGAGTAGATTGCCAAGTCTATCATTGGCTACACATGAGTAGATTCTCAAGTCTTTATGTTAATCGACTGAATCCCTAGTTGTCAGCCCTGTCATGTCTTTACAGCCTTGTGTATGCGCAAGTTAAATCTGTGGAATATCTTCGCTTTGACAAATTCACACTGAATGTCCCCACGTTGACAGATCTACACAGAATGTCTACTAGTTGACATATCCACCCAGAAAGTCTACACGTTGACATATCTACACAGAAAGTCTACAAGTTGACATATCTACACAGAAAATCTACAGGTTGACATATCTACACAGAAAGTCTAGAAGTTGACAGATCTACACAGAAAGTCTACAAGTTGACAGATCTACACAGAAAATCTGCATGTTGACAGATTCACCCAGAGATTCTTGACGTTGACATATTCACTCAGAAATTCTAAATGTTGACATATTCACCCAGAAATTCTACATTTTTTTAAACACATTCACCCAGAAAATTGTTAATGTTGACAGATTCACCCAGACATTCTTCATGTTGACATATTCACTCTAAAAGACTTCATGGGTTCCAGCTGTACACGAGGCATCGCTGATAACGTACGAGAAGAACTATGGGGCTACTTTGCCCTGTCAGGTCTCCTCTTTCTAAACATCGGCATCGTCCTAGTAGTGTACGCTCTTAAGCGAGCAACTCCTTATCCATTTGCTCTAGAAGTGTTTGGGCTTGGACTTATTGTCATGGGAGTTCTGACCACCTTAGCGTCATGGTATGTACACAGACAGCACAGACGAAGAAAGCCGCTGTGTGCGTTTGCATGCTTTCAAACTCCTCATGAACGTGCATATGAAGCTTCTAGGACAGCGTTTGAGAACAGACTGCGTCAGAATAAATCATTCGTAAAAACTGTAACATTTTCTGAAGATGATAAGACTAAGACAGTGAAAGCAATTCCAGAGAATACTATAAAGATGTTTTCCACGCCAGAATTTCAGGTTTGTTGTTGTAGCTGTTGTTGTTGTTGTTGTTATTGTAGCTGCTGTTGCTGTTGTAGCTGTTGTTGTTGTAGCTGTAGCTGTTGTTGTTGTAGCTGTTGCTGCTGTTGTTGTTGTAGTTGCTGTTGTTGTTGTGTAGCTTTGTTTTGTAGCTGCTGTTGTTGTTGTAGCTGTTGTGTTGTATGTTGCTGTTGTTAGTTGCTGTGTTGTAGTAGCTGTTTGTAGCTCGTTGTTGTTGTTGTTACTGTTGTGAGTAGCTGTTGTTGAGCTGCTGTTGTTGTTGTTGTTACTGTTGTAGTAGCTGTTGTTGTAGCTGCTGTTGTTGTTGTTGTTACTGTTGTTGTAGCTGTTGTTGTAGCTGCTGTTGTTGTTGTTGTTACTGTTGTTGTAGCTGTTGTTGTAGCTGCTGTTGTTGTTGTTGTTACTGTTGTTGTAGCTGTTGTTGTAGTAGCTGTTGTTTTTGTAGCTGCTGTTGTTGTTGTAGCTGTTGTTGTTGTAGTTGCTGTTGTTGTAGTAGCTGTTGTTGTAGCTGCTGTTGTTGTTGTTGTTACTGTTGTAGTAGCTGTTGTTGTAGCTGCTGTTGTTGTTGTTGTTACTGTTGTAGTAGCTGTTGTTGTAGCTGCTGTTGTTGTTGTTGTTACTGTTGTTGTAGCTGTTGTTGTAGCTGCTGTTGTTGTTGTTGTTACTGTTGTTGTAGCTGTTGTTGTAGCTGCTGTTGTTGTTGTTGTTACTGTTGTTGTAGCTGTTGTTGTAGTAGCTGTTGTTGTTGTTGTAGTAGCTGCTGTTGTTGTTGTTGTTGTAGTTGTTGTTGTTGTCGTCGTCGTCTTTGTTGTTGTCGTCGTTGTTGTTGTTTTTGATGTTGTTACTGTTGGTGTTGTTACTGTTGGTGTTGGTGTTGTCGAACCCTAGGAATTATGAGCTTTCACTTGTTTTACTTGTTATAGTAAATTTGGGGGAGAGTGATTCAGACAAGTAAAGTATTTTGGGAGCATAAAAAGACATGACACGATGATAAAATATTTCAGTTTCAGTTTGGAATATCTTCATTGCACTCCGGACATGTCCATAGGTGCTCCGATCTCCTTCGCAATATCTCCAACAGCGTCCAGCGACTGACCGTACCAGTTCTATTTTGATTGATGAGCCGACTCGAATACCTGTTGTACCGTTCTTTTCTTGTCACACCAATCTTCAAACCCATTTCTCGCAATCTAGTAGTTGACGTGGATTGGTTTAGATGAAGGTCTTCTGCGGCCACGCTCTATGAGGGCGTTCACGATGTCAGCTCTGTCCATTGGCTGGCCCTCTGATATAGCGGCAGAGCCAGCCAACCTGTCTGCTCTCTCATTGCCAACGACACCCATGTGCCCCGGAACAAAGACAAGTGTAATTCTGCAAATTGTTGACGCCTGCAGTGATTCAGTCCATTGCCTGCGCACGGAACCGGCCTCCACCTTTCGGATCATACTCAATGAGTCACTCAGAATGCCCGCATGAGTGTAGTTTTGTGACTCTAGCCAGAGTAGTGCATTGGTCACCGCCAGTACCTCCATTGTCATGCTTCTTATTGTCATACTAAATGCACCACTGGCTTCCTTGACCATTCTGCCACATGAGCTTGCAGAGAAGGCCCATGCAGACTTTTCGTAACGAACTACCGATCCATCCGTGTAGATCACAACGTCGTCTGCATTGCAGTTTTCATTGATAATGTCTTTGACGTCTGCATTCAACGCCACGGGATTTCCTCTCTGCAATCTTTGTCAAATTTACTGATGGTTGAAAAAGTGTTCCAGTGTATTGGAGGCATCGGTATCCATTCTTCCCCATAGTCAATATTATTGAGCCCGCATACCAGCTGAACAGTATCTGCGGACGGCCAACCCATGACTTGTCCCGCTTTAGCCGATTTCCACCACTGGTGCTGAGCTGTTCATGCAATGGGTGATCCTTTTTCGCAAAATATTTTGTTAAAATATTTACTAGAGGGGAAAGTTGAAGGGGAAGAGCAAGAGGAAGACTGAGAGATAAGTGGGAGGAAAACTTTAAGAAATGGACAGGTTACAGTCTGGCAGTGTGCAACACCACGATGAAAGACAGAGGATGCTGGAGATTCATTGCAGCCAACCTTCGATGTGGAGAAGGCACCTGATGATGATGATAATTGGGGAGAGTACCCGGCTTTCTTTAAGACCCAGAAACCTCCAACAACTCTAGGCGCGTAATCAGGGCCGTGGCGTGCTATGATATAAAAAGATGGCCGCATCAGGCGGGACCGTAAGGGGGACGGCATAATCAGCGAAATCAAAATCATAATTGAATGTTATTTTAAAGAAAAAACATTTAAGGGGCGGCATTTCGAAGACTTGCATCATACTGAGATAATATACCGCACGGTCCTGCGTGGTTGCTTAATGCTGTGAGACTCCTACTCGGGTAGAGTCTATTGGTCATCACATCAGTATTCTCTCATTTCTAGCTCAGTAGTAGCTCTAATACAAATATAATGAAGACACCTATGGCAAGTAATGCAGATATCACACTGGAATCTAAAATGATAAAAATAACACAGCAGTTCACCTATTTACGTAGCAATTTTGATTGCACAGGAAATGTTAAAAAAAAGAAATTATGAGACGAATTGGCAAAGCAACATCAGCTTTTAAAAGTCTAAATAAAATATGGAACTGCAAGTTATATAGTATTAAAACTAAATTACGAATTTTCAACTCAAATGTTGTATCAATCCTAACATATGCCAGCAAGAGTTGAAAATGACTAAAGATATAGAAAGCAAGTTGAATGCATTTGAAAATAGATGTCTGTGAAAAATAGTGAATATAGAATGGAATGAATTCAGGAGAAATGATGAAATCAGAGACATGTCTGGTCAACCACTAGTGACAACTGTTATAAGAAAGAGAAGATGGAGATATGTTGGGCACACCTTGAGGAGAAATGATCAACGAATATCAAAGCAGGCATTGAAGTGGGATGCAAAGGGTTCAAAAAGAGAGGTCGACCTAAGGAGACCCTGAAACGAACTTTGCTGAGAGAGGCAGAAAATATCGGTCTCGGTTCCATGGAGGAGATTGAGCGTGTTGCCCAGGACAGAGCGGTATGGAGAAATTACTTGCAGGCCCTATGTAACGTATAACGGTACGAGAAGAATTATTAGTAGCCCTAATAACATTACTTATTGATGTTCGTAAACAGAACATAGTTTAGACGTCTGAAAAATGTTAGCGTCTGTAGCTTATGAGGTAGTTGGTTCGATCACAACTCAAGTGTATTTGGTTCAAACATCGCAGCGGACAATTTTGATACAAATTTGTTCCCGGGGATTTTTACGAACGTTATAAATAAGCCTCATCGTTCAGAACGCAATGGCAAGCTGCTGAACGTATAAGTGGTGCCTAGAAAACCAACGACTAGTTGACTGTGGTTGATGACAACGTCCTATAAAGGGTATACCCGATTTTAATTTTTGAAACTGAACATTTATACCTAATGTCTTCTGCGTTCGTCTGCAATGAATGTTTGCGTGAAGACCTGCTTTCTTTATTATCAGTCTCCCCCGTTCCGCCACACACCCGACCTTTCTCCTACTTCAAATATACTACCTAAGGTTTTCTTGTGCGTTCTCCCGCTACAAATTTGTGCGTGGTTCTGCTTTCCTTATTATCAATCTCCACTGCCCCGCAATACACATGACCCTTCTCCGTCTTCAGTTGTACTACCTGAGGTCTACGCCCTTGATAGCTACGAATAAAATCTTGTTGTTTCTAAAATAATTGACGGATCTAAAGCCGGAGGATTGACTTCAATTCTCTAGATTTTACTCCATATAACTCGGTCCATTTTCACAGAGATGGTCTATAGCCGTCCATCGCAAGCGATGATGACATCAATCTCAGACGTGTGCTGCTGCACCTGTCTGGTGTGTGCGGAGGTGACTGTAGAGTCCAATCCTAGAACAGAATCGCCTACCATAGGTGGGGCATACATGATCAAGGTTAGACATGTGCGTGTTGTGTGCTCTGTCTTTTCGCGCAGCTCGTTTTCTCTGTGCCTCAACAATACGATGATTCTCAGCTATTCGGGTTCCTCTTTTGCTGTTACAGCGCCACATTTGGCGATCTTGCGCAAGGATTCCCAGCACGTGGTGTCTATATCGAAGCATTTCAGAGACACTTTAAGAGTGTCTTTAAAGCGTTTTCTGTCCACCAGCTGAACGCCTGCCCCCTTCAAGCTCGCCATACATCAACTGTTTTGGGATGCGTTTATCAGGCATTCGAGCAACATGACCGACCCATCTCATTTGGGTCTTCTGCAACAGGGTGTTGACGCTTGGGATCTTTGCTCTTGTGAGGACTTCGCTGTCTGGAATGGTATGACACCTGCAGAGAGTATTGCTCAAAGCACGAACTCTGTAGCGTCTGCAGCCATCCTTTGAGTCCATATGGAAAATGCAGTTGTGAACAAAATGACGCGGTCAGGATTCAAACCCACGATCTTCGGAACACAAGGCAACGATTTAGTACATCATCGTCATCAGTTGTTGTCTCCGCATTGAAGGTTGACTACAACCGATCTCCATCATCCCTTATCTCTTGCCTTAATGCTGTACTCTGTCAGGCTGTAAGCTGTCCATCTCTTGATGTTTCTCTCCCACTTATGTCTCAGTCTTTCTCTTGCTCATCATCCTTCAACTTTCCCACTCTAATAAGGTTTTGATCAATGTATTATATCCAGTGGCGGCTCTTAATTAAGGGCCAGTGGAGTCGGACCCCACCAAAAATAAGGTGTAACGTGTATTTATTATTTTATACATTAAAATATATCCTAACCAAGCTATTATTTTTCCGAAAATATCTGTCTGGCCCCACCAACAAAAAATGATCACGAGCCGCCACTGATTATATCTCTTTATGTGTCTGACTAATTTTCTTTTTTTCGATTCTTATTTCCTGTAATAATTCTTTCTTTATTCCTAGTTTCTCTACAACTTTTTTATTTGTCTGTTTCTTTTCCTTCCATAAAATCATTGTCTCTTGTCTTTCCCCAGATGGATGATGGAATTGGTTGTCCCTTCTTACCGTTATTAAGCGTAGGAGTGGCAGCTTTATTTTGTGTTCCAGGGCTAGATGAGTCGCCCTTGTTGTGTTATATCCGTGTTTATTCAGCTTGGTTTTGATATTGTCTATCCATATTTTTCTTGGTCTTCCCTGAGCTCTAATACCTGATCTCTTTTTATTGTATGCTGTTATTGGTGGTTGGTGGTATTCCATTCTTATTAAATGTGCAAACCACTGCATTTGTTGTCTTTCGATGTATTCGGTGCTTGAAGTTATGCCCACTCTGCTTCTAATGTCCTCATTTCGTAGTCTATCTTTCCTGGTGACCCCACTGTCTTCCTCAAACATTTCACTTCACACGTGGGGAGCTTCCATGAAATCATTACAAACAGTAAAGACATTTGAGAGCCGTGGTGTACGCCCGAGTGGTTACCGGGGCCCAAATTTGGGATGTAAAGAATAGAACCACTGTTACCTGCCATGCATGTCGTAAGAGGCGACTTAGGAGGTTTGGCTGAAATCGGATGCACGTGTCCTAAACGTGTAGAAGTCTATGCGTTTAGGGCCTACCAAACCAATGTACAACGTATAAACGTTCTTGGCAAAGATCAAACATATCACAAAGAGTGATTAAAATTGGTCGTAAAGAACGAACGCAAAGAAGAAGAAGAGAGCCCTGGTAGCGTGGTTGTTAGTAAACTCGCTTCTTGGGTCAGTGGATGGGGTTCAATTCCTCAGAAGGCGTGAAATATTTTCAGACCATAACGGTTCCCAGGTCGACCCAACCTTAAATTGGGTACCAGGAAAAGCACTGGAAAGTGAAGGCGTCTGGTGAAATGTTGACAACATCATCCATCGCATGCCGACGGTCCGCCCGTGTATTGCTGGAGTCCTCAAAGGGGGCAACGAACAGTAACACTGCGACATTAAAGGCATGTCGTATGTGACGACCGAGGTTGGGGCCTAGGGCAACTATCCTAGTAAATAAGAAGCGTCGCAGAAATCGGATGTGCTGGCCTACTTGTAGGCGCATAACTGGCACAACATACAATCGCTCTCTTAGGCTTAGATCACATACAAATCACAAAGAGTGGTTAACAAGTGGTCGATATGTAGCGTTCGAGAAAGAAGAAGTAGTGTGCCAACGGTCAATGACATATACGGGCCTAGCACTGTATTACCCAAAATACCACGTGGTGTGACAAAGGCCCCCTTACTTTTGTTTTTTAAGACATTTATTGTTTTAATTTTCGTGTTTTGTTTCTTTAAAATGTAAATTCAGATGTCGTAAACTGAAATTTATACCAATTATTTTTTTCAGTTCTAGATTATTGTTAACTACCAAAAATAGACATCTACGAGCTATATTTAGTAAACAGATGTATTAATGTCACCTTCACCTTGATGAACTTTAGTCTTCATTTCCTGTATACTTAATCTTCAAACATGAACTGTCTGACTGCTTGATAATTTGTGTTTTGTTCTAATTAACATATCCTGTTGTTTACCACATTCTCAACCGCACTTTATGTGCAGATCATTTGTACTTGTTCATACTTTATGTGTAGATCATTTGTACTTGTTCATACTTTATGTGAGATCATTTGTACTTGTTCATACTTTATGTGTAGATCATTTGTACTTGTTCATACTTTATGTGTAGATCATTTGTACTTATTCATACTTTATGTGGAGATCATTTGTACTTGTTCATACTTTATGTGTAGATCATTTGTACTTGTTCATACTTTATGTGGAGATCATTTGTACTTGTTCATACTTTATGTGTAGATCATTTGTACTTGTTCATACTTTATGTGTAGATCATTTGTACTTGTTCATACTTTATGTGTAGATCATTTGTACTTGTTCATACTTTATGTGTAGATCATTTGTACTTGTTCATACTTTATGTGTAGATCATTTGTACTTGTTCATACTTTATGTGTAGATCATTTGTACTTGTTCATACTTTATGTGAGATCATTTGTACTTGTTCATACTTTATGTGGAGATCATTTGTACTTGTTCATACTTTATGTGGAGATCATTTGTACTTGTTCATACTTTATGTGTAGATCATTTGTACTTGTTCATACTTTATGTGTAGATCATTTGTACTTGTTCATACTTTATGTGAGATCATTTGTACTTGTTCATACTTTATGTGGAGATCATTTGTACTTGTTCATACTTTATGTGGAGATCATTTGTACTTGTTCATACTTTATGTGTAGATCATTTGTACTTGTTCATACTTTATGTGTAGATCATTTGTACTTGTTCATACTTTATGTGTAGATCATTTGTACTTGTTCATACTTTATGTGAGATCATTTGTACTTGTTCATACTTTATGTGAGATCATTTGTACTTGTATCATGACTTTATTGTGAGATCATTTGTACTTGTTCATACTTTATGTGGAGATCATTTGTACTTGTTCATACTTTATGTGGAGATCATTTGTACTTGTTCATACTTTATGTGGAGATCATTTGTACTTATTCATACTTTATGTGGAGATCATTTGTACTTGTTCATACTTTATGTGGAGATCATTTGTACTTGTTCATACTTTATGTGGAGATCATTTGTACTTGTTCATACTTTATGTGGAGATCATTTGTACTTGTTCATACTTTATGTGTAGATCATTTGTACTTGTTCATACTTTATGTGGAGATCATTTGTACTTGTTCATAGCTTATGTTTATAAATAGTTTTTTTTATTTCAATAGTCGCCCTAGTGGTTACCGGGGCCCACATTTGGGGTGTAAAGAACAGAACCACTGTTACCTGCCATGTATGTCGTAAGAGGCGACTAAGGAGGTTTGGCTGAAATCGGATGCATGTGTCCTAAGCGTGTAGAAGTCTATGCGTTTAGGGGCCTACCAAACCAATGTGCAACTTACACACGTTCTTGACAAAGATCAAACATATCACAAAGAGTGGTTAAAATTGGTCGTAAAGAACGAACGCAAAGAAGAAGAAGATTTCAATAGTGTTGATATTTCTCACTAACAGCTTAATCAACAAATGATCAACAGCATTTTTATGCCTGCTTTGTGTTACCAGACCAAACATGGTCATTAAGCAAAGCACAGTTGCAAAAAATAACTACATGTGACAGGTGATGCTTACGAAAAGTTACCAACAACACCAGAAAAGACAGTCATCAATATCATTATAAAATCTCTGGTAGTGCCCTTCATCCACTGGGGATCACAAACTTGGTAGCCAACTTGAGGTCTATCAGTTTTCAGGTCGAGTGGGAGTGATCACATGTTGCTCACAGTTCACCCAGAAGGTGACATTCTTGCAGGAAATTCACAGGAGTCTCCTCCGCCTGCTGACATTGGCAGCGAGATGTTTGACTTATTCCTAGTCTATGTAAGTGTCTGTTGGATCTGCAGTGGCCGGTCCGTAGACGAAATATAACGACCTGGTCTCTTTTGCGGAGAGGGTTCAAATCCAAAGGATTGACTTAATTGCACCGGGTGTCCCTATATTACTCCGTCCCTGTCGGCAGAGATGACACGTCATCTACCGAGAGTGTTGCACAAAGTATAACTCCGTAACTCCGGCAACAATCCTACTGATTTCATGAAAAATATTGCACATGTGTCTCGGTCCGGATTAAAACCAACAACTTTAAGAACGACAGGCAAACGTCTTAACCACTTCACTATTGAAACTCCCAAAACTTGCTGAGAACTTTGAGGAAGTCTTTTCTCATAGTCATAACCAGTGTATGTGTTCCAGTCTACTACATATTTTTGGTTTAATGAGGGTTTTCACCTCTTGAAAAGACCGTGGTTGGTAGATTCGCTATGTGGCGCTACCTTCCTTAGCTAAGACATTGGCAGTCTCGGAACGTTGTAGTTCTTATTCAAGTTTTAGAGGTGCAGCCGTACATAAGAAATGAGAGCTTACCTCAGTAAACAACAAATATTTTATTATATCAAATATTTTCTTTCATTGTTTGAACAAATGATTTCATCATTATGCAGATTTATGCAGAATATATGAAAAGAGACTCGTCAGGGGTGGAGGTCAATGGTGCACACAAGTTCAAGGTTGAATCCCTTCGACACAAGAAACATGTGCACCCACAATCACCAACAGGAACTACACAATCTGCACTATTAGTCAACACTGTGTAAGTATGAACCATTCTTGTCTTGCTTCTTCTTCTTCCAACGCTCCATATTGACCACTCTGTGTGATTTGTATGTGATCTAAGCCTAAGAGTAATTGTACGTTGTGCCAGTTATGTGCCTACAATTAGATCAGCACATCCGATTTCTGTAATGATTTTTTATTTACTAGGGTAGCTTCTCTAGGTCCTACATCAGTCGCTTCTTACGACATGCCTTGTGGGTCGCAGTGGTACTATTCTTTACTGTTCTACTGTTATTTGTTCCATAGCTGGGGGATGGGTTGTTTGCGGCCAGAGCATTTATGACTAGCCGGTGGGTTCTGCACTGTCACCTTATGAGGCTGCATCCTGCTTCCCTCCCTTTAGTCTGGCATTTCACCTTCGGTCTGTGCGGCTTGGCTAGACCAACCAGGTGTTAAACGCCCGCCGACATAGCCTGAAAGATCGTAAAGACACACAAACCCTCCAACCACGATAAGATAGGCTAATATCAGTGGCGGCTCGTGATCATTTTTGTTGGTGGGGCCAGACAAACATTTTCGGAAAATCATTGTTTTGGGTTAGGTTATATTTTAATTTATAAAATAATAAATAGACGTTACACATTACTTTTGGTGGGGCCCGGCCCCACAGGCCCCTAATGACGCGCCGCCACTGGCTAATATAGAGACAGTCATCAATGTTATCGAGCATATGATAAGAAAGGAGTCCGAGTAGTCAGAGAGCATTGTCAGAGTTCATTGCGACAACCGGTAAAATCAATGAGAGACGAGACAGAGGTAGACAGACAGATAGAGAGAGGAGGGACTGCCTAGAGTAGTTGATAGTAGCTCAAAGCCTCAACAGCGTGAGACGCCTCCATGAGCTTAGGTTCCGACCTACTGTCGGGCTTTTGAGTCCCTGGTCTTACTCAGGACGATAACTTGAGTACCTCTGAAGTCGGAGAAAATCTGCCTGTATGGCGAGGAATACTAATTACGAGTACATTGAGCACACGGCTGCCAGTGTAAAGTAATTTACAATGTGCACGCTGCTGCCATTGTAAGAAATTGGAAAAACAGATTTTCACGCAAAAATCAGTTTCAGAGATGAAACTTCGTCTGAGTTGAAAGCGGACGAAAAAAAAAAAAAAAAAAAAGACAGATAGAGAGAATTATAGGTAGTCTGGCTGCATGGCAAAGAATAGTGACAACGTACGAACTAATAGCCATCATAAAAAACAGACGTTTGTGGAGATCAATGATCGCCTACGCCAGCCATCACGATCTTATTTTTTGCTCGCTCGCTACGAATTCGGGCGTAGTAATTGTGCCTAATTTACCACCTCTAACTGACTTTTGCGTGAATGTTTGCTTTCCTTATTACTTCGTGAAGGTTCGATTGCAGAGGTATTTACAATTTAGATCCCCAAGTAAAAGATTAGGATTTCTCTGTAGTCCAACTGCTTACCGTGTACACACCAAAAATGTTTGACCCAAGCTGGCTTCGAACCCGAAACTTCCACGTCACATGGCCTCTAGCTCAGCGTGTTATCAACTTTGCTATCGGCGCCAACAGAACAATGTTAAAATGTTGGGAGGAATATTAACAAATTGATAGAGAACAGTTTGGAAGAACACACACCACAGCAAGAGGATGAGAAGTGTGGGAGACACATTGTAGCCGACATTTCACGTGGAAATAGCACGATCATGCAATTATATAGCAATAATATAATACGAGATCGTCCCAATAGACAATGATCTGATGAAATATCAGGGCATGAATACAAAACAAGATAAACAAACATGCAGTCTCTATTGATTTTAATAGTTCATATCTTGATATAAGAAACGTTTGTATGGAAATATGGGCGTGTCGTTTGTTGTACTAATAGGCTTATGTTTCCCTTATCGCTCAGTTCTCTTTGTAGTTTTTTTTTTACTTTACAACGTTCTCTTCCATCCTCTACCAACTACCATTATTACCACTAACTCTACCACCACTATTACCACTCCCTCTACTACTACAACTACTTCTACCCATACTATTACTACTACTACCACCACTAATACCACTAACCCTATTACTAATATTACTACTCTTACTACTACTACTACAACCAGTGCCGGACTGTCCATGTAGCAGAAGTAGCAAATGCTACGGGCCCCTCGTTTCTGGAGGCTCCGCACCTAGAGCAGAAAATGTTTAGCTTGTAAAATTTCAGTTTCAATATTTTTTTTTCAGATCTAGCTTTTGTTTCAGCAAAAGATAATTTTTCAGACACATTTTTTAGTTTTTTTGTTCTCATTAGAGCACACACGCGTGAGATACTGAGTAATACCATCCTGACTATTATAAACCTACAACACCTATGACCTCTTGGTAACGTTTGCTACAGACCCCGCGCTGGCTTAATCCAGCACTGACTAGAACTACTACTACCGCTACGGAGTTCGTGCTTTGGAGTGTAATTTTTACCGACAGGGACAGAGCCGTATGGAGAAAACTAATACAATGAAGTCAACCCTAAGCCTTCAGATATAGAATCAAATTATACTACGAATTGTCAAACTTTCGTCAGATTTTTAAAGTCTTAATAAAATGTGGATCTCTAGGTTATATTTTTTTTTTTCGATCCAGAAGCACTTGAGCTTTTCAGCTCTTCGGCTCGGTGCCATGGACATCGTAACCCTTCGGTTCGGTGCCACGAACATCTGGGGAATCTGTGCTTTTTTCTGCCATCTCGTGGAATTGAACCCGCACACACAGAGGGAACACGCTGGGCAGACGGGCCTGGGTTATATAGTTTGAAACTTAATTATGAACTTTCAATGTCTTTTTTCAGTCTTTACATATGCTAGTTATAGTTGTAATATAACTAAACATATATAAAGTAAGTATAATGCATTTCAAAATAGATGTCTACAAAAAATAATGAAGAATGAACATAAAATGGGAAGAATTCAGGAAAGATGATGAAATTAGAGAAATGTCTGGTCAACTACTAGTAACAACTGTTATAAGAAAGAGAAGATGAAGATATGTTGAGCATACTCTGAGAATAAATCATCAAAGAATCACAAATCAGGCATTGAAGAGTGATTAATAATCAGAAAAGAAGATCACAGGGGAACCCTGAAACGAACTTTACAGAGAGATACAAGAAATATTGGACTCAGTTACATAGTAGGAGAGATTGAGCTAGTTACCCAAGATAAACCAGCATGTAGCAGTTTCTTGCAGGCCATATGTAAAGTATAATGGTATGAGAGGAATACAATCATATTTAAAAAAATACCGCCCGAGTGGTTACCGGGGCCCAAATTTGGGGTGTAAAGAATAGAGCCACTGTTACCTGCCATGCATGTCGTAAGAGGCGACTAAGGAAGTTTGGATGAAATCGGATGCACGTGTCCGCTAGGGAATGCTAACCCGAAACAAATGCTTGCAGAAAACGGATGCACTAGGCCGTAAGGCGCATAACATGGTGCAACGACCCTCACAATGAGGAATGGGATAACGGATTCTACGGTCGCAAATCTGCCTTGGAGATTTAGCCATGCAGTAAGAATGTCAGACCTACCATCACGAGGGTGGCTAAAATTTACTGCAGGAGGAGGTCAACACAAACGGGGAAGCAGAAATCATAGGAATTATATCCTACAGAACTGCCCCAGTATGCAGACCTGAGAAGAAAGAGGTGGCCTACTTACACCAGCGTCCAAGACAAACTGTATGTCGTGGCTGATAATCTGAGGCAGACTGCTGCCTTTATTAGAGAATCCGAAATTCTAATCTAGTGAGAACGCAGAAGAAGAAGATATAAAAAATACACCCACTTGTTCTTTTATAAACAGTAATGTGTTTTAACTTCTAGTATTGCGTGTGTTTGTCTTCTTTCACGATCCAACGACGGTATGCTTATCTCCACCGTTGACTCCATCATCAATTATGTAACCATACACCCCGATGTGCGTTGATCGAATTCTTCCTGCAACATCCCAGGCAGAACACTGTAAACAAATCGTATAATATTCGTACTCGCACAAAAACCTATTTATAGTTCAGTTATTGGCAAATCATCAAACGACTTTAGCTGATGTTAGAAGGGGAACCACTCTGTATTAATGTAGAGACAACTGTGAGATTATAAGAACGGGTTGTTGTTCTTTCTTTTCATGTTACTATAGTGATATGTGTTTCCTGTTTCCCTAGTGTTTTCTTATTACCTTTGGGGAAATGAAATTTGAAATTCACAACATCGTTTAATTCTCTCTTTCTCTCTATTCGTCCCTCAACATCTAGAGAAGGTTTTGTTCGTTTGAATAGACTTATTTTTGGGGGGTCTCTGTAGCGTAGAGGTTTAGATGCTCGCCTCTCGTGCCAAAGGTAACCGGTTCGCTCCCTCATGGAGCCATAGGGATATTTTTCCAGAGATACCTGATCTCAGTGTAGGTTAGATCGAGTTCCATATCATATCGGAGACGAACGATAAAACGTAGGTCCCGTGTTTCAGGACGTAAAAGAACCCTTGGCCATTCAAAATCGAGAAGAGCCGGCTGGAAAGCCGCTGCCCAAGCAAAATTCATTATAAAAATATTTAAAATAAAATTAGTTCAAACTATCTTCATCACCTCCAAATTACATCGGGGATCATCAAAAGTGCTACAGAGTTCGTACACTGCAGCTAAGTAAGAAAGAGATCAGAGCCCACATGGTTACTCGCCCAAGTGCAATGATAATGGTCCTATCAATCAATCAATCAATCAGACTGCTTCTAGGTACACTATCTGTGGCTTACAAATAATGTTTACAAGAGTAATAAAGAGAGAACAAATTAATGAAGAAATTGAAGAAGACTACAAATGAAACCAGTCATTCGATTCATAAAAGAATTCGATTCATTTATTACTTTTTTTTACATTTATTTAGTTTTTGTGTGTTTTTTAGTCAAATATTTTAATTTAAGTGCCGTTGTGGATTTATTGTCACGCTGAATAGAGCAATGTACAACACAATGATCAACTTCTCATGGGTACGGTGAACAAATGGACTTTGGGATGGCTGCTGCAGCGGAGGACAGAGCATGCATGGGAATGCCCAATGTGCCGTGACGTCGATCGCATAACATAGCATAACAACACAATCTTTCTCCTCACATTATGCTACCAGTGCCAAACCTGGACACTGATACTAAATGACAGAAGAACGGCAGAGATGTGAAGTGTCTAGGCAGAATGCTGGGTGTAACAAGAAGAGACCGGTTGAGAAATGAAGACATCAGGAAAAAAGTGGGTACAATATCAGTACTGAACTTCATTAAGAAACAACAAATTAAATGGTTCGGCCACATAAGCAGATAAGACACTATTTATGAAGCGCACATAAGGACTCGTTCTAGAAATCCCTTCTTATCCTGACGCTAGAGGCAAAACAGATTGGAGAAAAGAAAAGAATCGGCGTTCTCATAACTGTGAGATCAGTGTTATTTTCCACTCAGTCACACAACATCCAAACTGATGTATTAAAATTCAGTAGAGATGTATACGGAGATCTACGTTCGGCTACGCAAGCCAGAATAGCACATGATGATAATGGGACTTCCTGTGAAACTGAACTTGCATAATTAATTATTTTTAAAAGAATAGTCTCCACATGTTAACAATATATTTTTTCCTTTTTTTCAGATACACTAAAAAAGGTAATGTGATCTCACAACCCATGACAGTTTCCAGTCCAATTTTGTTAAAATTGTCTCACTGATTGCAAAATAACATGGATTGGATTCTTCCTAGTGTAATAATACAAACATAAAGTGTTCAATTATTCCTCCAGTTGACACAAACGAGATCATCCCAAACGCATAATATTGTGTTACAGCGTACGAAGAAATATATTTCTTAAATATATCACCATGCTCAACGATAGTAGGTGGCGCTACAATCTACTGGCCAGGTATTTGTTAACAGTTTCAGTTTGGAATATCTTCAGTGCAAACCGGACATCTTTATATGTGCTCCGATTTCCCTTGCAATAGCAACAGCTTCCTTCATCTAACCGTACCAGTTCGATTTTGATTGATGAGCCTTCTTATACCTGTTGTGCTGTTCTTTTCTGGCCACTCCGGTCTTCAATCCCAGCTCTTGCGATCAGTTGTCGTGGATTAGTTTAAATGAAAATCCTCTTTTCGGCCACACTCTATGAGGGCGTTCAGAATGTCAGATCTATCCACTGGCTGGTCCCCTGATATGGTGTCAGAGCCAGCCAGCCTGTCTGCTCTCTCATTGTCATCGACACCCATGTGATCGGGAAAGGAGATATTTGTTATATCAACACTTGGTTAATGTGTGTAAATATTGCATATTGGCAAACAAATAATAAATGCTCGTCGCTAATATACCTGGCAAACTGAAAGTCAAATAGCGTTTATGTGGACAACAATTCAACGCTTGTTCAGCATGGGCGTTAACATATTTATGGTTATATATTAATACAGTGACAACAAAAAATGAAAATCGTGGCATATCCTTTACAGAACTTAGCCATCAACCACAGTAAACGAGTCGTCGTTTTTCTAGGCACTATTTATACGTTCAGAAGTTAGCTGTTGCTTTCTGAACGGTGAGGTCTATTTTTTTCGTTCGTAAATATTCACGTTAATAAATTTGTTTCCAAACTGCCCGCGCGGAAGTTTGAACCAGGTACACTTGGGTTGGGGTGGCGTCTGTGGCTTAGGGGATAGTGAGTCGGTCTATTAACCCCGGCGTTCGGAGTTCGAATCACGCTGCGGACAATTTGGTTGCAAATAGCTTCGCGTGGATTTTTACAAAGGACGATGCCACGTTCAGAAAGCAATGGCAAACTACTGAACGTAATAATGCCTAGAAAATCACAAACAGCGTTTAAAAAGCTGGGGTTGATTCGCAAAGTTATGTAAAGGATATGCAATTAACTGAAACTTATACACTTGGTTGTGACACTACCGCTTAAGCTATAGACGTCCACATTAATACAGTATATGAGCAGTATTACAAGGGTATTATGCTAACGTTGCTGATGATATACGCATGTAAAACGTGAACTGTGTGTCTGCGTCACACCAAGAAATTCAAACCATTTCACAAAGTCTGCTGAAGAAAGATATTATAGATTGATTGATTGATAGGACCATCATCATTGCACTTCGGTGAGTAACCATGTGTGCTTCAATATCTTTCTTACACAGGAATATCTCAGCTGCAGTGCATGAACTCTGTAGCACCAGGGAGGGTCCCTGATGTAATTTTGAAGATATTTTTGTAGAAATTGTATCTTTAATCTTTTCTAATGAATTTTGCCCGGGCAGCACGTTCTCAATTTTGAACTGTCAATGGTTTTTTTACATGCTCAAAATAAACACATGTCCTACGTTTTATCATTCGTCTCCAATAGGACTAGAAACTTGATCTCACCTACACTGAGATCAGGGATCTCTGAAAAATATCCAGATGGCTCCACAAGGGATCGAACCTGGTACCTTTAGCACGAGAGACAAGCATCTAACCTCTATGCCACAGAGACTCCTTGGTCCCTGCTAGTAATCAAGTTAAGTGATAGGAGCACTCAATTTGTTGTTTCTTGATGAAGTTCAGTATTGATATCTTACCCACATTTTTGTACTAATGTTTTCATTTCGAAACCGGTCTCTTCTTCATACTCCCAGCATTATCTGTAGAAACATTCTGTTGTGACTAGTTTTCTTCTATCGTTTGATGTCAGCATCCAGGTTTGGCACTGGTAGCATAATGCTGGGAGGCAGTGGCGGCTCGTGATCATTTTTGTTGGTGGGGCCAGACACTCTGAAAAATCATGGTTTGGGTTGTTATGTTTTAATTTATAAAATAATAAATACACGTTACACATTATTTTTGGTGGGGCCCGGCCCTAGTGGCCCTTAATGACGAGCCGCCACTGCTGGGGGGTGTTATACAACGCTCTTTTAGTGTTCATCGTGATATGCTAAGAGGGAAAATTTTAGATAAACTTCATGGCACGGAAGAGTGTCAACATCTGAAACGATGATAAACACCAGAGACAGATATTTGTGGAGATACATAATCGCCTACATCACCAGGCACCTGATAATGATATGCTTGCATTTCAAAATTGCTATGGGTACCAAATGATTAAAGATATTATTACTCATACAGAACAGTCACAGTGAAAAAACACGGGTAAGCACTTAGTCCTTCCTTCCTTTCGTTCGCTTGAAATATGTCTATATATTCAATGTTGTCTCTTGTATGAGCTTCACTGTCTTTTGTAGCTCACACAGAGGTCCGTGTAGTTTTATGTCGAGTGTTGTTTCGTTAGGCCAGTGAGTTTGCCTCAGTGTATCATATTTGGGGCAGTCTTGAAGTATGTGCTCTGCAGTCTGGTTTGCCTGTCCACATGTACACATGGCTGAATTGCCAATCTTGAATTTTGTATACATGTGGTTGCGGAGCCGATTGTGTCCTGTTCTAAGGCGCAGAATCACAACTTGTTCCAATCTGCTCATATTATATTAATCGTCTTGTGTTGGTATTTGTGGCTTTCTCATTGATTTAATCATCCTTTTCTTTTGGTGGTAGGTAACTGGCACATCCGGCTGCTCTCCTGCAGCACCTTCCTTGGCCAATCGGTCTGCTGTTTCATTTCCTGGTATTCCACAGTGAGAGGGGATCCACTGCAAGACGACCCTGCGATGCTTGGACAATTTAGACAGTAGGGTCTGTAGACCTGGCAATTTTCTGGACTGAAGTGCTTGGAGTGCTGATTTTGCATCAGTCAAAAATACAACAGGTTGAGGATCGGGTCTGGTATTCAACAGTTTTTCAGTTGCCACCTTGATTGCCTGAATTTCTGCATCATAGTTGTGACAGAATTTCCCCGTAAGCACTTAGTAACTGGCAGGATTTGAAAGGACCTGCATCTCTCTTTCTCTCTCGCGATCGTTCTTAAGCCGTTTTTATCATTCTATTGTGATATATAAACAGCCAAACATCAAGAACGGAATGTATGTGCACAGCCTTCAGTACCTATTGGAGCTCAAGTGCTTATCCTTCGGTGGTGTGTTCGGTTTTAACCAGCGTTTACTGGGTTCACTCTCCATTAGCCTTTTGCTGTCCCCAGCCAAAACCCACAAGGCAGCAGGGTGCTATTTTCTTTCAAGGCAGCGACCCGTAGACGACCTGCCCTCCAGGGCTGATGAGCGTCATCTGTCCAGGCACCTGAAGCCGCAGAAATGTAGAAGGAGATACCAAGGACCCAAACATTGCCGTCACATTAAGGTAACAGTTAATAGACTAGGTAGGTGAAAGTAGACAGATAGAAGAAATATAAGATGACACCGTAACGAAGATGCGCAACTAAGAATGCGAAACATCTTATATATATTGTAACTAAGAATGCCCACGTTAGTAAGAATATAGCAACACTAGAACGGAATGACTGTGACATACGAACGTAAGAACAAGGACATAACAACAAGAGACTGATATAAACAATCCAAGAGGACGGACGTGTTACAGAGAACCAGATAGGGTGTCTTAGAAGACAGATCGACTACACGGATACAGTTCACGACAAATTAAGTGATACCATGTGAACTGTCGATAAATATGAAACATTCATGAAAAGACGATTAGTTATTTATTAGATGTTTGTCTGAATCAAGCCATTGTCTGTACTATCCTGTCTACAAAACCACCATCATACCCTCCTACGACATGTCTTAATGGCATTACAAATACTACCACCACTTCACGGCCTCCTATAACAGAAGACATGCCTGTATGACGGAAGGGGGTGTTACTTATTAAAAAGGAAAGCACGCCTTCATGAAAAACCTAGTCAAAAGAGTCATACCAGGCACCCTGACTATGCCTGAGCTCATATTGAGTGAATGCAGAAGGCACCTAGTTTTGCAACGAATGCATGAAACACAATTGACCTGTATAACAAATTGTTGTGATCATTTACCTGAGGCACAATCATACAGAAAGTTGCTCAGTCTCAATGACTGTCATATAAACCATTTATCTTCTTTTGTCGTCACACCGCTACCGGGCTGTTGCCCGGTGTCGTGCTGTTCTGTTGTCTTGTTCTGGTGATTATTATTTTTGCTCTTTCACAGGATACTGCTATGCCATCTAACCATCTTTTTCGTGGTCTTCCTCTTGCCTTCTTTCCCGATGTTCTGTTGTAGAAGACTCTGTATACGGTGGGATTTGGATGCATTCTTATTAAGTGGCCAAACCACTTCATTCTTTGTTTTCAATGTAATTCAAGCACGGTTTGTGCCAACTTTCTTTCTTATGCTGATGACTCCGTCTTTTCTGGTGTTGTTGGTAACTTTTCGCAGGCAACGCATTTCACATGTAGTTATTTTTGTGACTGCGCTTTGCTCATTGTCCATGTTAGGTTCTGGTAACACAAAGTAGGTATAAAAATGCTGTTCATCATCTGTTGCTTAGCTGCCTGTGAAATTTTTGGGTACCTTAACAATGGGGCTAGCTGGTAGGTTATAGCATTTGCTTTTTCCACTCTAGCCTCTATCTCTCTATCTAGTCTTCCGTGAATATGCTTCATAAGTATTTGAATTCTTTCACTTGGTTTATTTTAATGCCATTGACATGGATGTCTAGATTATTATGTTTTCTTTCCATATTCATTATTTCTGTTTTAGTGTTGTTGATTTTCATGTCATGATTTATACAATTTTTGTTCAAGGTATCAATATGATGTTGTAGATCTTGTTCATGTTGATGTATCAGGCACTGATCATCTGTAAAAAGCAGTTCATTTATTTCATCATGGTGTCATATTTACCAAATAAACCATTTATATCATAAAGAATAGCAAATTCTGCTGTATAGAAAGTTTAGAGAATGAACCCAAACAAACGCATGCTGAAATTAAGTGTGCTGGGATGAAAGACACAAACACAATAACTTTGTTCTAAACCACAGAACATGGTAATTATGCTCAATAACTAAAATCACACAATAAGTTGTTATTCTAGAACAGTTTTTCCCAAACTGGGAGCCACGAGGTACTCACAGGGAGTCCTCAAGTGCTTGAAGAAATATTATCTTTGAAATTTCAAACAGAAAAATAATATTTTTTAAATATGTATAAAAACAGTGGTTCTGCTGCGAAATCAAAGGAGCTGGACCAGGCCGGAATCTAAATGGCTGACAGGACAAAAAGATTATTTGAAGTTTCCTGCAGTCTGAGAACATTGTTTACTATTGTAATTGCCCGAGTGGTTACCGGGGCCCAAATTTGGGGTGTAAAGAATAGAACCACTGTTACCTGCCACTCATGTCGTAAGAGACGACTAAGGAAGTTTGGATGAAATCGGATGCATGTGTCCTAAACGTGTAGAAGTCTATGTGTTTAGGGGCCTACCAAACCAATGTGCTACGTATACACGTTCTTGGCAAAGATCAAACATATCACAAAGAGAAATTACAATTGGTCATAAAGAACGAACGCAAAGAAGACTATTGTAATAATTCATTAAATTAGATAAATTATATAATTAATGAAATAAGATCATTAATGAAATAAGATGATCATTAATTCCTGTCCATTTTTATATATAGAAACATTTGGGAGTCCAAGGCAGCAAAATGTATTTAACAGCGGTCCATGGTAATGCAAAGTTTGGGAACTGCTGTTCTAGAGTGAATGAAAAATGAATGAGAGAAAAAATGAATTAATGCAATATGACTGATGGAGATGAATTGGGTATGTGTATGTTAGTAAGGGGTATTGGCTACAGTTCGCTGATGGACAGCGGATGGGAAAATAAGGTCTGAACGTTCAAAGAAATTATGGAGAACTGTGGAAAGAGAGTTAAAAGATTATTTAGTGATATAGAAAACAATGGGGGACTGCCTAGAGTAGTTGATAGTAACTCGGCCTGCTAGCTGTGAGACGCCTCATAGCTTGGGTTCGAACCTACTGTCCGGCATTTGTTCGAGTCCCCTGGTCTTACTCAGGACGATAACATGAGTACCTCTGAAGTCGGAGAAAATCTGCCAGTATGGTGAGGGAATACTAATTACGAGTACATTGAGCACACGGCTGCCATTGTAAGAAATTGGAAAAACGGATTTTCACGCAAAAATCAGTTTCAGAGATGAAACTTCGTCTGAGTTGAAAGCGGACGAAAGAAAAAAAAAAATAGAAAACAATTAATTGAACGGCGACAAACGAAATCATTTGTGGAAGATGTATGTGTCAAACTGAACACAAAGAGGATATAGATAAAATATCACACACAAAAAAAAGACGGTCTTCTTCTTGTTCTTTGCGTTCGTTCTTTACGACCAATTTTAATCACTCTGTGTGATATGTTTGATCTTTGCCAAGAACGTCTATACGTTACACATTGGTTTGGTAGGCCCCTAAACGCATAGACTTCTACACATTTAGGACATGTGCATCCGATTTCAGCCAAAGCTCGCTCCTTAGTTGCCTCTTACGACATGCATGGCAGGTAACAGTAGCTCTATTCTTTACACCCCAAATTTGGGCCGTGGTAACCACTTGGGTGAAAAAGGATAATTAAATCAATCAGAAAGTCACCAATACTAACACAGGACTACCAAAATATGAGCAGATTAGAACAAGTAGTCATTCTGGGTTTCAAAACTAGATACAAGCGACTCCATAGCCACATGTATGGATACAAAATTCTACATAGCTGTGTACATGGGAACAAGTACCCCAAACTACAGAGCACATACTTCAAGACTGACCCAAATGTTATCAGTTATATGAGGACTATCATCATAGCACTCCGGACATGTCCATATCTCCGTCTCAGCAAATCCAGCAGCACAACATGCAAGTTCGATGTTGATTAATCAATCTCTTTGCATATTTAGTATGTCGTTCTTTTCGGTATGCACCAATATTGACACCCATCTCTCAATCTGGTCAGCGAGCGGGATTCACAGCCCTGAAACTCCTCTGTTCGGAAAGACTCATTGCGTGAAGAATGTCATTTCGATCCATTGCAGCTCCCTCTGATATTGCATATAAGCCCTGAATGTGCTATGAGGCACTCCCGGGTCTTGTGAAACAACTGTAAACAAAACTAGAGACCTCTGCATGTTACAAAAGACTGACATTGACACAGGAGACACCATTGAGTATATAGACAATATTTCAAGCAAACAAAAGGAAGACTAGTGTATTCTTAGCTTCAAGAATATAGCCTGTTTGCCCATGCTGTCACAAAAAAGTAAACTATGCTAAAGCCAAAATTTACTGGCAACGACACGTAAACTCCGCTCATTTCTTCACATGCAGTCCTAACTAATTCACAAACTAAAGGCAGAAAAAACACACAATCCAAGACTTGATTTTGTTTCTTTCTTTATTGTCTAACAACTCAATAACATCTGATGTGTGTGTACAAATAAAACATCAAATATTTTCAGTTCTGTTCAAAGAATCCACCAAAAAGTGGCATGATTTGAAGAAACAAAACAATTATTGTTATTAAAAAATTGAAATAAATGTGGACAACATGCAGTACACAAGAGATCTAGGTAATTCCTTGTCATCATACATATGGCATGTAAGTGCTTGACTGACACACACATGACATGCCAGTGATTGACAAAGACATTTCTACTAACCGATGTCAAATACAAGTCATCTTAGAGAAACAAAGAATAGCTCTGACTAAAGTAGGGACACCAAGGTTTGTACAGAGAAACAACTGTAATCTGTTAAATATATTGAAGCAGGTTTTAATATTTTTGGAGAGGCAAATTTTGTATGGGGACAAGTTTTTTCCAAGAACGCTGCAACAAAATGGGGTAAAGAACTTAATGATGAACCAGGCACAAAAGTAAAAATGTTTGAACTGTGTGACTGTTTCCTTCAAATCAACCTAGGCACACCAGGATATGAAAGAAATGATTTAAGTCAGTGTTAATTGTAACAACTGTTCAAACCATGTCTTTCATCAATGCAAGACTTTCCATTCCCCAAAGAATCAAATCAAATGACTATAAATTTATCTGGACTTATCTTTGTTCGCCCTCAAACATGAGTCAGACAGAGACAGTTGTCAACTGTATGAAATATGACATCAAGTATTGATCTGGTATAGAAGCTAGTATCATTTCATCTTTGGCTTCTTTGTCACAGGAGACAATAGGTTTTGTGTCACGTAGTTTGCTCTGTGCTGAATCACACCATCTGTTGTGGCTGTAATGGTCTATTCTGGAGTGGCAACCCAGTTGATGCATGTGAAACTGGAGCTGATACATAGGATGATCTCTCTTTTGCCTCCAAATGTGATGGTGTTTTTCTTATTCTTTTTGATCCACCCTTCACTGCCACTCACCATGCTTGCCCGTCTATGGCCAACCACTCCCAATTTTCTTTGTCTATGCTGCATGAAGTTAGATCACATTTCCAGGTGTCAAGGAAGCATAGCAGTGGGTGACGATGCTGACTAGTACCAGTTATGAGTTGACCATATAGAATATCCTTTGGGATCCTTCTATACCAGGTCACAGTAACAAGTGGATTACTTGTACATGATCACTAGTTACAAAAGCTCAAGCATTGAACTCTTTTAACTTAACCAACAAGGTCAATAGATATCTTGCTACAATTCTAAAACAAACTGTGGTTGTGATAAATAAGAAAAGAAACTGTGAGATACTCTACTATATTTCTTTTTTGGATCCAGAAGCACTTGAGCTTTCACCTTTTTGGCTAGGTGCCGTGAACATCGTAACCCTTCGGTTCGGTGCCACAAACACCGTAAATCTGGAGAACCTGTGGCTTTTCTGCCAGCCCGCGAATTGAACCGCACTCACAGGGGGCTTTTACTATATATTAAAGAACAGATATCCCATACAATGACTTCAACTATAATATAAATAAAAGAAATTAATAAATCAGATTTGAATATAGCATGCTCCCTCCCAGTTAGCCAATCAATTGGGAGGCGCCGCTGTAGGCTTCAGTATTTATAACTTAGATTAATGTCCAGTTTAAAACTGCAATACTGAAATAATTTGTATTTTAAAAATCTCACTTTCTTGGAATACAGACATGTCAGACTAAGTTATGTTAATCTTGTCAAATATGACATCCCACATTATTCTTGCCAAATGTTAACATGTTTAAACACTGTCTGGTCCATAGGTACACACATTAACACTCCCACACACATACATACTCACCTTGTGTCTGACAAACAGATTCTTTCAAAATGTCCAAACCAATAGAAAATAAAACTTAAAATTTGAAACTTGCCTCAAATTGTTCCAGAATAAAACCACATGCACACTGAACATAGCTTTTAACAACAAATAAATTGAATGTGTTTTATGAATCTGTGAACATTCACAGTAACATGCCATCCGTCCAAGAAAATAAAAATGCCAAACAAATTAACAATATTCATATTTGGATTTGTCTTAAAGAAATGTTATATGCTCATCAATGAACATGCTTTGAGCTGGGTCACAGCATCATCATCATCATCCAGTCAAACTGCAGCTGATGTGTGCAACCATGGGGGAAACTTGCTAATATCGATAGCCATAGTTCATGCTGCTATGGCTAAGATTCCTGCAGAAAACAATGAATAATTGTGTGAGATAGACAAATCTCATGTCTTTTACAAAATGTTCTGCAATATTTTTGAAGAGTTCAGATTCATGTTCAATTAAAAAGACAGTACAAGATCCTAGCGTAGCTCTTTAGTATCAAAAACTATCATTCGATTAAAACAGATATCTTACTAATAAATTTAGATCTTGTTTTATCAAGTATTTTTATAGGGATGAGACCTCTCTCCCTCTGGAAAGGTGCAATGTCAGCAACGCTAGGCCAGAAGGCGCACCACAAACTTAGTATTATGCTTACATATGTTGATTATAGTGTCTGATAAAACATGCTTTTGATAGATCTACCGAGCCTCGAGTAATAGAAGACATAACATTCAAAAATACACTGCATCAGAGATGAGTTTCAGACAATAGTTGACTTCATAAGAACACATCTGATGGTATAATCATTCAAATACTGATCACATGAAGAAAAAGAAGGTATTTTAAAATATTAAAATTGACTGAGCCATGAATACACTTTTGTGCCTTGCAATTTCCATGGTCATGCCATTCTAGACCAAAACACGTAATTACAAAGTACTGTAGTTTTACAAATTACAAAAACAATGACAAAATACAGCAATGTTTCGACCAACAAGGCCTTTATCAAGCAACGAACAGGCAGGAGTGACAAATTAAAATGAAACACAAATGGACGACCAAATACAAACGTATCTAAGGAAAATCTGGAATAAAACGAATAACGAAATAAATGTAACACAAAAAACTAGAAATAGAATGGAAAAGAAACAATGAAACATCTAGTAAATATATAACTTGAATACATGCAACATATACCCATATAGATTACAAAGCATGGGAAGAGAAAGTACTAAGAAGCATAAGAATGTAATACGTTGAGCCAGCGTGGTCGCAAGGTACCATACAAAGAAAAAGGATGATGATAAAGGCCTTGTTGGTCGAAGCGTTGCTGTATTTTGTCATTGTTTTTGTAATTTGTAAAACTACAGTACTTTGTAATTACGTGTTTTGCCAATCAAATAGTTTTACTGCAGTTCCATATATAGCATTCTAGACCATCAGACTTGTCTCCCGAACAAGGAAAAATGGTGTAGGTGGAAGCGCATTGAAGACTTTGCAATGTAGTGAAAACAATGGGAGGTGTTTGCCACTGAGGTGCACACTCGCATATCGCTCTAAAAGTACTTGGTTTGTGTCCCATGTAGAACAATATGGCCGGTTATCTAGTGATCCTTTATCTCAAGGTAGGTATGATCGTGTATCTAGTCATATAGATGACAAACAAACAAAATTGTTGGTGTATTCAAGTTGAGCACATGTAAGAGATTGACAGTTGAATACAGAAAAGAGCATGCTATAAAGCCACTGCCCAGGTAAAATTACCAAGTAAATAATTCCTACCAAATCTTCCCAATTAATAACTGAATTTATGAGCTCTGTGATATGGAAAGAAGCCGGCTGGAAAAGGAAACCCTGACTTCCCAGTACTACAATGTGTTGCTTCAAAGAGGTGGAAGTCATAAGGCCACTGGACTTGTAACATATGAATAATGTTTGTGGCGCACTGCAATAACTAACAGAATTTTCTAGATTTATCAAGTGACAAGATTTATTTATCTTACCCTGACTGCAGACTACGGTACTCTGCCTCCCTCTCATCCGCTTCATGTTCATAACCAAAGTGAGGTGTTTGTGCATGACCGAAGGCCAGTTGTTCCTCAGCCCAGCTCGGTCCTTCACTGTGTCCACCCATTCCAGCACTTCGTCGTTTTCCAAATTGAGAAGATCCATAATCTGAGTGCAGACCAGCCATTTGAGCATTTCTCTTATAGCCATAGTCTCCCGTTAGTGAAGCTTGGAAAAAAGAATTAACATTAGAAGATTATGCATTTGCAGTATCAAAATCGGGGGAAAATATAAGCCTGTCAAGCAAAATCCAAAAATGATCTTTCTTTCGAGACCTCATTAGTGAATATATGTGCTTAGTAAATAACTGATGTATTACTGAAAAGTAATTCTAACAAAACATTTAGTTTACTAAAAAACAAAACATGGTTAGAAATGTAAGAATAAATTCAAGTAATAAAATAGATAAAGTTACCTAGTTGTTCCCCATCTCGTTTGTCTCGGGCAGGTCTACCACGGTTCCTCTGCTGCTGTCTGCGATTTCCTGTCTTAATCTGTCCTCTTCTAGCATCAGCAGGAAGTTGATTATAGCTATATGGATCAGATACCCGCTGGTCTAACAGACCTTGATGGACATAATCAGAAAAAAAGAGACAAGCTTACAAATCTGCATACATTTACAATGAAAATTATTTAATGTAAAACTACTTAATAAATTCATCCTCGCGTAATAAATTAACTGAATATAATCAAAATAAATTATCTGTGCAAGATTCTAGTTTCTTCTTGCTTTGTAATTGTTTATCATGTTATAATTGGATAGATTTATATCCTAAACATGTAGAAGTCTATGCGTTTAGGGGCCTACCAAACCAATGTGCAACGTATACATGTTCTTGGCAAAGATCAAACATATCACAAGAGTGATTAAAATTGGTAGTAAAGAACAAACGCAAAGAAGAAGAAGATAGATCTTTTGCTTGGTTTTGTTTAGTCAGATATTGTAAACACAAGATGATTATGTTGTATCACAGTCTGCTATCATTACTTAAACTATTATACTTATTAATTATATATTATATTAAACTATTATAGATAGGAAAGATCTATATATATATATAATGCTAGCAACAAGGAACTTCAGCATGCCTACACTTGACAGGAAAGACTAAGTACTAATGTATCTGCACAGAGTACTAAAATACTGGTTCAATAATCATGAATATCAAGTGCAGAGGTGTATATGCCAGCAATAAACAATAACATCATTCATAACATTAAGCTATCTATGTGCTCACTGTTCCAGATTGGCAGTCTAAAATCCTTCAATATTGTTAACAGTTGAAATAATTCCTCTCTCTAAACCAATCTCAAGGGCATATACAAGTCAGCTCTAACAGTCTCCCTTATGATTAATCAGATCTGACACCATGGTGCAGCATAACTCAGAAGTGAAACTAAAAAGTGGGCTTTTTCATTTGTAAAACCATAGTAACTCATTCGCACAAATGTACATCCTACTGGAAAATATTTCCCAAGTTATAGGAATTGGGCTATAACTCAAATCTATTTTTAAATAGGTGTGTTAGAGAAACTACAATGGAAAAACTAAGTGTTAGGAAAGATTTTCATTACTACTTTCCATTTGGAATGATGAATTGAAAAACTAATATCTTCTTCTTTGCGTTCATTCTTTACGACCAATTCTAATCACTCTTTGTGATATGTTTGATCTTTGACAAGAACATGTATACGTTGCACATTGGTTTGGTAGGTCCCTAAACGCATAGACTACTACACATTTAGGACATGTGCATCCGATTTCAACCAAACCTCCTTAGTCGCCTCTTACGGCATGCGTGGCAGGTAACAATGGTTCTATTCTTAACACCCCAAATTTGGGCCCCAGTAACCACTGGCCGAAAAACTAATATAAATGTTAGTGATAAGTTGTAGTCCTAAGTTTCATTAGGAAAGAAACAAAAAAGACTTTTCATAGAAATGGTATTGTTATTAGATGTCCTAACATGCAACGTATGACAAAGTGTTTGCTGATATTACTTGCTGGAGCTTGGGCTGCCTCTCTGGACATGCTGAAGCCAACAGCCTCCATTTTGGCTTGTTCCAATGCAACTTGTGTTTGACTTAACATGGACAGTTGGTTCTTGATAGCCATGCTGAGTTGGCTTTGCAAGAGAATCATCTCCTTGGCTGCTCCTGGATTGATGTCCACCTCACCTGCAACAAGATTGACTTGATCAAGTGATAATTTATGAGCTCAAGATGAAATTACAGGGCCATACTAATTACAATTGCTATTTTATCTTTAAGACATTTCACATAATATTTAGATGAAGTGTGTTCCTGTTATTTTTCACCAAACCAATAAAACAGGCCACATTTTATTTGACTGTAAAATATCCTCACTTATTCTGCTCCAGTTTTGCTGAGTGTTTGTTGCAACACTATGAATTTCATTTAAAATGCTTCTTGTGTGTGTCCATGCTGGTTGTGAACTGCATATTTAGAAAAAGGCAGAAGTCTAGCAGAAGGTGACCTATTATAGATGTTTAGTCGCCAGTGATCTAGTGCAGACGTCTAGCCGTCTGTGATCCATTTGTCTCCGTCCCTATCTGCAGAGATGGCACGCCATCTGCATAGAGCATTGCACAAAGCACAAACTCATGCAACCTTCCTAGGGGTGATCTAGTGCAGACGGCTAGTCGCCTGTGACCTAGTGCAGATGTATAGTTGGGTTTGTGCGGACTGATGGTTCTTTTTGTCACTGCAGCCGTTTCCTTCATGAATTGCAAATTGAAGTGATGTGTGGTTGGTGTTAACTCTGATGGCTGCATTATGCACTTAATGCGTGTGCAAGCTGCTGGTTTGTGTCTGGACTTGTGGACATGTATTTCTCAAAACCGGAACAAGCCTGCTAAGTAAAAGTCTGCTGGAACACTTGTCTGAGAAATGATAAAGCCAGACTATGTACATTTTCTGATATAAAGCATTTAAGAAGAAAGCAGAATCTCCTAGAAAATCCATGTTGCAAATGCTGTTGTGCTTGCATGAAAAAAGTTCCACAACAGAAAATTAAGTCGGACACATAAGAAAACACATGGCACATTCAAATTGTGACAAAAACATCTAAGATGTGTCCAATGTGTATGTTATATGTGGTATTTTACTGTAAATATTTGTACTTATATTACTGGAAACATTATACAGGGTGTTCAAGATAATAGCAGCCTGTGAATGGAGTCAATCTGGCATATACGTATGAAAATGAGAAGGTTCAGTTATGACGTAGTATAGGTCAAGGTTATGTGACGGTATGTAATTGTAGTGCGGGAAGGGGTGATGAACAAATGTGACATAAAACGAGCTAGTCAGAACCGGTTAAATAGTACATAAACATAACGCGATAGATTATCTGGCAACTTTCGATTTGTCAATGGGGCTGCTTTAATCTTGAACACCCTGTATTATCCTGTTGCTAACTTGAGCTGGGTTAAGGTTGTTAATTTGTAGCTGGATATGATAATTGCTTCTGGAGGGTGATAGAAAGACAGATGACAATGTTGCTATGTGGAAGCTATGAGCTTCTAGAAATGCTTGTATGTATAAGTACATACTCCAGGGTTAATTTATTATGTCTAGTTTACAGTTCCAGAAGACAGCTGGATAAGAATTTACACAGATGGATCGGCAATGGAGGCAACCATGAATGGTGGAGCAGGAGTGTACATTAGGCACCCAGATGCTACCACTGTGTCTCTAGCGGCTCCTACTGGAAGAATATGTTCCAACTACAAAGCAGAACTCATAGCCCTTCTGATGGCAGCACAGCACATGAATAAGCTGCAAGCAGCTGCAAGCAAGATGGTATTTCTTACAGACTCATTGTCAGCTATACAAGCCCTGGAGGCTAAATCCACTGACAGCACAGTACAAAAACTACAAAGAGAACTTGCTCAGCTTTCAGAAAAGGCAGAAATTCACTTGCAGTGGATTCCATCTCACTGTGGCATTGCAGGCAATGAGAGTGCTGATGTCTTAGCTAAGGAGGGCAGTGCCAAAGAGCAAATTTACCAACCCTTGTCTTTTCAAGAGGTCAAAACCCTCATACAGAGAAAATCTGCAGTAGACTGGAAGACAAACACTGGATATGATTATGGAAAAGACTCCCTCAAAGACCTAAGCAGAACAGACCAGGTCATTATATTTCGACTACGCACCGGACACTGCAGACTCAACAAACACTTATACAGACTAGGAATAAGTCAAACAGCTCTCTGCCAGTGTCAGCAGGCAGAACAGACACCAGAGCATATCCTGCAAGACTGTCCTCTTCTGTGTGAGCTGAGAAGCAACATGTGGCCACACCCAGTCGACCTGAAAACTAAGCTTTGGGAAACCTGACAGACCTGAAGCTGTCTGCCCAGTTTGTGGTCCACAGTAAATTAAGCGCATGACCAGAGATCGCTGAAGAAGAAGAAGAAGAAGTTTACAGTGATCTTTAACCATATTTTATATTTGTTACATACTCACCAGCTCCTTGCATCATAGGTCTTATTCTTCTACCATCTGTTCGGTTACGGTAACCAAATCCAGCACCTGTGCGCATTCTGTTTCTGTCTCCTCTGAACCGATTTTGTAAACCACTTTCTCCACGGTTATCTCTTGCGTTTCTCCAACGCCTTCGATTCTGGTCTCGATCTGTAGCAGTTTTTCTGTCTTTGGCTTCACCAGCGGTCGAGTGAGACTTGTTTGTCTTAGCTACCTGATCTTTGTCACTAGTTTTCTCCTGTTCAAAAACAATTTTCCAGGTTAGATACACACATGAATATTTATTTATTTGAAAATTATTTTCATTTGCTTTCCCCCCGTAGAGACCTCTCTGAGAAGCACATTTGATTGTTTTATTATTGGCCCCCTTCTTCTGCAA
The DNA here is from genome assembly GCA_020796225.1 of Arion vulgaris. Classification (NCBI taxonomy): domain Eukaryota; kingdom Metazoa; phylum Mollusca; class Gastropoda; order Stylommatophora; family Arionidae; genus Arion; species Arion vulgaris. Next base: position 42,453,286 of record CM036767.1, read on the forward strand.
TCAATTTTTGCTATGCGACTACTCCAGTATGTGTCATAAACAGGGTGGTACGCTTCAGGTTTTCACCGGTCACTCATAGTTTGTCTTGTAGGTTGTTTCTGTTGGCCAGATCTCCATTCTTGCACTACTCAGACTAGGGCAGTTTTGCAGGATGTACTCTGGGGACTGTTTAGGTGCTCCACGTATGTTGGTAGTAGAGTAACTGAGACTCATTCTATGGAGGTGTGCTCTGAGACTGCAGTGTCCCGTTCTAAGTCTGAAGACTGTGGTGTTCTGCTTAATGTATTTATAATGTCGTGCTCTGGACAGTGTCCTCCATTTGTTTTTCTCCACATCATTTCCCTGGATTGTTTCAGGAGAGTCCTTGCTTCTGTAAAGCTTTGTGTTGGGTGGTATTATTGACCCCCAATTGTAGGTACCACAAAGTATATAGAAACTACTTCAAATGGATCCCACTTCAACAGCAGAAATATTTGAGCTGCTATTATCACAAACCTATAAAACAAAACTGGAATAGAACCAGCAAATTACCGTCAAATTAATCAAACAAAAGATCTCACAAAATACAACTGGAAAGGAATTATCCACCACTAAATACCCAACAAAATATATATACATAAAAACAATACACAAAATTTAAAAAGTAGATTCAAAACTGAAGCAGAATTTCAAAGAAATAGACACTACAGATGACATCTCTAGTGCAAGAAACATAATAGAACAGCAATGTTGTGAATGGCAGAAATAATTAGACATAAACTTTACTGATTTCAAGAAAGTCTACAGCTTAGGTAGACAGTCTGTGAAAAATACTGAAAGCACATTGAATCTTAAACTGTACATTCAATGATCAAAGAACATTAATAAGTACTAACTTCACATGTAGCATCATTCGGTGCAACAAACAAACTTTTGAGGTAAAAACAAATGATTTTATGAGAGCTACACATTATCATCCATTAGCTTCTTGACTCTCATAGAATAGATAACGCGACCAGACAAAAATAGGACACTACCATATGAAGATCTCGACTAAGAAAGGTTTACTTTCATCCACATCATCCTATTAAAAAAAAAAAAACTGCAGATATACAGCCAACAAGTCTAATGTCAAGAAGACAGTGGTCAGTACATTAAATATACAGAATCTTGTACACATTATAATATTTAGTCAATAATTAGAATCAACAAATACAACTTTTCTTATCTGGCATAGATTGTTAAACTATATCTAAAAAGGGTCTAAAGGCGAAAAACTGCACTTGTGAACAGAACGACTTGGTCCCGACTCAAACCCATGACCTCCGACTCACAAGGTAAAGGGCTTAACTACAGAGACCCCCTGGAATAACATTGACCATGTCATCAGGAATGGCTCTGGTACCATTCAAGAACTGAAGACATTAATAATATTTCCAGGTCCCACAAAAAGGTGAGTATAAATTACTGCAACAATATCAATGCAACTTAATACAGCAAATAAGCACAACAAAATGTAACTAATTACAATATCTCTGTACCTTCTTCACATCTGTAGGTTTGCTGGATGGACTTTTCTTTGATGCTTGTTTACTCTGATCCCGAGTACTGGACTCTCGTTTGTCACTAGTCGCTTTAGGTGACTCTTTATCGTCCTTTTTAGTATCCCCAGACTTAGCACTGGTTTCTTCTTTGGTGCTTTCTGATTCTGACTTGTCACGGCTCTTACTACCTTGCTCGGAACCTGTTTTCTCTGTCAAAGAGTAAAACATATCTTATTTAGTGTTGCCTTCCACATGTCAAGCAGAATTACATGACAAATGGTTTAAACAACATATAACACTGAACAAAAAATCCAATTTAAAATCTCTCTCTTGCGATCACCGCCCAGACCAATGTGCCAGATTTTCCCATAAATTCTATTCATGTGGAAATCTGATCTTAGCACTGGTGTGTTTTACGTCACATCTTCACTACCATTTGGAGCTCTGGTGCTTATCTTTCAGTGATGTGTCTGGTTTCAGCCAGCGTTTGCTGGGTTCGCTCTCCGTTCTGTAGTCATCTAGTGTTTTTTACAGTGTGGGATAGCTAGCCCCACGTCCAACCTCCTTAGTCGCCTCTTACGACGTGTGGCAGGTAACAGTGGTTCTATACTTTACCCCAATTTTGGCCCCAGTAACCATTCGGGCAGAACTGACAAATCTAGAATCATTTGTTTACAATTCGTTATTATTGCTCAGATTTTTCTTCTTCGAATGCTTCATATCAACATCTTGTTAAACAACTCTGTGATTTATATTTGATCTAAACCTAAGCGCGATTGTATGTTGTGTCAGTTATGCGCCTACAAGTAGGCCAGCACGTTCGATTTCTGCACCTCTTTTTATTTACTATGGTAGCTTCCCTAGGCCCTACCTCAGTTGCATCTTACCACATGCCCTGTAGGTCGCAGTGTTAATATTCTTTGCTCCCCTTGCAACACACGGATGATTGTTGAGATGAATGTGATATTTACATAAAATATTACATTAGCAGAACAAAAGATAATTCATCTCATTGATGGTATTGACTTAGAGACTATCATGAAAACTTAAACTCAACTACCTGCAAGTTTCATCACATACATTCAGTCTATATCATCTTGCCCAGGATTATGCATATTCACATTTAAGACAGAAATGTAGCATTATGTTTTTGAAATTGCCATTTCATGAAAGAACGCAGTACTACTTCATTGTAAGATCAAAAGATCTGCTACAAAACATACAATTAACAGACATTTAACTAGATAATAGAACTCACTTTGAAGGGGACGCATCTCTAGCGAAGCATCTCCAAGTTCCACTTTGGCAAAAGCTTTCAAACAAGGAACGACAGCACTTCTGGTGCTCAAAACAAGCCGTGCAGTGCTAGAAAAATCATAAATTATGAATATCAGAAGGAATACACCAATGAAGAAAACTACTTAAAGAAAGCATGCACTGAAATACAAGACATTACAAAAATCTCACTCTACGAAAACAACAATAGTTTTGTTTTATCTGGTGAGGATTGAAACTGGCAAGACAAATGTAGTCTTACAAATTCAAGATTATCTTGACATACAATAAATATATAATGTCTCAAAATTCACTACTAATAATTTGAACAATACAAAATATGAAAATGTCGAGATAAGATGGTCCTATATTGGGAAGAAAATAATTGGTCTTCTTCTTCTACTAATTCGAACACTCCATACTTGTTAACCACTCTGTGATTTGTATGTGATCCGATCCTAAGAGCGACTAAGTTGTGCCAGTTATGCGCCTACAAGTAGGCCAGCACATCCAATTTCTGTGACGCTTTTATTTACATGGGTAGCTAGTAATAGGCCCCTACCTCAGTCGCCTTTTACAACATGCCTTGAAGGTCGCAGTGTTACTATTCTTTGCTCCCCATGCGAGCCCGGCAACACAAGGACGGAATTTGTCTAAAAGCAGGAGTTATGTATGCTAATAACCTTGCATTTAAAACACATGAGAGAGGGCACATGGGTATAAACTGAACTAATGAACACAAACACAATTAAAAAAACAACTAAACCAGATCTACACAAACACAGCTAGTGTATGTAAAAAAATATATACATATATTTGTACATATGAACAAGATTTCCTGGCATAGTTTTACAGTTAACAGGAAGAAACAAACTAAAACACATGTAAACTAAAGCATATTCTATATAACCAACATACATATCAACTACTCGTTGAGACCAATAACATAAAACATATCGTTGTTAGATTACTGACATCTAACCAACATGACAAACAGACATTTATTCATATGCACAAAATACAATTTAGTAAATAACTTAGAAAATAGGAGCAAGAGTGGAATAAGAAACAAACTCTAATAACAACCATGTTATATATCATGTATTTCGAGGAAAGGAGACGGCCAGACTTTTTTGACAATGAGTGCCTAAGATAAATATGCACGATTCCACTTGGCAGCAAATTTCTAAAAAATTCCAGCGCTTGCTTTATTACCAGTGTTTAAGATCTGCTTTAGGATGCAGTAACAGACACTTGTCTCAACCCTCATATGCTGAGTCTTGTGTCCTGTTCTTATAGTACAGCTTTGCCAGGTAAAATGCACACAACTAAAATTGTCTTAGGGGCTGCATGATAGACACAAAGCTACCATCTGGAACTTAATGTCTCATCAATTACACAGGCCATACTGTCAGGCTGAAACAAAAATGTGTACACACGAATTGAACTTACCCATCTTGGAATTTCTCAGGGTTGTAATTGATTTCTGGAGCAAATGGGAACATGACTCGAAGCATGTCCTTACTGGTGCCTTTTGGCAGATTTTTCACAAAAACTGATCCAATTATCCGCTCTCGTTTACTGCCTAAATGAAGAAACAAAGCCAAATTGCACATACGTCTGTATTGAGGCATACACTGTATCCATCTTGCCATCAGCAAGAAAACACGGACTGGAATACTATGCACAATGGTGACATATAAACCATCATCATGTGCCATATATGTGGCACTGTTTCAAGGTCTACATATGTGGGCACACACAATGCTATCTGCAAAAGCCTCAACAAGAACTGACCACAATTTGACTGCTTTCACCTCCACTTCAGACCACCAATTCTTGCAAAGCTGACAACAAACACACTTGAAAAATCTTATTTCAAGAACCAGTACTCAGTTTCAATCACAATGAATTGTGATGGACACTATGTATCTGGTTTATTATAACCTTAAATTTTTGGTGGGTGTGGGCATGAAATTTATCCCATCTTGAAATTCAAACTGGTGTTCTTTGAGTACCAAATATTTGTTTCAGCTTGTTTCTTTTCTTATTAGCTTTGGATCTGCAGTCTGCATTATACATTTTCAAAAGTTGAAGGTAGCAGCACTCACAGACTTTAACCTTTATACATTTCTCTAGCAAATCCTGCAGAAATTGGCTGATGTGACGGCCTGCAGACATTTACTGACAAACTGTTAGAAGTTGGTTCTGTGGTACAATGGCATTTGGTGACATGCGTACAGAAAAGTATTCTAATTATGTGTTGTCATCGATAGGAGTGTGTGGGAAGAGTCTGTAAGTCAGCTGTCTCAAATGACATTACACATTACATTCACACCTCTACTCTTTAAGCGTGATAAAGTTATGTTTTTCATTAAGGCAACAGAGCATTCAAACTCATGATGATTCGGTATAAGTTACATGTCAGGAAATGTCAAAACAAGATCTTAAGATCATATGAAAGTAGCTTGGGGTGTCTTAGATGTCTCTTGTATGTCCAGAACAGGATACATATATCCCTTATGCTACTGTAAAAGACATCAGTGTCCCTGCATCTGTGTCAACTCTGCCCTCAACACAGGTTATCAGTTTGTACCTTGTGTAAAGTGCATTAACAGCAGTTAATGCATTCAGACTAAACCAAATCCTGGATGCGTATAAAAAAGATATACTGGCAACTCATAGGACAACTTCTGGCGTACATAGATCTCACAACTGTTCAGCACATAATCCACTGGATCCGACAATACAGCATAAAAAACAGTCATACGGTTCAAATCCGGAAATATTCCAGCTGGTTTCGATTATGTCATTAAAAAGGGTATATGGGAATAGGTTCTGAATTCACCGCACCGAGTTTCCCCATTGGCTCTGTAACTCTCCGCAGAAACAGCACGCCCCCAGCCGAGAGTATTGCACAAAGCATGAACTCCGTATCTCCAGCAACAATCTGAGGGGATATAGGAAATGACGCACTTGGGAACCAAACTACGCAGCCCAAATTCGAACCTACGACGCAAATACTCCCCCACTTAAGGGGATCATAACTGTGTTACTCAATTATGTTAAAACTTTTGCCAAGGCATGACGAGGTGATTGTTTTCCAAGTGAGTGGTGGAAACCAATGATCCCTTGAACAGTCTAGTTGTCATTTCCAGCCAAATGCATAGATCAGTTTCTCTAGAGCACATTAATGTGTCCATAAAGTCTGTGTGTCGTAAGTGTAGAGGACAAATGGCAGCACAAATGCTTTGCAGCTTAGTCATACAACATAAACATTGCTGGTATTTTACGGAAAGCTGAACAATGCATTTTTCTGCCTTTGGACTACAGCAAGACACCTGCTGGAGTTATAATAATAATTCCATTTTGCCTTACAGTTAGGAAGCAAAGCAGGAGGAAGAGCAACATCTACGGTGTGCATACCTTGATGCCTGGAAATGTTTGATCAATCTCAGTTTCACTAGTTTCAGCTGCAGCTTCTCCTCCAGCAAAGCGACGATATTTCTGTTATACACAAAAGACAAGCAAGCTGCCGACAGCCAACAAAAACGCAGAGAGAACCACAGAAATAAAGACTGGAGATTTTGACAAAGCAAGTTTGACACAACTGCAACACAGGTAAAATGAAACACCATACATATAGTTGACCAACATAAAAACACTACTTACCTTCTTCAATAAACATTATCTTCACAAAACTAAATACTGAAAACCAATAAACTATGATGAACTACACTTTCTAAAAGACAAGTAGGTATAGTTACAGACTACATGCACTCAAACAGCATGACATATCTGCAATTACACATATAGAAGAAACTTTAGTGTATGATCAAAGTAGAGATAACAAGCTAAACTCATTTGTTTCTTCAATATGAGAGCTACAAACATCATCAAACAAGAACTTGACTAAAGCTCAAAACTGGAAGAGAAGTGAGAGACCAAATAAGGTTTGTTTGTCCCACAAAAGAATGGCACAAAAAAGAGCTCAAGAAGACAGCCCAATTCAAAAATCAGTGGATGTTAACAGGTGCAACTGTTATGTTCCAATGGGAACTAGAAATATCAAATAAAATATAGACGACAGTAGCATAGAGACAAGAGCTGAAGTCAAATATTAGATTAAAATGATCTCAAGTACTCCATGACTGAATAAATGTAGATTTTCTGGGTTGTGCAGATGGATGATCACCTTCCAAAGGTTGTTCTTACAGGCTGTTGATAAAAGTCAAAAATAAGCCTTACCCATTCGCCTGGAAGGGAGTAATGGGACACACAGAATCCTGACCAGCTTTGCATCAAATCTCATGAAAGCTGCAAAAGAAATCACAACCAAGACAATATTAAAAACAAACAAAAAAGATACACATCTGGTATATTAAAAATGTGTGCAATTGAGCAAGAATTCTAAATGCTGCACTGAGTACCACAAACATATACCACAAATATATATATATATCCTATAAAAAATATATATGACAAACTGACTTCAAATACAGGAAACTAAAGTAACATGAGGGAGGAGGAGAAAACTACACACAAGCTACATGGGTGTATAGCAATCAGCGACTCATAGCTGACTGTTAGTATCAGCATAAGAACAAAATTGACCAAGACTCCACTCTGTCTCACCATGGCCGTTCCGATAAAAGACGACTACAATCAAGTCTTGCTACATCTTTAGAAATCAAAGAAGGAGAAGCTAGCCCGATATCCAAAATCAAAAAGGTTACGCTGAAGTCTAAGCAAATACATAAAACTAGTATCTCAAGCAAAGACAAAAATAATTTTTAACATTTAAATTACATTTCTTTGGGTTTGTCTTCAATAATATGTGCAAAAGACAAATTCAATGTAATGCTTCCGTATTCTCAGTTCACTCACTATGACAACCGAATACAACACTGTGTTTTTTGTGCATATACTGTATAAATATATTAGAGCAAAGATAGAATATTGACATGTGCACTTCAAGCCCAATGCATCAAATGTCATTATGCCATGTTTTTTGTTTGGCTCTTGGTTGCTTCATGTTTGTAGCGACAAAATTGAACAAATTATTTCAAATGTTTGTCTAATGTCAACTTTTGTTTTGATTGTTTAACATGACATGGAAACTTTCAATTGCACAATTTTTTTCTAAGAAAGTGTTCTAGGTAAGGATCATCACCAGTGGTTTAGAACAGATCACTTGGGTATTCATAATTGTGAACCATATGTTACAATGACCAGATATAGTAATGTGTGCACCATTCTGAGTTTGACAGGTCATACTAGATCCAAGCAAGTGTAAAGTCAATAGTATTCAATGTGGTAGTCTATTAAAGGACTAGTTTTACTACTACTCCATTATAACTGATAGGAGTGACTCCATGATGACATTTATTGTTCATATTTATGTAATTGCACACATGTCCTTTTCCCCCCCACTTTCTAGGCTGCAATGCAAACACTCAAACCTTCAGCAGATCAGGTTGTATTTTCTGTCTTGGTTGTCTCTTAAAGTCCTTCCCTGTCCTAATGGTAACAAGGTCGATTTAGATTGTACTGGTCACTCCAAGTCTGAAGGATGGTCACCTCTTCTACCAGTTGTACATTACAATGTTACAAAAACAATTAATCCAACTTACCCTTCTCTTCAACAACACCTTCATCATTCTTCTTGATGATTTCAATGTTGATTGTTGGAGATTTGAAGTCCAACTTCATAAGGTTCTGAACCACCCTGGATGCTTGAATTCCGGATGAGACGTACATCTCCCCCTTTCTGTATCAAACGGAACAAATTGTTTTGTTGAGACAATATACGTAACAATAGCTTTGTTATACCAAGTCTTTACAAATGCAGGTGCATAGGTCACTGACTAAACACTTCTGATCATCTTGTTTAGGTGCATCCTGTCTTTCATAGCTAATCTAATCTCTCCCATGTTTGTCCGTTTACTCTCCATCAAATCATTTCATTTTTTCATGACACTGAATAACTCTGCCATGGGCAGTTCCAAAGTGAGTGTTCAGAAAAGAGGATAGATTCTAAAGAGGACCTATTGCTTTTAGCATCTAAGGTCAAAATCGAGAAGAGCAGGCTAGAAAACCGCTGCCCTGGCAAAATTCATTCAAAATATTTTCACCATCTTCAAAATTACATTAGGGACCCTCGCAATTGCTACAGAGTTTGTGCACAGTTTCTCCTGTGTAAGAAAGAGATCGGAGCCCATATGGTTACTCACTGAAGTGCAATGATGATGGTCCAATCAATCAATCAACTAAGGAAGTAGCAGATAAAACTGGCAACCAGTCAGGCAATTTGCATGAGAGCGGTGAGCTCTGGGAACGTCTACGCAGTCTCCAATTTTTCAAAATCAGCATGTTTGCTGTTGCTTCAAAAACCTGCATTTCTCTAACTCTACCAGACCTGGAGGATTTATCTTCCAACCTAACACATACCACTAAATATAGAACATGAGCAGAATTCAACAACACACGCCAGAGTGTCAGCTGTGTACACATCTTGAAGCTGTTATCCACCACCTCATCATTCACCAGTCGTTGGATGTCAAGTTGATATTTCTTACTCTCCAAAGCCGGACAAATGGAACATATTATATGGAACTCTTTTGGTAACATGCATACATCGGACCCCCTTAGAGTTCCGAATTTCGCCCTAATCTGCAATAACTAGCATATAATTTTATGTTAAGAAATTTGTATATTTCTTCTTCGAACGCTCTATATCGGCTACTTGTTAACCACCCTGTGTTATTTGTATGTGATCTGAGCCTAAGAGTGATTGTACATTATGCCAGTTATGCGCCTACAAGTAGGCCAGCACATACGATTTCTGCAATGCTTTTTGTTTACTAGGGTAGCTTCGCTAGACAGTCGCCTCTTATGACATGCCTTGTAGATCGCAGTGGAACTATTCATTATGGGCCCCGGCACCACACTGGTGTAATGAGTATACTCAACCCAACCTTGGTCCAAAACAGACCAGATTATTATACTTTGAATCATTGTCACAAAAAATGAGGCCATTTGGACATCAAAATTTAAAATAATATGATATTACAGAACATGTTCTGCAAAACTGCCCCTGTAAGCAGACCTAAGTAAAATAGTGGCACACTCACCACCTCTGAAAATAAACTGTACGGTAGAATTAAAATTGTAGACAAGCACTTGAGTGGAAATCAAAAGAAAAAGAGGATGCCCTAAACAGACCTGGAGATGAAGTCTTCTCGAGGAACTGAAGAGTACTTGACTATCCTGGGAGACCATAAAGAAAACAGTCAGAGACAAGTGGCGAACAACTGTTGAGGCGTTATGCTCTACGAAGAGTGGAGAGGAATAAGTAAGTAAGAATTGCAATTCTGAACCAGACAGCAACTTATCAAAGAAACTTGAAATCCCAGTCTAAAATGAGTGATGGTATCAGAAGAAGAACTTCAGCATTTATATTTTTTTCTCAAAACAGCGAGCTCCCTCCCTTCCTCATTCCCTTAGTGCTAAGATAGTTAAATTCTGACTGCCATCCCCAAGGTGGGCAAAATATCCACATACACCTGTCTGATGTTGCGCCAATACTTTGATATCAGACACATTGCAGCTGAAAGTTGATTCCTACCTATTATATATACATGGTGTATACAAAAGATAATATAAAACATGATGTCACATTGTCCATACTCACCCGCCACTATATTTTCCTGAACTAAGAATGTACAACAAGCTCTCTCTTGCATTGCTAAATACTCTGGAAATCTGTCCACTCACAAAGTCCTCAGGTGTCAATGGGTACACCTTTACTTGCCATTTGCGTTCTAGAAAGAAGAAGTATTTTTTTAAGTTTATGATATCTGAGAAGAGAATGAAATTCTGAAGATTATTAAGAATAACTGTTTGAAATTCCTTTCTGTTTTATCAAAACCATTCTGTTTTAATGATCTGGTGTGATAGGTTCTTGTCCTTAAGCCCCAAGCAGAAATAGTATATATGGAATGTCAGGAAAAAATGACGAACTTTAAGGACAAACTGCCTGTTGGTAACAATACATTCTCTTAGTCTCTAGATATGTCATCAAAAGTTGAAATAGAACAATTATTCTGTCATGGGTTAATTGTTATTATGAGTTTCAGTTGTTAAGAAGCAGACATGCTTGTATTCTTCCTAAAATTCATTTTGTACCATCTTCCTCTTAACTAATGTCAATTAAATGGTCCACCTAAATGAAAGCCAAGCTAAAATTTTAAAAAGTGCTCTGCTCAAAATTTTCAATTATATTCTTATGAGATCCAGAGATATATTTTGCTTTCAAACTCTTAAGACTTTCTAATGATAAATAATCTTGTAGTCTATTTTTGTTGTCATTTTTGTTGTATCTGGCTTGACATACTTTCAATAAAAATGTACATATATGTTGAATATATCTATAATATATATCAATAAATGATGTAAAAATATTTGTATTTTTTTAAATTAAATGTCATAATAATTCAACACCTTGTATTTAACAGTGTAAAGTTTAGTGTATAAAATGTAACAAGTCACACAAACTGCCTTAAACAATAAGTTGGATACACAAGTTTGCCCCCCAAAAAATGATGTTAAGTTACAGGCACACACATTTTTAAAAAATTCTAACTTTCAATCTGTGCATGAATAAACAAATATAATAATACTAACTGCAGTTTGGCAATAACAATATTGGGTTAATATAATACACAATAACTGTAATAAAATCTTACTTGCTAAGGTAGCAACATTGACTTGTGGCATCTCATTAATGTCCCGATTTTTATTCTCTTCAGCATCATCTTCGTCATCATCATTTCCCTCAAACTCTGCATCCTCCATTTTTATGTCCTCCCGAGATTTTTTTTTCCCTGCAGCTTTACTCTCAGCTCCTTCAGATTTTTCTTTTGGTGCATCCTCCCCTTTTTTGTGTTCAGAATCATCTAGGGCACCATTTTCTTCCAAAAGAGAACTATCATTTTGCTGTTCCAGATCATCATCCGCTGGTTCAGCGTCCAGTAATGCAACTTCTTCAGCCTCTTGATTTAATGTTTCTGATGTCAGGTCCTGAATGCCTTCCGCTTGATTATGTGGAGGAAGAACAAATAATGACAATTATAGCAACTGAGATTTAACATTACAATAATCAACTAAACATGAATGTACAATTGTATACTTTAATTTTTCAGAGTTACTAATATGAAAGTCAACTAATTTCAGAAAATTGATAAATCAAATTAAATCTTGATGCACCTGCATACATCATCTGTACGAGTGCCTCTACTTCTCTTATATTGTAACTAACTCTTGACAACCTTTTAGGCCAACAATCTACGTATTGGACATGTGGGTAATATTTTTTTCATGTAGCTTGTTTTCTCTGCGCCTCAGCAGTAGGACGAATCTAAGCTTGTAAATTTCTCCTGAGGTGTTGCAGAGCCCCATTTGTCAATCTTGTGTACGGTGTACCAGCATGTGGTGTTTATATTAAATTAAGAAACAACATCGAAGTGTTCGAAATAATGTGCTACCAAAAGATTCTTAGAAAGCCCTAGACAGAGAAGAGAAAAAAACAAGGACATACTACAAGACTTACTCATCATGGAGCATTAGCTCATGAACAATATCTTGTCCAGGAAAATGAAGTATTTGGTCACGTTAACGACACTGTGGTTTGGAGAGAACAGTAATGGAAGACAAGGTTCCTGGGGGTAGAGGTAGAAGACCAAAACGAAGGTGGCAGCAGCACATCAATGAAACTTTGAACATGACGTTAGAAAAGGGGGGAGAATTAGCTAGAGACAGGAGTTTTTCAGGCAGGCTGTGATTAAAGTGACATTCTCCAAGGGACACGCTATTTGATGATAATAATAATTCCTCTCGTACCATTATACGTTACATAGGGCCTGCAAGTAATTTCTCCATACCGCTCTATCCTGGGCAACTCGCTCAATTTCCTCCATGGAACTGAGACCGATATTTCCTGCCTCTCTCTCAGCAAAGTTCGTTTCAGGGTCTCCTTGGGTCAACCTCTCTTTCTTGAACCCTTTGCATCCCACTTCAATGCCTGCTTTGATATTCGTTGATCATTTCTCCTCAAAGTGTGCCCAACCTATCTACATCTTCTCTTTCTTATAACAGTTGTCACTAGTGGTTGACCAGACATGTCCCTGATTTCATCACTTCTCCTGAATTCGTTCCATTTTATATTCATTATTTTTCAGACATCTATTTTCAAATGCATTCAATTTGCTATTTGATGATGCTGGCGTCTATATTTAAAGCATTTTAGAGACACTAGGAAGGTATCTTTTAACCATTTTTTTCTGTTTGCCATCTGTAGCAAGCTAAAAATTTCTTGAATCATCCATGGATCTGCTGTTCCAGGCAGAAATGAGTTTATGGTAATGAAAAGAGTTTTTGCTTTAAGTGGATACACACAGCACATTTAGTCACACAAAGATAACACAAGTAAAAGGAATCATCCAAGAGGAAGCCATCATGATTATGGATGAGAAATACATATATTTATAGTATGATATAGCCAATGAATAACAGGAACCAGCAGCATCTAAAAGACTGAGCACCTATGGGTCTTCAGGAACCAAATGCAGAGTAAGAGTATAAAATTCATTATATTTTTTTTACATGAAAACAGTTGGCACTGTTGCACAAAATACCATTGTCTTCCAGAAAAAAGCCATCACTTTGTTCCATTTCATCTACTTGATCTTGATCAATCTGTTCAGTTCCTTCAGCATCCTGCTTGTCTGAAGTATCTTCCATTTGATAATCTGTGACAGAGTTAAATATTATTTTTATTTTAACAGGCCAGCAGAATAGTGTCACTGAATTAAAAGAGTTTTTAAAAAGACTGGTTATCACTGGTCAGTTAGGGGTAAACCCGGCATAACAAAAACAGTTTACAATTGACAATTATTCAATTCATTTGTTAATATCTGAGCAGATTTCAAAAACACATTAGATTTGATTTATATGCAAATAGATTCCGTTTAAGTTTAGTTATTATTATTATTACGTTCAATTTAGCACATCACATCGTTTTCCGTACTTAGAAGTAAATAGTAAATAGAAGTTGGTTGTTGCGGCACGGCCTGTGACCGTGTGACGCTCTGGTCTGTCTAGAGACTGAGTGACGACGTTTTACGTTCGGATGCTGAAATGAAATCTGTAAAAAATCCAACTTTTATTTTAAATTGAGTACAAACTCGATGATATTCTATTATCATAAAGTTGTTACTATCGCGGTTATCTAGTTTACACTAATTTCATCGCCTATACGAGAGTAATATAAGAAATGATAAATTCAGAACGATTGTAAACGTAAATTGGCGTGCTAAATTTAGCCATATCGAAAATAGGTAATGAAACGTTGAAAGCGGATAACGAATTACAAGTTATTACAAGCACTAAGCACAACCCGATCATACATTTTTAAGAACACATCACAAGAGATATAATAATAAGCCTGTCAATGCTGCTTGGACATCACACTGTAGTTCATATTGAATATACTTACTGTGTATAATTCCGATTGTTTCTGAATAATTTCAAAGCTTTCCTCTTTAGCAGTTATGATAAGTTGTTGCAACCCGACTGTTCGCATTTAGTATGCCAGATATTCTGCTCCAACTCTCGCTACATTCATCAATTTATATTATAAATGTATATTTATTTATATGTATTTCAGAATATATTTTATTAAATCGTCTTGAATGCTATATTATTTATTAGATGTCATTAACATGTGTTCTCTTTGATAAACTGTATCTCCGTGAAACATAATTCTAAATTTCAGTAATGAAAAAAAACACGAAATTAAAACTAACTTTTCTACATTTTCCTGCCCACTTCTGTTGCAAAGCGTCGTCTCCTCAGTCTGTACTCTTGGTTATTGGTTACTGAACCGACGTCATAGCCAAGACAGACTCATAGGTGCTCAGTCTCCCTGCAGATGTCGAAGAGTATGCATACTGTTGGTTCCCGTGACTCGCTTGTTAATCATACCACTCACTTAGACATCCAGTTCTGCTTGTACAACGATTAATTCTTCTTCTTCTTCTTCTTTTGTCGTCACACTGCTACCGGGTTGTTGCCCAGTGTCGTGGTTTTCTGTTTTTGTCTTGCGCTGTTCTGGTGGCTTGTGTGATTGTTATCTTTGCTCTTTCACAGGATGCTGCTACGCCATCTAACCATCTTTCCGTGGTCTTCCTCTTGCCTTCTTTCCCGATGTTCTGTTGTAGAAGACTCTGTATACTGTGGAGTTTGGATGCATTCTTATTAAGTGGCCAAACCACTTCATTCTTTGTTTATTTATATAATTCAAGCACGGTTTTGTGCCAACTTTCTTTCTTATGCTGATGTTGGTGATTCTGTTTTTTCTTGTGTTGTTGGTAACTTTTCTCAGGCAACGCATTTCACATGTAGTTATTTTTGTGACTGCGCTTTGCTCAATGTCCATGTTTGGCTCTGGTAACACAAAGTAGGTATAAAAATGCTGTTGATCATTTGTTTCTTAGCTGCCTGTGAAATTTTGGGTGCCTTAACAATGGGGCTAGCTGGTAGGTTACAGCATTTGCTTTTTGTACTCTAGCCTCTATCTTTCTATCTAGTTTTCCGTCTTCTGTGAATATGCTTCCTAAGTATTTGAATTCTTTCACTTGGTTTATTTTAGTGCCATTGACATGGATGTCTAGATTATTATGTTTTCTTCCCATATTCATTATTTCTGTTTTAGTGTTGTTGATTTTCATGTCATGTTTCACACAATTATTGTTCAAAGTGTCAATATGATGTTGTAGATCTTGTTCATTTTGATGTATCAGGCACTGATCATCTGCAAAAGCAGTTCATTTATTTCATCATTATCTGAATTTGACTCTTGAGTTATTTTATCCATATATGCAATAAAGAGTAGTGGTGAGAGGACACAACCTTGTCTAACACCTGATGTAATGGAGAACCAGTCGGTCATTCCTTCTGTAGTTCTTACTGTACTCTGGCTATCTTGATATAAGGCCATGATGTTACCTAATAGTTGTCCTTGGACGCCATATTCTTCAAG
Source organism: Arion vulgaris (assembly GCA_020796225.1). Lineage (NCBI taxonomy): Eukaryota > Metazoa > Mollusca > Gastropoda > Stylommatophora > Arionidae > Arion > Arion vulgaris. The sequence continues at coordinate 42,469,183 of CM036767.1, forward strand.
GATCTTCCATAGTTTAATTCTAAGCTCCTTAAATCGCTGGATAAATTCAATATCAATTTTAGCGAGGTCATCATCACCGCACTTCGGACATATATGCTCAGATCTCAACAATTCCATCAGCGTTAAGTGACTGATCACTCCAGTTCTGTATTGATTGAACAAACGCCTTGTACCACTAGCAAAGTGTTCTAGTCTAGCAGTTCCCTGTTTCAGTCTCATCTTCATTCTAGAAAGGGATACCGATTCATACGTGTCTGTTGAAAAATCATGGATTCTGTCTGTTTTTCTTATGGCATTGATGATTCCTGACCTGTCCGTTGCCCGTCCCCCAATGATCATTGCTGTTTCAGCTAGTCGATCTACTCGCTCATTGGCCGCATGACCCGGTACAAAAGTAAATGTTATATGGATTATGTGTGACATGTCAAGCCATTTATGTCGTATGTAGACAGGCGGATTTCCTTGAGCATGTTCATTGAGTCACTCAGAATGCATGCATGTTTGTAATATTACATATCAATGATAGTGTATTCATCCAACAGGCGGTCGACGAGCTCCCCAATCCATTTTCAACACCCCGACGGTTGACGCAGGTTTCTACGCACTTTTATTTCTGCGAAGACTCGCATGTTCAGTATAGTATATTCTCTGACTCCTAAGAATGTTGTAAGTCTCAATAAACGATATCCACTCATAAAAACTGCCGTTTTGGATCTTCTGCATTATCGAACACTCCCCCTCCTCCCTTCCACACCCACACACACTTCTATATAGAAGAGAGTGGTGGAAAAGATAGCAGAGACTAGTAAAGCAGGGAGTTTCTCGTGAAGGGAGCGAATGCATCTCAGTTTCCTCATGTAATATAGAATCGGTTGTTTCCCTTATTTTGACATCGATATGGAATCAAGCAGAGCCAACTATAAACTTATCTAGAGTTGACTGTGAATTAAGCCTGAGACTTGCAAATGTTTTCTTGACTGGTCTGAGCGGCATGACCAGTGCTCCGACAGGACAGCCTCCCACATCACAATTTCTTCTTTGCGATCGATTTCGTATGCTGGTCTAAACCATGAGATGGATTGCTTCTACGAAGCTGCATGTCAGTTGGAGTTCCTCCTGAGTTCCCAATAGCTTGCTCTGTAAGCTTCGTTCATGAGGCCATGTTTAATTTTGTTTGGTATAATAATAGCAGTCCATCGCAAACGATGATGGCAGCAGTCTCAGACGTGCGTTGCTGCACCTCGCTGGTATGTACGTAGGTCACTGTAAAATTCAATACCTCGAGAACAATACTCTATCACAGGTGAGACATATATGATCGAAGTTAAGCATGTGGGTGTTGTGTGTTCTCTCTTTTCGTACAGCTTGCTTTCTCTTCGTCTCAACGGCCCGACGATTCTCAGCTAAGCGAGTTCCTCTTGTGTTATTACAGCGCCACATTAGTGATCTTATGCAAGGGATTCCCAGCACGTGGTGTCTATATCGAAGCATTTTAGAACGTCTTACGAACGTTTTAGAACGTTAGAGTTTCTTTAAAGCGTTTTTTCTGTCCACCAACTGATTGTCTGCCCCCTTCGAGCATCAACTGTTTTCGGATGCGTTTATCAGGCATCAACAACCCGTATCAAATATTATAAGGAAACGAAGGTGGAAATATTTAGGTCCAGTTCTTAGATCAGACGAAAAGAGACTAAATCGACAAGTCCTTGTGTGGTCACCAGTTGGAAAAAGAAAACGTGGAAGGCCAAAGACCACTCTTCGAAGAACAATCCAACAAGAAAGTAAACTATTGGGATGTAAAACATACAAGATCTCCAACTGCTAGCAACGAACCGCATTACATGGAGATCTAAAACCTCTGCCCTATGTGTCGCCTTTGGCACGAAAGGAACAAACTAACTAACTATCAGGCATCCGAGCAACGTGACCGGCCCATATTACCTGGGTCCTCTGCAACAGGGTGTTTACGCTTGGGTCTTGGCTCTTATGCGGACTTCGGTATCTGAAATTTTGTCCTGCCAGTTGGTGTATGTATGATGGACAGAACTTCAGGATATGCTCTGGAGTCTGTATTTCAGTCTGACATGCACACTGTGCAGTCTGAGCAGACTTTATTATGTGCATGTGATGGTTGAGCCTGCAGTGTCATGTTCTGAGTCGAAAAATTGGTGTGTGCTGTTTTACATAATAATTTAATTTCTAGTATTGTGTTATGTTGTCTAAATACTTCTTATGCCAAGTGATTATATCTTTTTCTTACAAGTCTATGTTTTTTTGGTTTAAATGTTCTTATTGGAATTTGTGATGTAGCTGATAAAAGAGGCAAAGGCACAGAGAAAAACTTATTATCAATAAAAGAAAGAATGAGGCATAGTTCTTGGGATATGTGATGAGAAATAGATGTTTAGATGGTGTTGCAGCTAGTGGAATCAATGTAAGACGAGACAGAGGAAGACGAGACAGAGGAAGACGAGACAGAGGAGCAGACAGAGGAGACAGAGCAGAGAAAACGAGACAGAGGAAGACGAGACAGAGGAAGACGAGACAGAGGAAGACGAGACAGAGGAAGACGAGACAGAGGAAGACGAGACAGAGGAAGACGAGACAGAGGAAGACGAGACAGAGGAAATAATTCCTTTGCGTCTTCTTTTAACTCTATATATCGACTACTTTGTGATTTATATGTGATCTGAGTCTAAGAGCGATTGTATGTTGTGCCAGTTATGATCCTACAAGTAGGCTAGCATATCTTCTTCTTCTTCTTTGCGTTCGTTCTTTACGACCAATTTTAATCACTCTTTGTGATATGTTTGATCTTTGCCAAGAACGTGTATACGTTGCACATTGGTTTGGTAGGCCCCTAAACGTATAGACTTCTACATGTTTAGGACACATGCAACCGATTTCAGCCAAACCCCCTTAGTCGCCTCTTACGACATGTGTGGCAGGTAGCAGTGGTTCTATTCTTTACACCCCAAATTTGGGCCCCGGTAACCACTCGGGCGGCTAGCACATTTGATTTCTCCATCTCATTTTATTTACTAGGATAGCTTCCCTAGATCTATACCTTAGTCACCTCTTTCGATATGCCTTGTAGGTCGCAGTGTTACTATTCTTTGCTCCCATAGCGAGCCCCGACAACACACAAGCGGGCCGTGTATCCTAATTTCTTTATATGGTGAGGAGTGTCTTCTTCTTATATTGAGAATGAAAGCCTTCTGTGCGCTGACCTCATTGGGCACATCAACAGTTTGTGGACTGTTTGCGTTTGTTCTTATTAAACAAGTTAACACCTCTTCTTTGTGATCTGTGTGTTTTGCACCAAGAACGTGATTACATTCAGGATCGTGCCGTATGTTATCTCAGTATGATGCAAGTCTTCGAAATGCCGCCCCTTAAATTCTTTTTATTTTAAATAACCTTCAATTTTGATTTTGCTGCTTATGCCGCCCCTCTTACGGTACCACCTGATGCGGTCGCCTCTCTACATCATAGCACGGCACGGTCCTGACTACGTTGTATCCCCGCTAGGCCCTTTCGCATGTTGGACAGGCACATCCAAATTTCTACCAACAACATTAGGCATTTTTGTAATGTGGGATTCTCAATATTCTTCTGTAAAACCACTTTTCTTTGACTTTCAGAGATGTTGTTGTCTCTTTAATTGTTGTTAATGATCCCTTTTCATATGTCAGTGCTGGTTCTATGTTCTTCTTCTTCTTTTTGCTTTCGCCCGTTATGAATTCAGCGTAGTCATGGTGCTTGGTATGTTGCTTCTGACTTAGTTTTGCGTGAATACCTGCTTTCCTTATTATCAATGTTCCCGTCATACAGGCGTGACTTCTCCAACTTCAGAGGTACTGGTACTATGTAATATAGTAAATAGTACTGGTACTATGTAATATAGTAAATAAAAAAATCGGATGTACTTGTAGGTGTATAACTGGCACAACGTACAATCGCTCTTAGGCTCAGATCACATACAAATCACATAGAGTGGATAACAAGTGGTCGATATGGAGCGTTCGAAGAAGAAGAATCAAAAAGTAAATTTCTATGAGAAGGAGGGGTGGCATTTGCCCTCCTTGCCTTAACTTATGAACGCCCATGATGCCCTTCACTCGCTAGAGAGTGCTGTATTTTGCATATTCTGTTCTTTATCATGACACCTACGTCTGCAATCTGATGTTCTATTTATATCACAACAAAATTCTTTAAGAAATGCTAGTCGGGTAGGATCAAAACAGGAATTTCATATACAACGACACAATCTATTCAAAGTGTGTCGTCAACATAAAATGTGAATAGGGCGTGGCGTGTGACGACTCGTTTGCTATGTACAATGGTTATATAGTGCGTTAGTTGGGCTGTGTTAAATGCAAGCCGCAGGGTCTAATACAGCGTTTCCCAAATTGGGGTCCGCGAGGAACTCGCATGGGGTCCTCAAGCGTTTGAAGAAATATTATGATCTTTGACATTTCAAACAGAAAAATAAAATTTAAAAACATGTATAAAAACGAGAGGACGGCATAAAGAGACCATGAAACGAACTTTGCTGAGAGAGACAAGAAATATCGGTCTCAGTTCCATAGAGGAGATTGAACGAGTTGCCCAGGATAGAGCGGTATGGAGAAATTCCATGCAGGCCCTATGTAACGTATAATGGTTTAGAGAGGAATTATTATTATGTATAAAAAAACAGTGGTAAACTAGTTCCGCTGCGAAATCAAGGACCGGACCCGACCGAGTCTAAATGTCTGACAGGACAAAATAAAAGATCATTTGAAGTTTCCTGCAGTCTGAGAAATTGAAGCCAGCTTGACTATTGGTGTGGTGTAATAATATCTCCATCACTAGAAGAATGAAATTTAAGTAAGTAATTGGCTGAAACGATCTTGGGAAAGTTAGAATAAATAACGTTGACGTGCATTGGATTTTGCTACAACACATTTTGGCTGAGCTTCAGGATGGATCGCTAGCTGAAATTGAAAACGCAAATGTACTGACAATGGTAATGATGGCGTGTCTTGTTCAAGGTAAAAGAAAACCTCTTCCTGTTTATTAAAATGTTTAATTTCAGACATTGTTTACTATTGTAACCAGTTGCGGCTCGTCATTAATGGCCACTGGGGCCGGGCCCCACCAAAATGAATGTGTAACCTGTATTTATTATTTTATAAATTAAAACATAATAACTCAAAACCATGATTTTTCGGAAAATATTTGTCTGGCCCCACCAACAAAAATGATCACGAGCCGCCACTGATTGTAACACACAGATCATTCATTTCTGTTCATTTTCATATATAGAAACTTTTGGGTTCCGCGGCAGCAAAATATATTTAAAAGGGGGTCCTCGATAATACAAAGTTTGGGAACCGCTGATCTAAAAGGTTCAACTTGCACGACACCAGGAGACATTTAGTGTTTCATACCAGAGACAGGCCTGCCTGTCTAAATGTCATCAACAGTTTAACCGACTATCTCATTTCTTCTGGATTGAACTTGGTGGCAAGTCGAACCTCAGGTATACATTTCTCATGATAGTTTTTAATTTAAATTAATTTTTAGTGTTTAACATTGGATTATGTTTGAATAAAAGCCCACCCATTGTTTTCACCCTTGCCCCACTGATACTGGCAGCTGTAATCGATTTTATGTAGCTGCGTAATAGACAGAACTATATTGACACAAACATGTCGCCTGCAGTGCCATACATTATTGTCCATATACCCGCATTTTGAGGACATAGATTGCCAGTTTGGAAGACTGTTGTAGTTTGTCCAGTATTCATTGCAGATACATGGACTGCAACTATAATCTGTTACAACTGCATAAGCTATAGTAACAACTTGTTACGGATAGCCATATAGCTATAGTAACGACTCGTTAAATTGATCAACAAGGAAAACACTAAAAACAAGTTAGTATTATTTATACTGTAAAGTAGACAAACTGGTCATACTTTTTTGTTCGTCCACTATTACTGTTTGATTGATTACTTACTTACTTATTTCTCTCCGCTCCTCGTTGAGCATAGAGTCTCAACAGTTATTCGCCACTCTTTTCTGTCTTTGGCTGTTTTCTTTATGGTCTCACAGGATAGTCGAGCATTCTTCAGTTCCCCAAGAAGATTTCGTATCTAGATCTGTTTAGGGCTTTCCCTTTTTAGTTTTCATTGCGGGTTCCACTCAAGTGCTTATCTAGGGATACTCGACTGTGTCTTCCGTAGGGTATGCCCAACTAATCGCAATTTTTTCCTCTTGACCTGAGTCATCATGGATTCCTGTCCGGTTTTTTCCACAGGCCTGTGATTGCAACTCTGTCATACCATCTCAGTGTGAGGTCTTCTTCTTCTTCTTTGCGTTCGTTCTTTACGACCAATTTTAATCACTCTTTGTGATATGTTCGATTTTTGCCAAGAACGTGTATACGTTGCACATTGGTTTGGTAGGCCCCTAAACGCGTAGACTTCTACACTTTTAGGACTCATGCCAGAACAGACCAGGTCATTATATTTCGACTACGCACCGGACACTGCAGACTCAACAAACACTTATATAGACTAGGAATAAGTCAAACAGCTCTCTGTCAGGGTCAGCAGGCGAAACAGACACCAGAGCATATCCTGCAAGACTGTCCTCTCCTGTGTAAGCTGAGAAGCAACATGTGGCCACACCCAGTTGACCTGAAAACTAAGCTTTGGAAAACTTGATAGACCTGAAGCTGACTGCCCAGTTTGTGGTCCACAGTAAATTAAGCGCACGACCAGAGATCGCTGAAGAAGAAGAAGAAGAAGGACACATGCATCCGATTTCAGCCAAGCCTCCTTAGTCGCCTCTTACGACATGCGTGGCAGGTGACAGTGTTTCTATTCTTTACACCCAAAATTTGGCCCCCGGTAACCACTCGGGCGAGAGATTGATTGATTAATTAATTAATAAGGTCATCGTCATTGCACTTCGGCGAATAACCATGTGTGCTCCGATCTCTTTTGTGTATATAAACAGATCTCATCAACTTACTCCGTAGCACCAACAATGGTCCCTGGTTTAATTTTAAGTATGGTGATTCCAAATTTTATAGGATTTGTATTTTAAATATGTTGATGAACTTTGCCAGGCAGCGGCTTTGCAGCCTACTCGTATCAATGTGCGACTGCCAAGAGTTCTTTTATGTGTTCAACTTGAAACCGGAACCGACGTTTTATCGTCCGTCTTCGATAAGACTAGGGATTCGATCTCACCTGCACTGAGATCACCGGCTATAAATTTAGACGCAGTCTAATTGAGTTCTGAGTGAAAGTTTGTTTTCCTAAACAAGAATGTAATTAAATATAAAACTAAATTTTATACTTAGTTCAATTCTTGCTTACTTTTGTGATACTAGACACAACTGCCTTTGTCCTTAAACGTCAATTTACTTAGTATCCCCGCAGCCTACCCACAGTTTTCTCCAGATCTGGTCTGGTCTAACCGACTCAGATTTGTAGATTTCTGTACATCATCTTTTCATAATCTCCTTCTTCGAACGATCCATATCGATTACCTGTCAACCACTCTGTGTGATTTGTATGTGATCTGAGCCTAAGAGCGATTGTACATTATGCCAGTTATGCGTCTACAAGTAGGCCTGCACATCAGATTTCTGCGCTGCTTTGTATTTACTAGGGTAGCATCCCTAGGGCCTACATCAATCGCTTCTTACGACATGCATTGTAGGTTGCAGTGGTACTATTCTTTGCTTTCCTTGCGGGCCCCGGCACCACACGGGCGATTTTCCTAATCAGCAGTGTCACTCGCCATTCAGGCGAACCTTACTCAGACTTTAGACAAATTGTAATTTAGAAGTGTTTTGTTTGTTTGTTTCGGTCGTTCTTCTCGACCATTTTGATCATTCTTATTGTGATATATAGATAGTCTTTGCCAAGACCGGTTAGAACGTTGCGAGCCTGTTAGGATCCTACTAGTGTAGGACGGGCGCATCCGAAACTGAAGTTTTCAGCTTTTTTTTTCCCCGATCCAGAAGCACTTGAGCTGAAAGCTCTTCGGCTCGGTGTCATGGACATCGTAACCCTTCGGCTCGGTGCCACGAACACCGTAAATCTGGAGAACCTGTAGCTTTTCTGCCAACCCCTGAGTTGAACCCCACTTACAGAGGACTAGTCACCCGTAGTCCAACGCGCTACGAACACGCTGGGCAAGTTTTCAGCTTAAGGAAATGTTCGAGTCTGTCTTGCTGACAGTCCCAACACTTTCCTTTCCTTCGCGTGTACATTTCTCTTTAATGATACCGTCGATCCACAAGTAAAAGGATTAGGGCGGTCTGTGGTCTAATCGCGTTACTGTGCAGACTGAGAAATGTTGGTCCAAGCTGGAGTCGAACGTCTCCGGCACATGGCCACTAGTGGTCGCAGTGTTACAATTTGAGCACGAAAAATAACCATTGGCAGTTCAAAATCGAGAAGAGCAGGATGGAAAGCAGACAAAATTCATTAGAAAAGTTTATTTTTTTTTTAAATTCCTACAAAAATATCTTCACCATGTTCAAAATTACAACGGGACCCTCGTCGGTGCTACGGAGTTCGTGCACCAGAAGCTGAGATCTTCTTGTGTAAGAAAGCACACATGGTTATTCACCGAAGTGCATTAATGACGGTCCTATCAATCAATCAAACAGAGTTATCAACTTCGCCGCCGGTGACACCAACAACTGGTAATAATCAAATAGTTATCAATAGGAAGCAATGGTGACTTCTTCATGTAAGTTTGGGAACAACTATATTTTGAACATACTCTGAAAAGAAATTTATCCAAATCTCATAATGTGGGCATTGGAGTAGGAAGCAAATGGTTCAAGAAAGAAAGCATGTCAAAGGGATACACTGGTCGGTGTGTTGCCAAGGCTCTCAAGGGGAGTAAAGAATAGTAACACTGCGATCTGTAAGGCATATCGTAAGAGGCGATTCGCCCGAATGATTACGGGGCCCAAATTGGGGTGTAAAGAATAAAACCATTGTTACCTGCCACGCATGTTGTAAGAGGCGTCTAAGGAGGATCGGTAGTGGGGCTAGCTACCCCACACCGTAAAAACACTAGATGGCTACAGAACGGAGAGCGAACGAGTAAACGCTAGCTGAAATCGAACACATCGTCAAAGGATAAGCACCAGAGCTCCAAATGGTGCTAAAGATGTGACGTAAAACACACCAATGCTAAGGCTGCATGAATCAGATTTCCACACGAATAGAATTTATGGGAAAATCTGGTACATCGGTCTGGGCGTGATCCGAGAGAGATAGAGAGAGAGAGTAAGAGGCGACAGGTATGGGCCTAGGGCAGCTACCCTAGTAAATAAAAAGCGTCGTAGAAATCGAATGTGCTGGCCTACTTGTAGGCGCATAGCTGGCACAACGTACAGTCGTTCTTATGCTCAGATCACATACAAATCACAAAGAGTGGCTTACCAAGTGGTCGATATGGAGCGTTTGAAGAAGAAGAATACCGGAAGAAAAAAAAAAGATGATCTGAAAATGTAGCCACAAGACAAATTCTCATTCTCCAATATCAGTTACATTATTTAGTATCGGTCCCTGGATTTTAAAGAAATGGTTTGCCCACGTGCCCAGCGTGTTCGTAGCGCGTTGGACTACGGGTGACTAGTCCTCTGTAAGTGCGGGTTCAACTCCGCGGACTGGCAGAAAAGCTACAGGTTCCCCAGATTTACGGTGTTCGTGGCACTGAGCCGAAGGGTTACAATGTCCATGACACCGAGCCGAAGAGCTTTCAGCTCAAGTGCTTCTGGATCGGAAAAAAATGGTTTGACCAGCCTGCCTAGCGTGCTCGTAGCGCGTTGGACGACTAGCGATAAGTCCTATGTGAGTGCGGATTCTCTCTCTCTCTCTCTCTCTCTCTCTCTCTCTCGCTCGCGATCGTTCTTAGACCGCTTTTATCATTCGATTGTGATATATAAGCAGCCATTAATCAAGAACGGATGTACGTGCACGGCCTTCAGTACCTATTGGAGCTCAGGTACTTATCCTTCGGCGGCGTGTTCGATTTCAACCAGCGTTTACTGGGTTCGCTCTCCGTTAACCTTTGACTGTCCCCAGCCAAAACCTACACGGCAGCAGGCTGCTATTTTCTTTCAGGACAGCGACCCGTAGACAAGCTGCCCCCGGGCTGATGAGCGTTATCTGCCCAGAGTGCAGATTCAATTCCGCGGGCTGGCAGAAAAACCACAGGTTCTCCAGATTTACGGTGTTCGTGACACCGAACCGAAGGGTTACTATGTCCATGGCACCGACCCGAAGAGCTGAAAGCTCAAGTGCTTCTGGATCGGGAAAAAAAGAAATGGTTGCGCAGGCCTAACATAGATTATACAGAATTGTTCGTGACAGGATACGACCAACTTCTAAAACAAAAAGAAGCGAAGGCACATGTATTGCACACATAACTAGGCGTTATCTATTTATAGATTGTCTTATGTCTGTCTTTTGTAATCCTGATAACCTAAATGTTGTTGATACATTATACAATCATAGAAAGCTCAATGTGTAAACAAGACTTATGGGCTTCTACTATCGCGATTCAGATTGCTTTTTGCGTGAAGGAATTCATTCCATGGGGAAGGGGGGTGTATACATGACTGTAAGGCTCTATATGATTACCTATTGTCTAATCCTGTTTTGCCTTTCAGCGTCAGGTCGAAAAAGGAGACACCTGGGACGAGTCTCTCTATGCGCCTTGTCTTTCTTTCTCTTCTCCAATACTGATATGACTGCGATACTATATATGACTGCAAGACTATATATGACTGCGATACTATATATGACTGCAAGGCTATATATGACTGCAAGACTATATATGACTGTGAGACTATATATGACTGTGAGACTATATATGACTGTGAGACTATATATGACTGTGAGACTATATATGACTGTGAGACTATATATGACTGCGATACTATATATGACTGTGAGACTATATATGACTGCAAGGCTATATATGACTGCAAGACTATATATGACTGCGATACTATATATGACTGCAAGGCTATATATGACTGCAAGACTATATATGACTGTGAGACTATATATGACTGTGAGACTATATATGACTGTGAGACTATATATGACTGTGAGACTATATATGACTGTGAGACTATATATGACTGTGAGACTATATATGACTGTGAGACTATATATGACTGCAAGGCTATATATGACTGCAAGACTATATATGACTGCGATACTATATATGACTGCAAGGCTATATATGACTGCAAGACTATATATGACTGTGAGACTATATATGACTGCGAGACTATATATGACTGCAAGGCTATATATGACTGCGATACTATATATGACTGCAAGGCTATATATGACTGCAAGACTATATATGACTGTGAGACTATATATGACGGCGAGACTATATATGACTGCAAGGCTATATATGACTGCGATACTATATATGACTGCAAGGCTATATATCTGCAAGACTATATATGACTGTGAGACTATATATGACTGTGAGACTATATATGACTGCGAGACTATATATGACTGCGAGACTATATATGACTTCGAGACTATATATGACTGCGACACTATATATGACTGTGAGACTATATATGACTGTGAGACTATATATGACTGAGAGGCTATATATGACTGTGAGACTATATATGACTGAGAGGCTATATATGACTGCGAGACTATATATGACTGCGAGACTATATATGACTGTGAGACTATATATGACTGCGAGACTATATATGACTGCGAGACTATATATGACTGCGAGACTATATATGACTGCGAGACTATATTTGTTTTTTTTTTAAAACGTGCATTATATCTTTTCTTCTTCTTCTTTGAACGCTCCATATTTATTAAACCAGTCTTTGTGACTTGTATGTGATATGAGCCTAAGAGTGATTGTACATTGTGACATGCGCTTACAAGTAGGCCAGCACATCCGATTTCTGCGATGTTTTTATTTACTAGGTAGCTTCCTAGGTCCTACATCAGATGCCTCTTACGACATGCATTGTAGGTTGCAGTGTTACCATTCTTTGCTTCCTTGCGGTTCTGGTACCACACGGGAGGCAATATAGTCAATCCTTCGCATTTATATATTTATATCTTTAATAACATTGTTATTAGAAAGAATATTTAACTCAAAGTTTCGTGAAAAAGACACATCTCAAGAGTTTTATTAAGCAAAAATGAAAGTACCCGTTGTCATTTCATGCGGTATATTGGGGAATACTGCGTTAGACCAGTATGTTTCTTTGAACAATGATGCATGATGGGTAATATAGTCTAACGTATGCTTTGTACTACTGTCCTAGTTCGATTATTTAGTTGTTTTTTTTAAAATACATACATTATATTTCAGAGTTTCTTAAAACATACATTATATTTCAAAGTTTTTTAAAACATACATTATATTTCAGAGTTTCTTAAAACATACATTATATTTCAGAGTTTTTTAAAACATACATTATATTTCAAAGTTTTTTAAAACATACATTATATTTCAGAGTTTCTTAAAACATACATTATATTTCAGAGTTTCTTAAAAACATACATTATATTTCAGAGTTTCTTAAAAACATACATTATATTTCAGAGTTTCTTAAAACATACATTATATTTCAGAGTTTCTTAAAAACATACATTATATTTCAGAGTTTCTTAAAACAAACATTATATTTCAGAGTTTACTGTTGTTGCTAACACTATAACAGCCTAGCTTGTCGTAATCTTGCAGCCAATGATAAGATCTGAAACTTGTGTGTGTGTTTTGTAACGGTTGAGTGATGATATGTGGGGAGGGGAGGGTTCATTGTTGAGGAGCTCTGTAAAGGCTCTCTTCTTTCTGAGGTGTGTTGTTTATTTTATTTTTAAATAAATTTTGTGTAGGTGTTTATTTACGTAGTGTGTTGGGTTCTTATTTTGAAGATTGTGCGTTGTAGGTTATTAATATTGTCATTTTTTTCCACATGTGTCATTTCTGTGTACGAAGCGACTCCGACTTATACCTTTGTCCACATGTGTCATTTCTGTGTACGAAGCGACTCCAGCTTATACCTTTGTCCACATGTGTCATTTCTGTGCACGAAGCGACTCCGACTTATACCTTTGTCCACATGTGTCATTTCTGTGTACGAAGCAACTCCAGCTTATACCTTTGTCCATATGTGTCATTTCTGTGTACGAAGCGACTCCAGCTTATACCTTTGTCCATATGTGTCATTTCTGTGCACGAAGCGACTCCAGCTTATACCTTTGTCCACATGTGTCATTTCTGTGTATGAAGCGACTCCAGCTTATACCTTTGTCCACATGTGTAATTTCTGTGCACAACGACTCAAGCTTATACCTTTGTCCACATGTGTCATTTCTGTGTACGAAGCGACTCCAGCTTATACCTTTGTCCACATGTGTCATTTCTGTGTACGAAGCGACTCCAGCTTATACCTTTGTCCTTTGGTTCAGCTATTTATATTTCAAGTTATTAAGGAGTATTTGTTTAATGACTGTATGTTGGTTGACATGTTACATGTTTGGTTCTAGTTCTGAGAACCAGGCTGAGTTTTTGCTGACTGGTATACTTATATCTTCTTCTTATTCTTTGCGTTTGTTCTTTACGACCAATTTTAATCACTCTTTGTGATATGTTTGATCTTGCCAAGAACGTGTATACGTTGCACATTGGTTTGGTAGGCTCCTAAACGCATAGACTTCTACATGTTTAGGACACGTGCATCCGATTTCAGCCAAACATCCTTAGTCGCCTCTTACGACATGCATGGCAGGTAACAGTGGTTCTATTCTTTACATCCCAAATGTAGGCCCTGGTAACCACTCGGGCGAGGTATACCTATATATCCTGGTGTTGCAAAATAATTTTTCGGTATTTTCAAACGTGGTGTTCCCTAATACCATACAAGCTTATCACTAATATTTATATTAGCTGTTGTTCTTCTTCTTCTTTATCATTTTCTTCGAAGGCTCCATATCGATCACTTTTTAAACCACTCTTTGTGATTTGTATGTGATCTGAGCCTAAGAGCGATTGTACGTTGTGCCAGTTATGCGCTTACGAGTAGGCCAGCACATCATATTTCTACGACGCTTTTTATTTACTAGGGTAGCTTTCCTAAGCGCCTTATGTACTCGCTTCTTACGACATGCCTTGTAGGTACAGTGTTACTATTCTTTGCTCCCCTAGCGAACCCCGGCAACAAACGGGCGGTTGTTGTTCTCCTTCTGCAATCAGTTCTTCTTTATGCACTCAGAAGTCTAGACATTGAGATGAGTAAGATGACTGATGAATCCAGCCCTTCAACATTAGGTCCTCGATGGAGGCTCCACGATTTCTCCTTCAAAATAGTCTCTCGTGGCCATGTTTGAGATTTTAATACACTGAAGAGGGAGCATGCTTGCAGAATGATATGTTTGACAGTCTAGGGGTCATTTTTGATAAGTTTATTCTCAGTGTAGGTGAGATCAAGTTCATAGTCCTATCGGAGATAGACGATAGAACGCAGGTCCCGTGTTCAATTTTAGAATGTAAAAGAACCATTGGCAGTTCAAAATCGAGAAGAGCAGGCTGGAAGATCGCTGCCCGGGCAAAACTCATTAAAAAGATTACAAATAAAATTCCTCCAAAAAATACCATCAACATCCTCAAAATTACATCGGGGACTCTCGCCGGTGCTACGGAATTCGTGCACTGCAGCTGAGATCTTCATGTGTATGAAAGAGATTGGAACACACATGGTTACTCACCGAAGTGCAATGATGATGGTCCTATCAATCAATCAATCAAGCGTATTATGGTGATTTTGATTAGTCTTCCACTCAGTGGTGTTCTTATCAGTCTGTTAACAGCAGACCAACTGATCAAGGAATGTGCTACAGGAGAGCAACAGGATGTGCCAGAGATACAATCATCATACACTCACACACACACACAACTAAATTAACACACATACATATCTATGCTTTATCTATTCCAAGCAGCCATGGGTACCTGTGTCACAGCTCTGATTGTAATAGCTACAATCCTGGGACCTATCACTCTTGTTATTATGTCTGTCTCCTTCGGGACTGACCATTGGTTAGAGTTCCGTGTCAATACGACCTCATTTAACAACACCATCCGGACCATGATTGAGACAAATGTAGCAATGGCACGCTATCACGTGTCCAGAGACAGAGGATTGTTCAGAGAATGTTATCCTGGCAGTGACACTAAGTGTAAGTATAAGCTTTAAAAAGTTAATTGCATATCCTTTACAGGACTTTGCGAATCAACCCCAGCTTTTTAACGCTGTTTGTGATTTTTCTTGGCATTAGTACTTTCAGTAGTTTGCCATTGCTTTCTGAACGGGTACAGCCCTCATTCTTTTGTAAAAATCCACGCGAAACAACTTGCAACCAAGCTGTCCGCAGCGCGATTCGAACTCAGAACGTCGGGGTTAATATATAGAGTCACTATTCCCTAAGCCACAGACGCCACCAGTATAAGTTTTACTTACAATTATTCTCTTAGATGAACAATCACTCTTCTTCTTTATCGCCCGTGTATCGCCGGTACCCTCAATGGTAACATAGAACAGTAACACTGCGACTTATAAGGCATGTCGTAAAAGGCGTCTGAGGTATGAGCCTAGGGGGGCTAGCATAGTAAATAACAAAGCGTCGCAGAAAGCGGATGTGCTGACTGACCTGTAGGCGCATAACTGGCACAACGTAAATCTCTCTTAGACTCAGATCACATACAAATCACAAATAGTGGTTTAACAAGTGGTTTGTATGGAGCGTTCGAAGAAGACTCCACTTATGAAACAACTGGAAGATCTGGATTTTGCAGACCACCTGGCATTGCTGTTACACAATCACACACAGTTTAAAGATAAAATAATTGCAGACCACCTGGCATTGCTGTTACACAATCACACACAGTTTAAAGATAAAATAATTGCAGACCACCTGGCATTGCTGTTACACAATCACACACAGTTTAAAGATAAAATAATTGCAGACCACCTGGCATTGTTGTTACACAATCACACACAGATTAAAGATAAAATAATTGCAGACCACCTGGCATTGTTGTTACACAATCACACACAGTTTAAAGATAAAATAATTGCAGACCACCTGGCATTGTTGTTACACAATCACACACAGTTTAAAGATAAAATAATTGCAGACCACCTGGCAGTGCTGTTACACAATCACACACAGATTAAAGATAAAATAATTGCAGACCACCTGGCATTGCTGTTACACAATCACACACAGATTAAAGATAAAATAATTGCAGACCACCTGGCAGTGCTGTTACACAATCACACACAGATTAAAGATAAAATAATTGCAGACCACCTGGCATTGCTGTTACACAATCACACACAGTTTAAAGATAAAATAATTGCAGACCACCTGGCATTGCTGTTACACAATCACACACAGTTTAAAGATAAAATAAACATTCTAAATAATAAGTCTCAGCAACTAGGTTTGAAAATAAACAAGGGATTAGAAAGACTAAGGTTATGAGAATAAGCTCTGTCTGTGATACACTGATGACTCTTCTGTAATACGTATATTAAAAATCACATATATGTGTTTCCACTGACTTGTTGAATGTCCATGTTTAACATCCATACTACTTCTTCTTCTTCGAACGTTCCATATCGATCACTCGTTAACCATTCTGTGTGATCTGTATGTGATCTGAGCCTAACAGCGATTGCAAGTTGTGGCAGTTATGCGCATACACGTAGGCCAGCACATACGATTTATGCGATGCTTTTTATTTACTAGGGTAGTTTCCCTACGCCCTTACCTCAGTCGCCTCTTACAACATGCCTTGTAGGTCGCAGTGTTACTATTCTTTGCTCACATTAGGGCCCGGCCCTCTTACAACATGCCTTGTAGGTCACAGTGTTACTATTCTTTGCTCACATTGAGGGCCCCGGCCCTCTTACAACATGCCTTGTAGGTCACAGTGTTACTATTCTTTGCTCACATTGAGGGCCCCGGCCCTCTTACAACATGCCTTGTAGGTCACAGTGTTACTATTCTTTGCTCACATTGAGGGCCCCGGCCCTCTTACAACATGCCTTGTAGGTCACAGTGTTACTATTCTTTGCTCACATTGAGGGCCCCGGCCCTCTTACAACATGCCTTGTAGGTCACAGTGTTACTATTCTTTGCTTCCCATGCGAGCTCCTGAAAACACACAAGCGAATATACAGGGTGTTCAAGATAAAAGTAGCCCGAAAGACAAATGAAAACGTGTCAATCGGGCTACTTTTATCTTGAACACCTATATAATAACAACAGACGACGGCAGATGTGAAAGAAGTTCAAAGAGAATAGCAATATCCAAGAACATATTTAACAACTAGAGCTAAAGGCTAGGGAATAAACCTGATCGAAAATCCTCACTGCCTTGTGGTCAGCACGGTAATGCAGAGGGCTAGAGGAGTAGACCTTGACCAAAAATCCGGAGGAGTGACCTAAAGCAGTTGATGGTTACGTGTGTATTCCTTGCCATCTTCTGGCATCTCCTGCAAACCCTGAGCATGACGGCTGCAGAGGTGGGACATCTGGTCTATGAGAGAAATTCTGGAGGACTGTTGGGGTAGCAAAGTTCTGCTCAAGACAAGCTATTTGATGATGATTCACACATCTTGGAAGTGGTCTTTGTGGCGTAGAGGCTAAGTGCTCGTCTCTCGTGTCAAAGGTACTTACAAAAATATTTAAAATATCTTCACCATCTTCTAAATTATATCGGGGACCCTCGTCGGAGTTCGTGCACTGCAGCTAAGATCTTCTATGTAAGAAATAGATCGAAGCACACATGATTACTCACCAAAGTGCAATGGTGATGGTCCTATCAATCAATCAATCAACCTTGGAAGTATTATCAGCCACGGTGTAGGTGCTGGATCGATCTGACTTTTAAAGCCGACTGAGCAAGATACAAAGTGCATTCATGGTCCTTCAGACGGTCTGGAAATCAGCCCAATACCACACCAGAACCAATATTAATATATATCTCAGTTGTGTGCTATAAACTTTACTCCACGGATCAGAATGCTGGAGAATGACAGAATAAAATATGTCCAAATTTCCATACATCTTGTCTGTGAAAGATCTAACACGTGTTCTGGTCAACAACTATCTCTAACCAGAACTGCTTACACAAGAGAATGTGAACATCATCCAAAAGAGAGAATGAAGATGGATCAGGCATGTGATACGCATGAAGACTAACTCTGTCACGAAAACTACACTGAGATGAACACCAGCGTGTAAACGAAAACGTAGATAACGACTTGGATGAGAACAATAGCACAGGAACTGAAAGAAATGAGTCACAGATGGAACACACTACAGAGAATGGCCAAGAACAGAAAAGAATGTCAAGTAAACTATACCAAGAGACCTGGGAGTGTCTTGGAGATAGTTAATAATATTAATATGTGAACCGTGACGTGCCAGCTTTGAATGTGATAACACTATGTTGATCTACGTATTTAACGTGCAGTATGTGTTATAAAGGGAGAGACATCCATACCACAAACGGTTTTTGTCGGTGTTTCGTCTCTCTGAATGTTTATGTGCTTTTCAGAGCTACTTAATATTCAAATCTGCTTGTCTTCACTTTTTTTTATTCTATAGTCACAGCGTGCTATTTGGATATATCGTGTGTAGATGTGACGCGTCACAGAAAGGAGTTAACATTCTTTTTGTTTTCAAGAATAGTTTAGTAGACACTCCTTCCAAACTATCAACCAAATGACGAAACATATGAAAACACAAAAAGTTATTACCAAACGTCATCCATGACAATAATAAATAACTGCTGCACACACACATTTGTTTTGTCATGTGTCACGTCATGTGCAGATTCGAATATGTTGTTATTTGCGTGGCGATTCGTGGTTGAATTTTCTTGAGCTTGCAGTGTTGGATGCATCTGCCTACACTCGTAACATTGTGTTCTAAATTTTAATTCATTATAAAAAATGTCATTTTCAAAATATTCGAGTGATATGCCCTTATTTGTCAAGAGGTTGCCCTTTTCATTTCCTATTATTCCAAAGCGGTCCTCACACGAGGCACTCAATGTTATACTGCCTTGGCCTGTTCCTCACTAACTCAGCGTTGACAGAGCATGGAAAGCGGCAGTTTACCAATATGATAATCGATACAGAGGAAAGTACTACCAATATCTCCATCAACAAGCATCAATTAAAACATGTTAAATACGTTACATATCCAGGGAGTATTGTACAGCAAATTGAAGAATAACTAACGAAATCAACATAGATGCAATAAAGGAAATCAATCATGGAAATGGATGATAATCGTGGCATATCCTTAAGAAGACAGAAGTTATGATCATATCAAAAAGCAGATTTTACCAAAATGCACCATCACAGTAAATGGGACTGATCTAAGACAAGTGCAGCAATTTAAATACCTCGAGTCCTGGTAACATCAGATGCCGATCAGAAATAAAGAGCAGAATAGGACAAGCGAAAACATCATTCCTGAAAATGAGAAGCATTATCTGCAACAAGTCCTTGTCAATCCCGATCAGAATGCGAGTTATTCAGTGCTACATAGAACCAATACTGACATATGGATGCGGGTCATGGACAATGAACACACAGATCGAAAAATCTCTGAGGGCCACAGAAATGTGGTTTTACACAAGAATGATGAGAATCCCATGGACTGCTAAAATGACTAATGTTAAGGTGCTGAATGAGATCAAGACACAGAGAAAGCTTATCATCAATATAAGAAAGAGGCGGTCATCATTTTTCTGGCATGTGATGAGGAGGGAGGTTTAGAACACATTGTGACAACCGGTAAAATCGAGGGTAGACGAGACAGGGAAGACAGAGAGAGAAAATTTTGGATAGCCTGACTTTATGGCACGGTAGAGCGTCAACATCTGAGTTGATAGCAAACACCAACGACAGAGATTTGTGGAGATCCATGATCGCCTACACCAGCCGGAACGGCACTTGATGATGATGACGATGATCCTTTACTTTACAGGACGTCGCTATCAACCACAGTAAAGGAGTTGTTGTTTTTTTAGGCACCACTTTTACGTTCAGTAGTTTGACATTGGTGGCGGCTGTGGCCTAGGGGTTAGTGACTCGTTCTATTAACCTCGACGTTCTGAGTTCGAATCACGCTGCGGACAGTTTGGTTGCAAATTGTTTCGCGTGGATTTTAACAAAGGACGATGGCACCACCCGTTCAGAAAGCAATGGCAAACTACTGAACGTAATAATGCCTAGAAAAATCACAAACAGCGTTACAAAGCTGGGGTTGATTCGCAAAGTCATGTAAAGGATATGCAATGAACTTTAACTTTTAGTTTGCCATTGCTTTTTGAACGATGCTGTTTATTTTTACCGTTCGTAAAAATCCCCACGGACGAATTTGCTTGCAAAATGCCCGCCCTGGTGTCTGCACCAGGCACTTTTGGGTTATGATAGCACTCACTACCGCTTAAACTACAGACACCCACAAAATCAATCATATGACAAACAAATGGCACACATTTTGAAATGCAACTTGCAAGCATGTCACCATGAAAACTAAAGAGCATTGTACCAACATTATCTTTCTTCCAACATTATGCTATAAGTTCCAAACCTGGACGTTGACATTCATCAAGCGATAGAAGAAAACTAGTCACGACATAGATGAAGTCTACCCTGGGAGTATCAAGAAGAGACCTGGTTTAGAAATGAGGACATAGCCACGGGTACGTGGAAAGGTAAATTTTCAGTGCAGAACTTCATCAGGAATCAACAAGTTAAATAGTTGGGCCAAATAATGAAAGTGCACGAATCACGACACATTGAATTCTAACAGCGAAGGATTGTAATTCAGTGACTTTGTAATAGTTTTGATATGAGTAAAGAGTATGTGAAAAAAATATGCTCGCTAATATGTCCAACTTGTACTCGTCCAAATGTAAAGATGACATTAGGTACCTAGTGCTTGAAATCCGTGGTCTCTGTGGCGCAATCGGTTAGCGCGTTCGGCTGTTAACCGAAAGGTTGGTGGTTCAAGCCCACCCAGGGACGATAAATTTTTTTAATGGTTATAAATGTAAATTCATTTCAATAGTGACTATTTTGCTAATAAATGTCAGATGAACCAGATAGCAAATGTAGCACTCTTAATATATTTAGGACTTTCATAATAATATTGGTCCATTTCAAGCGAAATATTTTTTTTATTAGTTTTCCTCTCTTTCCATGTAACTCACCCGGATTCTTATGTATACCCACATTTCACGAGCTTCAATTCTTCTCTCCCATCTTTTTGTTAATTCTCCATGTTTCCGCTTCATACAACAATGATAAATATATGTTGTCCTTGACAAGTTTCATGTATATGTTTTTGTTTGAACGTTACTAAGTTTTTTATATTGTTAAATATACGGCCTTTTTCGTCTTTACAGACGGTCAATTGACATGTGTTTTACTGTGACAACTTCTGAGTTTTCGCTTTTCTCTCTTGTCGTTCAGCTCATACATAAGTCTCTTCTCAAACGACTCTGCGCCCTTGCGCAATATGGCTTTCCACACAACTCTATCATCGGCTAGTTTTTCCCATGTGCTGGGACCTATAGAAAATGTTCATTGAGGCTTTGCAGACATCTTTATATCTGAGCAGTGGTCTGCCCTGGTGCCATTTCCCCTCCGAAAGTTCACAGAACAACATTTGTTTTGGTATGCGACAAGTTTCCATTCTTCTCACATGCTCCAACCATATTAGTCGTCTACTGCTGAGCATGCCCATGATGGAAGGCAGGTTTGCACCTTGCAGTACTTCAGAGTTGGTTATCTTGTCGTACTACCTGGTGTTCATAATCTTGCGGAGACATCGAAGGTGAAAGATATTAAGTCTCCTCTCGTGTCTTGAGTAGGCTGTCCATGTTTCTGAGCCATATAGTAAAGAACTAACTACACAAGCTCGATATATTTGAATCTTCGTCTGCAATGTCAGTTTTGTTTTGTCCCACGCTCGCTTTGATAGTTTGCCGAATGTAGTAGCCTCACTCCCTATACGAGCGTTGATTTCTTCATCAAGAGAAAGGCTGGCAGTGACCATGGACCCAAAATAGCAGAATTTTTGAACTGGTGTTAGATGGTTGCCATTTAAAGTGATATTTGTTGTGTTACCTCCTGACAAAAACAACTGTTTTGGAGACACTTATAGTCAGAGAAAATATGTCGCATGCCTTTGACGTCGTCTCTCTTTGTACCTAGCCTGGGCAGCTGATATGGAGAAGGTGTCTTGCCCATTTGCACAAACCCCTCTCTATCCTACTGTTCCATCTAAAGGAAGGACAAAATCTATACGTTTGAAATCAGGCAGGGTTTGCAGGAGACTTATGTTGCATCCTGAATCCATCTTCTCCGTGGTCTTCATCTTCTTCTCTTTCCTGGAATTCCCCCTTTCATCATGGTCTTCTCCAGCCCTTCGTGTCTCTTTATATGTTCAAAATACCACAATTTTCTCTTTCTTATTTGTAGCATCTTATTTGTGTGAATACAGTTGTATTTGACATAATTCTATCTTCTAGTTTGACTGGTGCTAGATGTGGGGGTGACCATGTACGTGTGTTAATTTTACTAATAACTAATTTGATTGGTAAACTTATTTGATTGGATTATCCTTTCCGTTTCTAACATTCATGCGGTTATTTCCCCTCATTAGTTTTGGACAATGCCGAAGGAGTTATCGATGGTTACTGCTTCCCCATAGACTATGACCAACCATCGTCTGTAAACAACCCCAGCAACAGCTTCATGTCCAGGCTTCGTAAGTGTTCAACTGCTTAAGAAATAGCATTTCAGCATTAAAATCTTACAATACATTCAAGCTAAGCCTAGTTTTTATTATAGTTTATGCTTTTTTGTGTGTGTATGTTGGATTTTTCAGTGTAACAGTCAATGTTTTATCTTCTCGATTAAGATATTTTGTTAGATACGTTGGATTAACTGATTTTCTTGTCTCCTACTAATAAATTTTAACAGGTCATATTAAATGGCCATTTGGAATTTTTAATGACATGCTTGAAAACTGTAAAATGCAGTGGAAGACATACACTGTTTTGGAACCAGCAGGACACCCGAGTGGTTACCGGGCCCAAATTTGGGGTGTCAAGAATAGAACCACTGTTATCTGCCACGCATGTCGTAAGAGATGACTAAGGAGGTTTGGCTGAAATCGGATGCACATGCCCTAAATGTGTAAAAGACTACGCGTTTTGGGGCCTACCAAACCAATGTGCAACGTATACACGTTCTTGGCAAAGATCAAACGTATCACAAAGAGTGATTAAAATTAGTTGTAAAGAATGAACGCAAAGAAGAAGAAGGAACCAGCAGGGAAAGAAAAGTAGGGAAGGTATAGAAATACATGGAGAAGAGAACTGGAGACTGATGTTAACATGATAGGCAAGACATGGAAAGAATTGGAAGGAATGGCAAGAGAGAGGTAGGGCTGAAAGACATTTGTTGAAGACCTGTGCTTCGTTGGGTGCTGAAAGGTGAAATAGAATATCAGTCATCATGTACCATTATCAACGAAAAATATGAACTGTATTCCGAGAGCCGCAATAGCATAGTTGTTAGTGCACTCGCTTTTTAGGCGCTTGGTTCCGGTTTAGTTCCATAGTAGTAGACTTTTCCTATTTCTGTGTTTGGATTTAGATCATGGGAAAATGATGACAGAAGAAGATAAATAATTGTCAATTTAAGACAAATCTAGTCCTATGTTATCTTAGAAGAATTGTAGTAGATTTGGGGTCAAAGGCGCATACTGTCAACGCCGCGCCAGGATTAGTGAGCTGGCACTAATCAAGATCCTACCCACCTCCACGGGGTGACCCTGGTAACAGACATTGGTTCCTGTCTGGCTAAGCGGTTAGGGATCGAGAGAGAGCTACTCTGGTGGCGGTAGAGATACAGACGTAGTCACGTTTAATGGGATCCGCTTGCAACACAGACGAGCGGAATCCTAGAGTGACTATTAATGCTCGTCTCTCTCGGCCGATGGACAAAAAATCTGAACGAATAACCATAGAGGGATGAGTGGTGCATCCAGAGTGGAGACGTGGGCCCGCGTGGAGCAAAACTTCGGCCCGAGATGAGTTGCACGTGGGCATACATAGGACGAAACTCGGAGCTCTGAGGTGGGGGCCCGAGTTAAACCCCGGGTCCAGACAGCCTAGAAGTAAATGTGAGAACGATGAGAACTGATGGAGATGGTGAGGCAGGCACCAGGGCAGAGCGAGCACGCATGCGGACGATGCACAGGTGGGCCCACCGGTGGACAGACGTGCACGGCGCTGATGGTTTAGCGAAGAGAGGGCGTGGCAAGTGTGAGGGTGAGTGGACCACCCAAATCTGCAGAAGAACTGGAAATCTCAGCAGAGACTGGACCCAGTGCGCGTTTTCGCTCGCAGTGGAACTACTGCTGCTATGTAGTTTTATTGGGAACAATCATAGGCTAGCGGAGTAAACTGTACACAAAACTGGACGGCAGGAAAACCAAGTAGTCAAGAAAAACACAGGTTTTCTAGGCAGATGAGGCTCAACAGCCCGGGAGAGTAGGTCGCAACCTAAAAGAAAGGTCGCTACCTAAAGAAAAGACAACCTGTTGCCTTGCATGTTGGCTGGGGACAGTCAAAGGCTGACAGAGAGCGAACCCAGTAAACGCTGGTTGAAATCGGACACTTCACCGAAGGACAAGCAATAAAGTTCCAAATGGTACTGAACGATATGATGTAAAATTGCGTTCTTGGTAAAGGCTGTGTATTTATCACAATTAGAATGATAATCATGGCCGAAAAAGAACGATCGCGAGAGAGAGAGAGAGAGAGAGCGAGAGTAGTAGTAGTAGTAGATTTACGAAATTGAGCATACAGATTACTTCCAGTATGAGAATGGAGGTTGAAGCCCTTACTCCTGTCACTCATTGACTCTCTGGGATTCCGTTCACCGGGACCGTTGTTATTTCTGACTCTCAGTCGATACAACGGAAGATCCAGATTGGCAGGTTGCGGTATGAGTGGATGTCATCTATAGAAGCCTTCAACCTCCTGAAATTCACATGGATCTATTGTCCTGATTATGCGGGTGTTCGTGGCAACGAGAGAGCGGACATGCTAGCTTCGAAAGTATCGATGGTCGGGGAGTTGAGGATAGATAAGGGGGGTGTTCTTCGGTCTGTTGGCGAGCTACTGTTGGATGACACTAAAACTGATGTTGAACCAGTCCAGCAATTTAGAGAAGTTTGGAGTTACATGTTGTATAAGTAGAACATTTGGTTAAGTTAATTGCATATCCTTTACAGGACTTTGCGA
Organism: Arion vulgaris; assembly: GCA_020796225.1. Classification (NCBI taxonomy): domain Eukaryota; kingdom Metazoa; phylum Mollusca; class Gastropoda; order Stylommatophora; family Arionidae; genus Arion; species Arion vulgaris. The sequence continues at coordinate 42,494,634 of CM036767.1, forward strand.
ATCAACCCTAGCTTTATAACGCTGTTTGTGATTTTCTAGGCATTATTACGTTCAGTAGTTTGCCATTGCTTTCTGAATGGGTGGTGCCATCGTCCTTTTGTTAAAATCCTCGTGAAACAATTTGTACCCAAATTGTCCGCAGCGCGATTCGAACTCAGAACGTCGAGGTTAATAGAACGAGTCACTAGCCCCTAGGCCACAGACGCCACCTGAGCATTTGGTTACAACAGTCAAAATAGAGGGGAAGAGAGATAGAGGGAGACAAAGGGACAAAATTCTGGACGGATTGAAATCGTGGTTCGGCAATGGTTCGGTGACGGAGTTTATGGATTGTACCAGAGACAAACAGATGTGGAGATACATGATCTCCTACGCTAACCGGCACAGTACTTGATTGATTGATTGATAAGTAGAGCTGGATGCTTGAGGGGCAGAGAGAGAAGCGTGTTTAATCAGTGAGTCAAAGGAACCATCAGTATGCATACCCTTTGACATCTGTTGAGGAGACTGATCACCCATGGGTCTGCCTAGAATGCTGTGACGTCGGTTCAGAAACTAATAACTAATTAGTAACTTTACATGTAGGACTAAATGTTACAGATAACTACAATTGTACAATGCATATTAAACATAAATATATAGTTTAAATTATTTTTTTTCTGTATTATTGTTTAGATCTGAATCGATCCTTCCTGCATCTTATCATCTCAGCGTGTTCTTATTGGCTTACATTTTGCCATCTATGCTGTTTGAGTGTCAATGGGTACATTCAGGACGATTCATATCAGTGTACCATTTGTTGAAATTAAACAATTAATTTAAATGAAGAGGCACCATAGAAACTATGCATATCACTGTAGTATTAGGATGGGGTCCTCTTGTAAGGTACCACATTTATTATGACACTAAACAATTAATTTAAAAATAGAAGATATGGCCACCATAGAAACTATGCTATAGTGGGGTCCTCTGTAATAAATGCCGCTCAAAGGTACTGTTCGTAACCGTGGAGCAATGAGATAATTTCCGAGATCCTGATCTTAATGAGGTGAATCGATGTCTAGCCTATTGACAACTATGTCCGTGTTCAGGTTCTCTTCTTTCTCTATTTGTTGTGCCTCACAACGTTGGGTAATAAGAGATTTATTTCACGTACTTTTGGTGCGCTTCTAAACAATGTTTTTCGTCGCCTCTGTTATATCTGAGGTCCACCTTTGCTGGACGGCCTTTACCGGAGTAACATCACTCTTTGAGACTCACTGTCTGTTGGTAACCTGCTTATGCCATGTGGCCGAACCAGTTAATGTATTATTTCTTAAGAGTAGGCTGCAAAGCCGCTGCTTAGCATATTCATTAAAAATGAAAGTTGGACCAAAATTTGTGATTTCTTTAAAATTAAATCGGGACGCTCGTCAGTGCTAAGGAGCTCGTGCACTACGGCTGAGATCTTCCTGTGTAAGAAAGAGATCGGAGCACACATGGTTATTTATCAAAGTGCAATTATTATCCTATCAATCAATCAGTCAATCAATGAAACGATCCATATTACCAGTTTAACAGAGCAGGTCACAATATTTAAACTCCGAACAGGAAATATCAGAATGAGATACCACAATTTTAACAAGCTAAAGATAAAAACTTATGTTGAGTGTGACTGTGGACACTGAGAAATTAAACATATTTTGTAAAGATGTCCAGCGTATGAGGTTTACAGAGAACATGGATATGATCATCCCCAGTGGCGGCTCGTGCTAATTTTTGTTGGTGGTGCCAGACACAAATTTTCGAAAAAATCATGGTTTTGGGTTAGGTTATATTTTAATTTATAAAATAATAAATATACGTTACACATTATTTTGGTGAGGCCCTGCCCCACTGGCCCTAATGACGAGCCGCCACTGATCATCCCCAATGCAATTGCATGACAATTTCTCTGAAGATCTCAGCTACGTGATAAACTACTTTCTACTTCTTCTCTTCCATTATTTACTTATTTATAGAAGTGGTGAGAAGGGGGTGTGTGATGTAGTGATTTGTGTGGACTTGTACTAAGACATTTTATAAGCTGTTATTAATTTTATTAAGGCTGTTCTTGATGCAGTCGTTCCATCTTTTGCGTAGGCTTCCTCTTGCTTTGTACTCGTTATATTTTTTCAGTATGACTTTCTGTGTAGTTGATACCTATTTAATCTGTTGTTCGTTTATGAATTGCATGACTGTTTTCAAATCCAGTCTTCTTCTGATTTAATCATTTCTAATTTTGTCTCTTATTGTCCCACCTACAACTCTTCTAAGACACCTCATCTCCGCAGTTATGATTTTCTGCTCATTAGCTGTTGTTATTGGCCATGTTTGACACTGGTAACATAGTTTTGGCTATAAAATCATTCTTATATGATTTGCTTTAATTTTTAGTGATATCTCTCTTTAGTTTTTAGTGATAAACTTCTTTGTTTGAGTATATTCAAGTTAGTGTATGAGAGCAAGTGATAAACTTCTTTGTTTGAGTATATTCAAGTTAGTGTATGAGAGCAAGTGATAAACTTCTTTGTTTGCGTATATTTAAGTTAGTGTATGAAAGCAAGTGATGAAGTTATGGATACTATACATATATACATTCATTCAATCATTCAGTAGCACGTCCCTTACGAAATATCTTACTAAAATACCTCTGTAATCCTGTGAGAGCTGAGAAGCAGCATCTGACAACACCCAGTCGATCTAAACACTAAGCTTTGTGGAAACCTGATAGATCTCAAACAGTTGGTTATTGGTTACTAAACTGACGTCATTGCACTCGGGCAGACCCATAGGTGCTCAGTCTCCCTCAACAGATATCGAAGAGTATGCATACTGATGGTTCCTGTATGGATCTCAAACAGGCTACCTAGTAATCCACAGTGGATTAAGCGCATGACCAGAAATCGTAGAAAAAGAAGATATGCATGGTGCCCCACATTTGATTTATTAATTAATTTGCAATTCATCTTATCCAGTGGCAGTCCGTGATCATTTTTGTTGGTAGGGCCCGGTCCCACTGGCCCTTAATGACCAGTCGCCATTGGTTTTATCACATCTTACACCTATCCTCTTATGACATTCCTCACTTAATCTTTTCAGAGAGATTTCGTGGACACAAAAAGACGCAATAATTTTCAATTTGATAGTTGAGCTAAAAAAGTGTAAGTCAATGGCGCTACTTTCAACCAAAGAAAAATGTATTGTTTTATTATCATCGATATAAGGGAAGACTGCAGTAAAAGTATGTAGCAATGGGAAACACTTCAATATAAGGGAAGACTGCAGTAAAAGTATGTAGCAATGGGAACACTTAATATAGAAGACTAGTAAAGTATGTAGCAATGGGGAACACTTCAATATAAGGAAGACTCAGTAAAAGTATGTAGCAATGGGGAACACTTCAATATAAGGGAAGACTGCAGTAAAAGTATGTAGCAATGGGGAACACTTCAATATAAGGGAAGACTGCAGTAAAACTATGTAGCAATGGGGAACACTTCAATATAAGGGAAGACTGCAGTAAAACTATGTAGCAATGGGGAACACTTCAATATAAGGGAAGACTGCAGTAAAACTATGTAGCAATGGGGAACACTTCAATATAAGGGAAGACTGCAGTAAAAGTATGTAGCAATGGGGAACACTTCAATATAAGGGAAGGACCTTTGCAGTAAAACTATGTAGCAATGGGGAACACTTCAATATAAGGGAAGACTGCAGTAAAACTATGTAGCAATGGGGAACACTTCAATATAAGGGAAGACTGCAGTAAAAGTATGTAGCAATGGGGAACACTTCAATATAAGGGAAGACTGCAGTAAAACTATGTAGCAATTTTGGAACACTTCAATATAAGGGAAGACTGCAGTAAAAGTATGTAGCAATGGTGAACACTTCAATATAAGGGAAGACTGCAGTAAAACTATGTAGCAATTGTGAACACTTCAATATAAGGGAAGACTGCAGTAAAACTATGTAGCAATTTTGGAACACTTCAATATAAGGGAAGACTGCAGTAAAAGTATGTAGCAATGGTGAACACTTCAATATAAGGGAAGACTGCAGTAAAACTATGTAGCAATTGTGAACACTTCAATATAAGGGAAGACTGCAGTAAAACTATGTAGCAATTTTGGAACACTTCAATATAAGGGAAGACTGCAGTAAAACTATGTAGCAATGGTGAAACATGCAAAAACGAAGTACTGTGGTTTTAAAAAGTAAAAAAAACAATATGCAGCGACGTTTCGACCTAAAGTTGCTAGAAGTGAAAAGTTGTACACAATATAGAAGTTGGGCCTATAAAGAGTCCTAGTCAGACAGAAAATGTGTATGGCTAGGAGCATATCAACGCATACGCTGATGTACAGGTCCATTAGGGATTTATTGTCTGACTTTATATTTTCTTCTTTGCGTTCATTCTTTACGACCAATTTTAATCACTCTTTGTGATATGTTTGATTTTGCCAAGAACGTGTATACGTTGCACATTGGTTTGGTAGGCCCCTAAACGCATAGACTTCTACATGTTTAGGACACGTGCATCCAATTTCGTCCAAACCTCCTTAGTCGCCTCTTACGACATGCATGGCAGGTAACAGTGGTTCTATTCTTTACACCCCAAATTTGGGCCCCAGTAACCACTCAGCGACTATATATGTTATGTCTGTTGTATAGAAATTATTAATTTCTTCGCTTTTTTTTGTATCCTTTACTTGATAAAGTCCTTTCTGTCGAAACGTTTCTGTATATTTTTGTACTTTGTAAAATTACAGTACTTAATTTTACGTGTTTCGCCATTGTTTTAGTATCACAAATTTGATATGATGTCTGTTATTTTATAGTTAATTTTTTTTATAAATTTTGATCAATTCCAGCTTTCTTCTTAGCAGCAGCCATTGCATTTTTCCACGGTGCTGAGTTCATCGAAAGAAATAAATTGAATGGTGGTGCAAGTGCACAAGAAGCTCAATTTTATCCAAGCTGGCCTCAAGTAAGTTTATTTTACGACTAATCTTTAACACATTCCATACTAACTGCTGCAGAGTGCATCAAGATTGTCTTTTAAAATAACCCAACTGAAGCACAATGCGCCAAGCATTGTTTTATTTAAAATTAGTGCTACGAGGCGTGTTCAAATGAAAACGGGACTTGTGGATTTATTTAAAAGTATCATACGCAAATTAACAGTTTCAACGGAATTAAACAAAGCAACCACTTGTGAATAAGAATGCACCTGGGTTCGTCAGAAAAAATCACCGTATGCATTAAGGCAAGCATCCCACTGTTTAGGTAGACGTCGAATGCCGTCCGAGAAAAAGGTGCGTGGCTGCTCACTGAACCATGTGGTCACCGCTGTCTTCACGTCTGCGTCGCTGTTGAATCGATGTCCCTTTAGTGCTTTCTTCAACGGTCCGAACAAATGGAATTCACACGGGGACAAATCGGGACTATAGGCTGGGTGATGAAGAACTTCCCAATTCTTCTTTGCCAATGTTTCCTGCACAATTTTGCGCAGAAATCGGATGTGCTTTCCTACTTGTAGGCGCATAACTGGCACAACGTACAATCGCTGTTAGTTTCAGATCACATACAAATCACATAACAAGTGGTTAACAAGTGGTCATTGTGGAGCGTTAGAAGAAGAAAAAAGTTAGCCTTATTTAGCGTTGACCACAGTTTATCATATGAAGCTTATTTTTATATAATTTTTGAATATGTTTTAAGTACAGGATTATAGACGCTATGTATTTAACAGTTTTTTCTTTTCTATATTGTACATCTCTAGTATCTAAAGTATGCCACGACCCGGAACTATGGTTGGTCTTATGCTTTGGGTTGGGTAGGCATGATCCTGGCAGCAATTGCTGCAACCCTCTACGCACTGGCTGGATGCTACATGACAAGTGAGCACTATGAGGATGAAGAAATCCTACATAAGTCAAGACATTACCCTGTTCCTCTAGAACCACTGTACGCATACGAAGGAGACCAATATTATCCTAATTACTATGGTAACCCTCGAGCATTTCAAGGCCCTCTAGCGCCAGAGTACTATGCCAGACCCTATCCAATGATTGGTTATGGTGATCCCGGAAATGATATTTGGCACTGGAAAGAGGTTGAAAGTTGAGATGAATAACTTAAATCTGGGTCATATCTTGATTAGTTTTTCTTCCTTAACGTGATAAAATGTACATTTGTAGCACAACAACTTCTATTGAAGTTAAGTCTTATTTTTATAAAACTATTCTTCATTTTTTGTCGTCACACTGTTAACGGTTTGTTGCCCAGTGTCTTGGTTTTCTGTTTTTGCCTTGCGTTGTTCTGATGACTTAGGTGATTGTTATGTTTGCTTTTTGACAGGATTCTGCTATGCTATCTAACCATCCTTTTCGTGGTCTTCCTCTCATCTTCTTTTCTGATGTTCTGTTTTAGAAGACTCTGTACACACTAGAGTTTGGTTACATTCTTATTAAGTGGCTTAACCACTTCATTCTTTGTTTCGGGAATGGAATATGTGTTAATGTTATTTTCATCATCAAGGCGTGCATCCTTTATAGGACGTTGCTCTCTTTGCAGTGCATCTGAAATTAACTTTGCCTCTAGCCAGTTCGCCCACTTTGCCTCTAGCCAGTTCACCCACTTTGCCGATGGTCATACTCATGGTTCCTTTAATATCTTGTAGCCATCTTCTTCTTGGTCTGCCTCTGCGTCCTGGGACCCTGCACTCTAATATTGTTCTCTTCAGGCCATCATGACGCTTGATGTGACCAAAGTATCTAATTTTTCTGTATAGTATATTGTTTATCAGCCAATTGTCTTTAACATTCAGTTCTTTCAGGACATCAGTGTTCTTCCTTTTTCTGTCCATGATATTCGTAGGATCTTTCTGTAATGTTATTCTACTGAATTGAAAATCTGTTGGTCTTTATATTAATATAATAATGTTGACTATTATACAAATTCTTGTATTTATCCACATGTTTCTCATGGATACTTAGAGAATTTATCAACAAAATAAAATACTGCAGTTGAGATTGTATATATTCATTTTATTTTTGTCCATAGATGTTAGTAGATTAGTCAGATTATATTCTATACTTTATTATTATTGACATTGACTGATTGATGCAATCTTATGCCAACATTGTGCTACCAGTGCCAAACATTGACACGGACTAAAGAACAAGAAAGGAAAATTATCACCTGTGAAATGAGATGCTCGAGGAAAGCTGTAAATAAAAAAAGAAGAGTCCATATAAGAAATGAGGAAATTAGAAGAACAGTCGGAACAACACCTGCTATTAGATTCGTTGAAAAACAGAGACTCAAATGGTTTGCACACTTGGTGAGAATGACCCGATACACCAGTTGCAAAAGCATACAACCTGAAAATGGAATCATCAAGAGGAAAGGGCAAACCAAGAAAAAGATGGATTGATGGAGTTAACCGATATCTTAAAACTTCACAATACCACAGCATGTCGAGCGACCGAGCGTGCACTATCTCGGAAACCGATCATCAGTTAAACCTGCAACACCTAACGGCAAAAAAGCAGAGAAGGACAAAAGAAAGAAAGAAAAGATTGATTGATTATCTTTGAAGTAGGAGAAGGTACACCTGTATGGGGGAGCATATTGTATGGGGGAAGAAAACTGTGCCGGGGAGAAAACTGGTAATAAGGAAATCAGTCAGAAGCACCATACCAGACAACGTATGTCTGAATTTATAGCGGCCGACTTGCCCGTTTGTTGCTGGGGTTTTCAATGGGAGCAAACAATAGTAACACAAAGCATGCAGTAAGAGGTGACTGAGGTAGGCGCCTAGGAAAGCTACCTTAGTAAATAAAAGTGCATCGCAGAAATCGGATGTGCTGACCTACTTGTAAGCGTATAATTTCTACAACATAAATCGCTCTTAGGTTCGGATCACATACAAATCACAAAGAGTGATTAACAAGTGGTCGATATGAAACGTTTGAAGAAAAAGATTCATTGGACTATCATCATTTCACTGTGGTGACATTTTTTTAGATCAGTTTAATGTGGGATCCCAGTTCTCCTCTAATCTATTTTCCAAAATTTTGCTGTGTAATATTTTCTGTGCAGGACGGATTAACATAATGCATAAATGTTCGTCTATTGACTCGGACACATGAGGATTGTGGGTTCAATCCCACACTAGATGTTCCACACGAGGAAAGGAATTGTCCCTCCTACCTTCAGCACACTAGAGAATAGAAATGTGAAATGATGTGACTTCATACCCTAAGGTCTGAAAAGGCTATGGAAAATTAAAACAAAAATATTTTCTGTAGCTGACATTTTTATGAAATATTGTGCATATTACCAAATGTTATACTGTATTACAAGATTGGTAACACGTCTGTCACAACAACAAGATATTAAACTTCATATGATGCTTCATTGCATAAATGGCCAGATAAAATTATGATGATGTCATAATAGTTTACATTTTGTTTCATCATTTTAGAGTATTTGTCTGTATTCATCATTTTAGAGTATTTGTCTGCATTCATTATTTTAGAGTATTTGTCTGTATTCATCATTTTAGAGTATTTGTCTGCATTCATTATTTTATAGTATGTGTCTGTATTCATCATTTTAGAGTATTTGTCTGTATTCATCATTTAGAGTATTTGTCTGTATTCATAATTTTAGAGTATTTGTCTGTATTCATCATTTAGAGTATTTGTCTGTATTCATTTTTAGAGTATTTGTCTGTATTCATAATTTTAGAGTATTTGTCTGTATTCATCATTTAGAGCAGTGCTGTCCAACTGAAAACATATTGTTATTCTGAAATAATTTTTTTCTTGAAATGAATATTAGCATTACGCCCGTGTGTTGCCGGGGCCCTTGGAGGGAACAAAGAACAGTAACACTGCGACCTACAAGGCATGTTGTAAGACGCGACTAAGGTAGGGGCCTAGGAAGCTACCTGGTAAATAAAAGCATCGCAGAAATCAGATGTGCTGGCATACTTGTAGGCGCATAACTGGTACAATCGCTTTTAGGCTCAGGTCGCATACAAATCACAAAGAGTGGTTAACAAGTGCTCGATATGGAGCTTTCGAAGAAGAAGAATATTAGCGTTAAAGCGGCTGAGTTAAAAATGATGCCAGGGATAAATCGCACCGATTTATGAACCGCCGCCAGACAGCACTGATTTATAGTATTTATATGTTCTCATTATTTACAGTAGTCGGTTTGTCCCTGTGTTTTGAAGATATGTTTCCTTTTGATTTTTGTACACTAAAATATGTTATTCTAAAAGATTTCTGTAATACTAATTCTTCCAAGATATTCTACAACATATTATGAAATGAAGATTATGAACATCAGGTGGTACGACAAGATAACCAACTCTGAAGTATTGCAACGTGCAAACCTGCCTTCCATCATGGGCATGCTCAGCAGTAGACACTAAGATGGTTGGGACATGTGAGAAGAATGGAAACTTGTCGCATACCAAAACAAATGTTCTGTGAACTTCTGAGGGAAGAGGCACAAGGGCAGATCACTGCTCAGATATAAAGATGTCTGTAAAGCCTCAAGGAAAAACTTTTCTATAGGCCCCAGCACATGGGAAAACTAGCTGATGACAGAGTTGTGTGGAAAGCCAAATTTGCGTAAGGCGCAGTCTTTGAGAAGAGACTTATGTATGAGCTGAACGACAAGAGAGAAAAGCGAAAACTCAGAAGTTGTCACAGTAAAACACTTGCCAACTGACTGTCTGTAAAGACGAAAAAGGCCATATATATATATTATGAAATAAAGGCAACAATAAACATAAGTTTAACTAGCGTTTGTTAATGTTTACTTGGAGTGCACATCATTCCAACAATGTTACTGTATTCTGTGCTTATATCTTTTCTTGACGCTCCATATCGACCACTTGTTAAACCACTGGTTGATACCATCCTACTGCGAAATGCCTGGCAATGAGATTACGGATATATTGGAAAAAGCAGGCGGCAGACTACCACAGACAGACACCAGTATGACATGAGGAAGAAAAAGTACAGGTAAAAATGGCCTATAAGAACAAATGGGTGAGAGGTCACTCAGGGCATGAAAAGGACGATGCATACCACCAACTAAGTAGAGAAGAAGAGGTTGTCATTTTCCGTCTACGAACAGGACACAATAGGCTGAGGTACCATCTGTTTAACAAGTATAAAATAGGCCCTTATGGCTAATGCACATGTGGCACCAGCAAGCTGACAGAGACACACATACTCCAACGTACACTGAACAGCGAGAAAACACATGGCCAATCCCATGTCAGTCCAAGACAATATATATGGAGATGTACATGGACTCCGGTTGACCACTAACTACTTTAGAAGTATACAAATCGATGCCTGAACACATTGGAAGAAAATGAAGTTAGACCACTCTTTGTGGTTTGTTTGTGATCGATTGTACGTTGTACCAGTTATGCGACTACAAGTAGGCCAGCACATCCTATTTCTGCTATGCTTTTATTTACCCGAAACACATTGCGGTGCTTATATGAAAAGTGTGCAAATGTTTTTGTACTTCTTTATGATCCTTGACACTTGAGCTCTTACCATTCAGCCCAATGCTAAGTAGTATTGGTATCTGCATGTGTTTGTAAGTTGTTCTTTTGTTCCGTATAATGTGTTCCATTTATCTGTCCTTGGAGGAAGAAGGATTTTCTTGACATCATCTAGCGCTTGGCACCTGAAGAGGTGGTGTGAGCGGTTTCTTGATGATGTGCACACAGCTGGTGCTTTGGAGTGTGTTGTAGTTGAATTCTGTTCATGTAATTATTAAGTGTTACGTGTTGGGTTCGAAGACTAAAAATGGTGCTCTGATCTCTCCTTGTAAGGTGGTTGATGTTATCATTGGGGTTATTGTTGGCCATGTATGTTTTGTATCATTGAATGGTGTCTTCTCTAAAATTATATTTTTTGAAGAACAAACAGACTTCAATGGGTCTAAAGATGATCTTCGATGAACGCTTCATATCAACCACTTGTCAATAACTCTGTGTGATTTCTATGTGATCTGAGCCCAAGAGCGATTGTACACTGTGCCAGTTATGTGCCTACAAGTAGGCCAGCACATCCGATTTCTGCGATGCTTTTATTTACTAGGTAGCATCCTAGAGGTCTAAAGATGAACTGTTTGACTTCATTGCACCGAGTTTCTCCATATAGCTCCATCCCTGTCAAACAGAAATGCTGAGAGTTTTACACAAAGCTCAATCTCTGTAGCTACAGTAACAATCCTAGGATCTCATGAAAAAACTGCATGTGACTCGGTCGGATTCAATAATAACGAATACTGTAACATTCTGGTGATTGAATACACATTTTATTGTAATCAAACAATACCGCACAAAATGATTCTAATCTAATCATGAGTTTATGTTATCAGACAGACATGGAAACAGTACAATCAAATTTTAATCATATTCTTCTTCGAAGCTCCATATCGACCACTTGTTAATCACTCTGTGTGATTTGTATGTTATCTCGGCCTAAGAGCGATTGTACGTTGTGTCAGTTATGTGCCTACAAGTAGGCCAGCACATCCGATTTCTGATACATTTTTGATATACTAAGGTAGCTTCCCTAGGCCCCTACCTCTGTTGCCTTTTACAACATGGCTTGTAGGTCACAGTGTTACTATTCATTGCTCCTTTGGGGACCCAGGAACACACACCACCACCTACACTGAGATTAAGGATTGCTGGAAAAATCTCCCGATTGTTGTTGGGATCGGCTTGAGGCTCGTTACCTCATCCTGTAAAATACTTTGTTACATAATGCAATTAACCTTGAATTGGCATGAGTTGGTTGCAAGCCTATGCCCCAACTGGGACTTAGGGGGTGAAAGAGAGACATTTACACTTCTTAGAAAAGCTGCAATAGGGTAAATCACTCGCTTCTTAGATGTGTGGTCAGGGTTCAACTCCATAGTGGGATTGGAATTTTTTCAGATGACTCTCAGGTTTAATCAGTCTCAATCTGATACCAGAAAAGCAATTAGACAAAAAGGTGGACAACATCATCCATCGTGTGTTGCTGATCAATAAAAAATATGGGCCTAACACTGTATTACCATATATACCTCATGGTATGAAAAAGGGTCTTCGCTACTTTGCTTACACTCTTCCTCTTCTTCAGTTTTCAACTCTCAACGGAGCACAGCTCTTCCTCTCTCTTGCCATCCCTTCCAATTTTTTTCATGTTTTACCTATCCTTTTAATATCAGCCTCCAGCTCCTTCTCCAGGTCTGTCTAGGCCTTCCCTTACTCCTCTTTCCTGCCGGTTCCAAACAGTGCCTGTCTTGCAATGCTTCCGTCGGTCTTCTCAATGTGTGTCCTATCCATCGCCAGCATCTCTTCCTGAGCTCTTTCTCCACTGGTATCTGCTTTGTTCTTTCTCTGAATTCCTCGTTCGTAATCTTATCATACCATCTCAGTCCCTCTATTCTATGTAAACATCCATTTACAAAGATCTGCAGTTTTCCGATGGTTTCCTTTGTTGTCGTCCATGTTTTCGAGCCATAGAACAGCACTTCACATTTGATTGAAAGATTTCCAGCTTTTTACACTCTTCTACAAGTCTATATTTATGATCACTTCTGGCATTCTAATAATGAAGTCGTTGTGGAGACAGTCAAGTGCTCAAATAACGAAGAATACATTTATTTTGTGATAAAATTTCTAGCCCAATGTACAACATTCATTAATAACATTTGAAATTTCTAATTCAACATACAACATTCGTTAGCTACATTTGACTATATTTCTAGTCCATAACAACCTTTGTTAATAACATTTGACGTTTCTAGCCTAACGTACAACATTCATTAATAACATTTCGATATTTCTAGCCCAATGTACAACATCTTTGTGCTACATTTGTCATTCCTAGCCCAATGTACAACATTCAGTGGCTACATTTGTCCTTCCTAGTCCAATGTACAACATTCATTAATAACATTTCGATATTAGTAGCCCAATGTACAACATTCATTAGTAACATTAGACAGTTCTAGCCTAATGTACAATATTCATTGGCTACATTCGTCATTCCTAGTCCAATGTACAACATTCATTAATAACATTCAACATTTCTATCCCAATGTACAACATCCATTGGCTACATTTGACAACATTCATGATAGCAACTCTTACATTCACCAAGACAACAGTCATGAGAGAACAAAGAATGTGTAGTCTAGTCTAAGATACAGTAAAACTACAGATCCATGAAAAGATATAATAAATATGAGGAGATCTGGCATAAAAGATGGGATAGCTGATATCGAAGATGATAATACGCTGCGATGCTGACCACATGCTGTGAAAATTTCAGGTTTTGAAGCCAATATATATAGAAGCAGTGTCCTAGGAGTGTTGTTGTAGTTAGTGCTGGAAAATGACCCACAATATTATACACAAGCTGGAGACATTCCATAAATGCTTAAGAAGAATTCTGCAAATATTCTGGCCAAATACAACAGTAAATGAAGAGCTTTTAAACCAACGAACAAACTGTGCATCATTAGAGACCATCATTAACAGACAAAGATGGAGATGGATTAGGAATGTATGTTGTATGCCAGCAGGGGCATTTGCTAGGACAGCTCTCTGATGGACACAGCGGGTGGGAAAAGAAGTCTTTGACGTTTAAAGACAATATGGAGAAGAGCTGCGGAGAGTTGAAAGATTGTGGTCTGACATGGGAAACAATTGGTAGAAAGGCGGCAGAACGACAACAATGGAAATCTCTTGTGGAATCTTTATGTGTCAAACAGCACATGAAGTGGATCTGGAAGAGAAACTGTAGGAGTTCAATTATGACACATGGCATCTTAAATGATATGTACTGATGGCATATACTATACATGAATTATAATCTACTTGACATGGTGGCCATTTTGTTGAATTATCTCTGTTGTACAAACCTTCGGTTTAAACAAAATTCTTACTGGCATATAAAAGATTATGTCTTCCATCTGGCATTGCCAGATAATACATAATATTCAGACCAGAAAATAGCAAATGATCAAAATGTCTCTGTTAACAGTCAACTTGAACTACATTACTTTCCGTTCAAAATGGTAAATATTCAAGTAATAGTGGTGAATCTACAACCCTAACCAGACTGCAAGAATACCAAGCCAAATGTAATGTAGCTAGAAAAGAGCACTACACTGGTAGACAAAAACGAATAATAAACCAACATAGAACCGCTGTCCTTAGTTGTCACACGCTGAGAGAAATACTGAGGAGGAGATCGGAGCACTTATTGCTAATTGGTTCGTTGTACAGTGATGATCCGATGACTAAACTAAACTTGAACTATATGTCCAAAGTCACACAATATGAACAAACTCTAGTACTTATCTTTAACTCTGTGGCTTAGTAATAGTGAGCACAATCACAACACAAGAGTACTTGGTTCCAACCCTGCGACATGCAGTTTGGAAGCAAATTTATTAACGCAGATTTTTACGAACGGTAAAAATATACCTCACTATTCCGAAAGCAATGGCAAACTACTGAATGTATATGTGGTTTCTTAAAGATAAACGACTCGTTTACTGTGGTTAATGGCGACATCATGAAAAGGATATGTCACAATTTTCATTTCCCTTATCTTTAATACTAAAAAAATATTGCCTAGTCCACCATTAATACTTGTACTGCATACACGAGTTACTGAACTGAAATTTTTGTAATTAAAAAAAAATGTTACTTCCTGTAGTATTGCTTGTTAGGGCTGTATAGGACAGGTGGAATGGGAGCCTGAGGAATTTAATGGTCATATGGCTAGTGTAATTGCAGAGAAGCTGTTCAGGTTAGGAACAGGTTAGGTTAGCTGTTCATTTATACCCGCAACCCGCCCGAGTGGTTACCGGGCCCAAATTTGGGACGTAAAGAATAGAACCACTGTTACCTGCCACACATGTTGTAAGAGGCAACTAGGGAGGTTTGGCTGAAATCGGATGCATGTGTCCTAAACATGTAGAAGTCTATGCGTTTAGGGGCCTACCAAACCAATGTGCAACGTATACACGTTCTTGGCAAAGATCAAACATATCACAAAGAGTGATTAAAATTGGTCGTAAAAACGAACGTAAAGAAGAAGATTATAAACATAAATTTGATTAAATCTAGCAAGAAGGAACAATTAAAATAAAATGTCCCGTAGTCTTTCAAACCTCAGCGTATGAAGTGCCTGTCACTTTACATTTCTAGGTCAATTCCTTTCCTCATGTGAGGAACGTCGGTTGTGGGAACTGAAATCACAACCCTTTAAAGAATAAATTACTATAACATAATACAGAAATAATATACAATACATCAATATATGACAACAGTTAAGGACCGTAAAACCGGTTCTGCTGATGACTAATAACCATCTGTCTTACATAGTGACAACACAGTTTTCATTATGAGCAAAGCCACTCATAACTATCTCACGACTCATGACTCTCCTTATGAGCAATACCACTTGTAACTCTCTCATGACTCTCCTTATGAGCAATACTATTCGTAACTCTCTCATGACTTTCCTTATGAGAAATCCCACTCGTAACTCTCCTTATGAGCAATACCATTTGTAACTCTCTCATGACTCTCATGAGCAATACCATTCATAACTCTCTCATGACTCTTCTTATGAGCAATACCATTTGTAACTCTCTCATGGCTCTCCTTATGAGCAATGCCACTCATCACTCTCTCATGACTCTCCTTATGAGCAATGCGACTTGTAACTCTCACAACTCACCTTATGATCAATATCATTTGTAACTCTTTCACGACTCTCCTTATGATCACTACCACTCGTAACTCTCCTTATGATCACTACCACTCGTAACTCTTGCGACTCTCCTTATGATCACTACCCCTTGTAACTATCTCAAAAGTGACAGTTATGATTGGGAAGAACAAAACTAGAATAACAGCAGGAAGTACATGTAATATAATCATGAACAACAAAAAAACCAAATGACACTAAAAGTGTTAATTATTCAGAAGTTAATCAACTAACAAAAAAGTATCACAAAAACGTTGTAAACAGAACAAAAAGTGGAAGATAAATATTTATCAAACAAATCAGGAAGAAATTGTATAATAAAATTATTTGGTAAAACATAAGGAAACATGAAAATTGACACAAATAACAATATTCCTGAACACTTATGGCTATGCAAAGGATGGGCATAATATTAAGATTTAAAGACCAAACTTACAAATTATTTATGAAACAACAGCCAATATGGCAAATTATCATAACATTTCAAGAGAAGCAGCTATTTTTCCTCCATTTTCTCACAGCTATCCAACCTGTAAGATAAACAGTGTAAAATGTCAGGATGTCAGACTTAACAACCGTGAGAAAATTTTGAACCCCAAAATGTATTTTTTCCTAAGGGCCCCCGCATGAGGCCATGTTTCATTTCATTGGTGTATGTATGATGGACATGACTGTAAGATGTGCTCTGGAGTCTGTGTTTCAGTCTGACATGCACACTGTGCAGTCTGAACAGGCTTTTTCTGTACATGTGATGGTTGAGCCTGCAGTGTCCTGTTCTGAGGTGAAAGATTACTAGAACTAAACTACAAGTACCTCTGAAGTCAGAGTAAGACTTTCCTGAAGGGCATTTAGAGTCTGCTTCCAGCTGGACCTTTTCTTAGCAAGCTCATTCCAGTTAGATGAATTTATGTCCAGCACCTCTATATGGCTTTCTTTTTCTTTCTTTTTTCTCTAAACATGTTTTGTCTCACAGTGTGAGGGTAAGAAGAGATTTCTATAACTGGTTCTTGTGTGTATGGTGTCTTTCACTGCCTCTGTTATTTCTGTGGTTCACCTTTTACGGGGCGACTTTTGCCTTGTATCCACTGTATCTCAGTATCATTGTTTTTGAGGTGCACTGTCGGTAATCTGCTTAAGTGGCCGAACCATGTAATTTTTTTTTTTTTAATGAAGCTCAGTACTGATGTTGTACTCGCTTTTTCCTGATGTTTTCATTTCTAAACTTGTCTCTTCTTGATACTACCAGCATTCTACATAGACACTTCATCTCTGTTGTGACTTGTTTTCTTCTATCGTTTGATGTCAATGTCCAGATTTGGCACTGATAGCATAATGTCGAGAGAAACTCAAGATTGGAGACTTGAAATCTGTGGTTGGGTAGTGTTGCACTATTTTCTAATTTATACAGTAAACAAATATTTATTTAAAAAACACAAAGTACACTATATATATATACTAAAACTGTTAGAATGGTGATTTTTGTTAATAAACATTTATGGCAAAACAAGTAAAAACAAAGTACTGTAGTTTTGCGAAGAACAAAAACAATATACAGTGACGTTTCGACCAAAAGACCTTTATCAAGTAAAGGATACAACAGAAGCAAAGAAATTTCTATATGGCAGACATAACATAAGTCAGAAATATACAGTCAGAAATGCTTCTGTTGTATCCTTTTCGTGATAGAGGCCATTTGGTAAAAACGTTGCTGCATATTGTTTTGTACTTTGTAAAACTACAGTACTTTTTTTTTACATGTTTTGCCATTGCTACATAGTTTTACTGTAGTCTTTCCTTATATTGATAACACATGTTTACAGATTTTTCTTCAAGATGTGAACTTTTTCTGAAAATTGTATCTGTAATGGGGGAAATGATCCAGTGAGAAGTTTGGTTTTATGAAAGCCTGATATCGTTGCAAGAACTGAGTGTGTGTTAGCATAGACTGCAAGCTCTGTTGTGTCGTCTGCTGGTGTACCAATGATTAGATGTGTGTATGACTGCATGTCTGAGCCTCCTGGCACAAGATCTTCAGTTTTGTTGTAACTGAAAACAAGAAAACAAAAGAAATTGATAAGATGTATTATTAACTGGTAAATTTTGTTCAAACTACACAGCAGAGGCTTAAACATTACTATAGGCCACAATCATGATCAACAACACAAACTCTGACTGCCAATAAGTAGTTTTTTTTTCACAGATGCACTATCCCTTTTACAAGCCCTCCAGAGTAAACTTCGATCCCTGAGAAAGGCGCTCAGCAAGATTTTTGCCAAAAAAGAGTTACACTCTATGGGTACCATCACACTGTGGATTGTCAGGTAACGAGAAGGCAAACAAACTTGTTAAAAATTTAGCAGAATGTGAACAAGGAGAAAACAAAATCACATACTTTGAAAACAAAAACTATCCTGGTCATTAGAAAAGAACCTAAACTATCCAACGATGACTACCACACACTCAACAGACTATCATCTTCCGACTCAGGATAAGGTATAAAAGACTGAACAAACACCTACACCGGATATGATTGTCCCCATCCCCTCTGTGAAACCGCTGATCGCACCACACAACATCTCCTTCAAGACTGTCCCCTGTATGTTCTCCCTAGAAAGGAATGCTGGCCCTACAACACAACACTACATTCAAAACTACATGACACCAGAGATGAGCTCCAGACAACAGTCGATTTCATCAAAAGAACACATCTGATGGTACAATCATCAAAATAGAGATCGCAAAGAAAAAGTATTATTTAATTGGAAAGAGAAAAAAAGCAACTGTTAGATTCAACACAACTACATTCATAGCACCACTATAGGTATGCAGTAACTTTCAGTTTGCTCATAGTGCTTGCTTAACAGTATTTACATAGTAGGTTCTGGTGATAATTCTGAATGTTCTTTTTAAAAAGAAAGGAGGATATTCACATGTGAGTAGACTAGGGAACTGACCATACTTCTTATTTTCTCTTACCCTGTTTTGCTTCAGAGTGATATGAAAAAATTGCTTGCAGGCCCTATGTAACGTATAACAGTACAGTAACTCTTCATAAATTTTGCTGTCTTATGTAGTTCACAAAGAGGTGCATGTAGTTTTATCTCCAGTGTTCTTTTACTGTTTCTTTGCCTCAGTATATAATATTGAACAAAAGAACAAGCAAGCAAAAACTCAATTTTTCTATAGAATATAGTCTCTCCCCGCAAGTGGTTACCGGGCCCAAATTTGGGGTGTAAAGAATAGAACCACTGTTACCTGCCAAGCATGTCATAAGAGGCGACTAAGGAGGTTTGGCTGAAATCGGATGCACATGTCCTAAACGTGTAGAAGTCTATGCGCTTAGGGGCCTACCAAACCAATGTGCAACGTACACGTTCTTGGCAAAGATCAAACATATCACAAAGAGTGATTAAAATTGGTCGTAAAGAACGAACGAAAAGAAGAAGAAGGAGAAGTCTCTCTCCCTCGCGATCACCGCCCAGACAGATGTATCAGACTTCCCCATAAATTCTATTCATGTGGAAATCTGATTCATGCAACCTTAGCTTTGGTGTGTTTTACGTCACATCTTCAGCGCCATTTGGAGCTCTAGTGCTTATTCTCCGGTGATGTGTCCGGTTTCAGCCAGCGTTTACTCGGTTCGATCTCCGCTCTGTAGCCATCTAGTGTCTTTTACGGTGTGGGGTAGCTAGCCCCACGCCCAATCTCCTTAGTCGCCTCTTACAACATGCGTGGCAGGTAACAGTGGTTCTATTTTTACACCCCAATTTGGGCCCGTAACCACTCGGCGGAATATAGTCTGATATTTCTTGCCTCTCTTAGTAAAGTTCTTTTCAGGGTTTCCCTATGGGATCCTTTCTTCCTTGAACCTTATACCTCCCACTTCAATGCCAGCTTTGTGATTCTTTAATCATTTCCTCATAGAAACATTGAATATATAGATAATATTGCAAGCGATTGAAAGAAAGGGAGAATAAGTTCACTGTAGACATTTTTTCTATTGATCAAACAGAGAATGACTTACATCCAGTCCGGTCTAAGCTGGGTGAATCTTGTGACTCCTGACTGAGCTGTGAAGACATCGATGTGAACATGAACATCTGAGAATGATAAAATAGTTCATTTTCATGTGGTCTTTAACAATACAACATTAGTATAAATAGTAACTTATACAATCGTTGTAAAATAATATACCATTTCAAGGTCTCTCTGGCGTAGAGGTTAGGTGCTCGAATCTTCTTCCAAAGTTACTGCTCGCTCCTCATGGAGTCATCGGGATATTTTTCCTGAGACCCTGATCTCAGTGTAGGTAAGATTGAGCTCCTAGTCCTATCGGAGATGGATGAGAAAACATAGGTTCCGTGTTCAAGATGAGCATGTGAAAGAACCCTTGGCAGTTCACAATCGAGAAGAGCAGATGGAAAGTCACTACCCTGACAAAATTCATTATAAAAGATTTGTAAATGTCTACAAAATATATTCACCATCTTCTAAATCACATCGGGACTGTGGTGATAGACATTGTGCACTTGAGATGTGATATTTTTCAGTGTAAGAAATAGATGGAGCACACATGGTTACTCATCAAAGTGCAATGATGTTGAGTCCTATCAATCAATCAATACAATTTAATATTTAGTGAAAATCAACATTTCAAAGAAATGCTTTTCTGTGAGGGCAGTCTCTATTTTAAAACAAGATCACTTCAGTTAATCTCTCTTCTTGACGTCCTATCAATCAATTAATCCATTTGATTTTAGTGATGGATCTCAAAGCAATGTTTGCGCTGAGGACAAGAATATACCCGCAATACAATCATTCGTAGATGGCGCATCTGATGTAGGCCCTAGGATGCTACCCTCAAAGAAAATAAAAGACAGTAGCAGAGAAATCGGATGTGCTGGCCTACTTGAAGACGCATAACTGGCACAATGTACAATCATTCTTAGGCTCAGATCACATACAAATCACAAAGAGTGGTTTAACAAGTGATCAATATGGAGCATTCGAAGAACAAGATTTCTTCAAACATCTTACAATTTTGAAGAAAAAAAACGTGCTGATTCACAAAATGACATACGTGGATTGTCCTGCTCCAACTGATGTATAACTCTGATTGCCTCCCCTCCTGGATAGTTGTGATGTGCTATATACAGAAACCCTGATGTTATCACAACATTTGCCAGTAATAAACATGATGACCCGACAGCAAGCAACTTTTTCCATACAGACTTGCCTTTGTTTAGCCAACTGTTATAAAAATGAAGTCAAAGAAACAGTAAAACTAGTTTCAGTAAAAGCATGTTCTGAGACAAATAGATAAAAACATGGCAAATACTAACTTGAGCAGCAGAATTATTTCTTCTTTTGTCATTTTTAAACTCCCTATTTGTCAAATTTTGTTGTCGTTGTTTACTCCTCTAGATGTTGTCAGCTTTCAGACTTCTCATTTTCTTTCAGATTTAACAGTTTCAGATTTCTTTGTTTTCTATCAGAAATCTTGATTACTTTTTTTTCACTTCTTTGTTTTCTATCAGAAATCTTTGGGTTTTTTTTCCCCAAACTTCTTATTTGGTTCCTTTTAGACTTCTTTCCTGTTTTTCGTTCATAATTATTTTCTGCTTTCTTTCATAATTATTTTCTGTTTTTCTTTCATAATTATTTTCTGCTTTCTTTCATAATTATTTTCTGCTTTCTTTCATAATTATTTTCTGCTTTCTTTCATAATTATTTTCCGTTTTTCTCTCATAATTATTTTCTGTTTTTCTTTCATAATTATTTTCTGCTTTCTTTCATAATTATTTTCTGCTTTCTTTCATAATTATTTTCTGTTTTTCTTTCAGACTTATTCCCTGTTTTCTTTCAGGGTTCTTTTCTGCTTTCTTTATTGTTTATGAATCATTACAAATGACCTCTCCTTTCCCAAACCATCACATCAAACTTACAGCGTAGAAAGAGCACATGCCACTACTGTATTGAAAACAGGGAATGTATATATGATGAATCGGAGTTCCTTGTGAGGCAGCACAGAAAATAGCAAAATATATCCGAGCGCTGGCCACAGAAGGACTGTAACATGTCTTGTTAGATACACTCCCACTGGAACTAGTACGATGGTGGCAGACAAGGCCCTTGGTAGGACAGAGTAGAAGTACCACAAAAATGGAGATGTCTTTGTTTATGTTAAAGAAATTATATGCTTAGATCTTCAATTTAATATAAATATAACTCTTTCCACGCTTTAAGCAGCACACTGCGCCACGGTGGAAGTCCGTTGCACGCTTTAAGCCGCACACTGTGCCATAGAGTTGCTTCCTTATAAGAAGTCTTTCTAGTTTTACTTCTACTATTTTACTTATACTACTTTTTAACCTTGTTATTCTATTGAGTTGTCCAGTTTTCTTCAATTTAGTATATAATAATATACATATGTTTATTTATTGACGAGTAGTTGGGATCGTAATTAAAAATTTTTTTTTTTACTTCCCTTGAATTAACTGCTTAAAAATTGAGGAAATTAATGGGCGTGGAAAGAGTTAACAATGATCATAGCAGTGGGGATATATATATATGAAATGAAAATCGTGACATATCCTAAGGACGTAGCCATCAACCACAGTAAACGAGTCGCTGATTTTCTAGGCACCACTTATAGGTTCAGTAGTTTGCCATTGCTTTCTGAAATATATATATATTGGCAAGTGTTTTACTGTGACAACTTCTGAGTTTTCACTTGTATCTCTGCTCATCACTAAGTCTCTTTTCAAAAGACTCTGGGGCCCTTGCGAATATAACTGTTGCTTTCTATGTTGTGCCAGAGTCGAAAGCAATGAGGAAATGTCTGTCCTCTCCATTTGTGCCTAGCCTGGACAGCTGATATGGGAAATGTGCCTTGCCTATTTTACACAAACACTCTCTCTACCCTACTGTTTAATCCAAATGAAAGACAAAAGTCCATATGATTGGATACATAGCAGTGGATACAGTACAGATTTAGACCAAAAATATAGCAGTGGATACACGCTTTCAGTTGTGTGATTGTCACAAATAATCTCACATTGAAATTATGTATATAATGTATTGATCACAGTTACCATTTTCTGTGGTATACCATATCAGCATATGATTTCATACAGATTTCCTGTGTAATTTGTCAAAAGCTTTTATAAAATCAACACAGAACATATTTTGCTTCTTCTGTTATCTCACAACCAAGACCATATAATTGGTTATTGAACTGACGTCACAGCATTCCGGGCAGACCAATAATAGGTGCTCAGTCTTCCCCAACAGATGTCAAAGGATGTGCATTCTGATGGATCCTGTGGCTTGCTGGTTAAACACACTTCTCTCTCTGCCCTCAAGCATCCAGCTCTACTTGTACAAGTGTAATTCTAAACTTCTTAAATCGCTAGATTGATTCAACGTCAATTTTAGTGTCCTCATACAGCAGGTCACCATGAGGCAGAACAACATCCTCCTTATCTGTCCTAAACTCTCCAACAATTGCTGTAAGCCTGTCCACTCTCTCGTTTCCTCAAATAACCACATGCCCAGGACAGTAGATCTATGTGAGTCTCTAGAGGTTAGAAACCTCTATAGACATCCACTCTTACCGCCATTCTAATCTACCAAAGTATCGACAGAGAGTCCGAAAAAACAATAGCCCCAGTAAACGGAGTCCCAAAGAGCCAATGGAGGGCAGCAGTAAAGAATACAGTTAACATGTAAACAAACATGAAGTACAAAAAAACAAACACAATAAATATGACATTTGTTGGCTTTTGAGAGAAGGATACACCCCAATCAGAGCTTTTGTTAAGTACAACATTGAACCACATGACCTCGCCCTCAGGCCAGAGCCACCGTCTCCAAAAATAGGAATCCACAGCAACTGTCAGACCTATAAGAAATAGAAGACAACAGTCAAATGATAGTTTTAATAATACAGATTAACAAGCAATGAAGTACTTCAGTGGCGGCTCGTCATTAAGGGTCACTAGGGCCGGGCCCCACCAAAAATAATGTGTAACGTATTTATTATTTTATAAATTAAAACATAACAACCCCAAACCATGATTTTTCCGACAATTTGTGTCTGGCCACACCAACAAAAATGATCATGAGCTGCCACTGAAGTACTTAATAATTAATTACAAATATGAGATAAGCAGACTCCAAGCAAGAATTAGAATGACAATCATATAACAAATGACAGGCTCAATTTGGGAAGCAGGTGAGATTGAGATAAAAAGTTTTATAAACTGAACTAGTAAGACCAGTCCTAGAATATGACATTGCATCATGGGTAACGGCAGCAAGGTCATATTTTTTATAAAATATGCATGCTACAAAATAAAGCAATGTGAGTTAGAACAGACAGTGTGAAGTAAAACTGATAGTCCCATTAAAGAATTATATTTTTTTTTAAATCACATACCTGCAACTAATGGAAGACAACCACAGACAACAAGGGTGAGAAACAATATGAAAAATTCAGAAGTCAGAAAAGGCACACCTGTATGGCGAGGGGCACTGATAATAAAGAAAGCATGTCTTCATGCAAAAATCAGCTAGAAGCGCAATACCAGGCGCCCTAACTAAACCTGAATTCATAGCAAGCGAACTTAAGAAGAAGTGTGACTCTGGCACTATCAAAATGACTTTCAATGCGTTTTACAAAGATATATTCAGCATATAAGGAGCTGTGAAGACTGATGTGGCCATCGTCAGTGCCATTGCATGACAAGTTCTTTGAAGATCTCAATAACCTGAAGCAGATCACTGCTTTCTTGAAAATATTCCGCTGACCTCTGAGAGCAAACACAGAAGAATTAGAAATATATGAAATGAAATAATTCATTATAAATATATTAATATAAAAAAAATAATATATAATAAGTAACATATTAGCTCTTAGCATACATACTCAAAGAACCATGCTTTTAACTGAACTTCATCAAGAAACAACAAAGTAAATGATTTAGCTACATAAGCAGATTACCAACAGACAGTGCACTTTAGAGAGCAATTCCGCCAGAGTGGTTACCGGGCCCAAATTTGGGGTGTAAAGAATAGAACTACTGTTACCTGCCACGCGTGTCATAAGAGGTGATTAAGGAGGTTTGGCTGAAATCGGATGCACATGTCCTAAACGTGTAGAAGTTTATGCGTTTAGGGGCCTACCAAACCAATGTGCAACGTATACACGTTCTTGGCAAAGATCAAACAAATCACAAAGAGTGATTAAAATTTATCGTAAAGAACGAACGCAAAGAAGAAGAGCAATTCTACTCCGATACAATGGATATAAAGCAAAAGGCGATCCACGCTAAAGGTGAATCTCAGAAATAAGAGGAGATGAAAAACACTGTATGAAGCGCACACAAAAGCCTGTTCTAGAAATTCCTTCTTATTCTGACACTGTGAGACAAAACAGGATTAGAGAAAAGAAAGAAGATAATTTTTTGCTCGATAATTTATTATTTTCATTGCCATGTCATGAGTAGTTTGTGTCGAAGATAATATTTGATTACAATCAGTTGGAACATGATATTATTTTATTCATGAACAGATCTGTTTACCCAATTCAACTGATGAATAATTTATGAAATCCAAATGTTATTTCAAAATTCTCTAGCAACAATCTCTAGCAGATGTAAAAAGACAGGTTACCAGGACATTACTCTGAAATATACAATTGGCAGTAACAAATTATATTTCTGTTTTAAAGTATTAAATAAGATTTTTAGTGAAGCTTCTCTTGAAGTGGCAACCCAGATTAATGACACTCACAAAAAGTCCCTTAAAGTGACAAACTGGATATTCAGAGTTAACATACAAACAAATGTAAAATATATTGAAATTGACATTGGTCATGTTATATTTCAAAGTATACATACCCTAAAGAAAGAAAGAAAGAAAGAAGAAAAGATGAAACAAATAGTAGAAATTATCCTAAATGAGAAGAATATGATAAGGAGAGATAAAGATACAAGTAGAGAAAATTCTCCTCAATGATAAAAGTATTCAGTATTCTTACCAAACAAACATACACCTGCAAGGAATGTTGTAGATATGAAACAATGTTTCCTGTCTAATGGTTCCTGCGGCTTGTTGGTTAAAAACACTTCTCTCTCTGCCCCTCAAGCATCCAGCTCTACTTGCACAAGTAATTCCAAACTCCTAAATCGCTGGATTAAGTCAACATCAATTTTACTGTCTTCATCCAACAGTAGGTCGCTAAGAGACCAAAGAACATCCCTCCTATCCTATCCATCTTAAAACTCCCCAACAATCAATGCTTTCAATGCAAGTATACCACTCTCTCATTGCCGCAAACACCTCCATGACCAGGACAGTAGATCCACATGAGTCTCTACAGGTTAGAACCCTCTATATGGGGGACTGCCTAGAGTAGTTGATAGTAGCTCGGCCTGCTAGCTGTGAGACGCCTCATAGCTCGGGTTCGAACCTACTGTCCGGCATTTGTTCGAGTCCCCTGGTCTTACTCAGGACGATAACGTGAGTACCTCTGAAGTCGGAGAAAATCTGCCTGTATGGCGAGGGAATACTAATTACGAGTACATTGAGCCCACGGCTGCCAGTGTAAAGTAATTTACAATGTGCACGCTGCTGCCATTGTAAGAAATTGGAAAACTGATTTTCACGCAAAAATCAGTTTCAGAGATGAAACTCGTCTGAGTTGAAAGCGGACGAAAGAAAAAAAGAAAAACAAAACAAGAACCCTCTATAGATGACATCCACTCATAATGCAACCTGCCATTCTGGATCCTGCAATACATTTTAAAGTATGCATATCATAAAGAAAGAAGGTAAGAAAAAAGAAAAGAGGAAACAAATAGAAGAAATTATACTAAATGAGAAGAGCAAGTGATAAGATTATGAACGAGGAACTCAGAGAAAGAACAAAGCGGATACCAGTGGAGAAAGAGCTCAGGAAGAGACGCTGGTGATGGATAGGACATACATTGAGAAGACCGACCAGAAGCATTGCAAGACAGGCACTGTTTTGGAACCTGCAGGGAAAGAGGAGTAGGAGAAGGCCTTGACAGACCTGGAGAAGAGAGCTGGAGGCTGATATTAAAAGGATAGGTAAAACATGGAAAGAATTGGAAGGGATGGCAAGACAGAGGACGAACTGGAGGAAGTTTGTTGAAGACCTGTGCTCCGTTGGGAGTTGAAAGGTGAAGAAGAAGAATAAGATAGAAAAGAAGATATGAAAACACAAGTGGAGAAAGTTGTACTAAATGACAAAAGTATTTAGAGTTCTTACCCAACAAACATACACCTGCAAGGAATGTTGTCGATATGAAACGAAACATGCTTAATCTTCCAGTTCCTAGTTCGTTGAGAATGATGAAACCTAGAAACATAATTAGGTCAAATCGGAAGATGATGATGGATACTCCAGACAGCCAAATAAATAACCGATGTTTCTGATGCAGCCAGCAAGACAAGGCCAACAAAACTGAAATGATAGTTGATTCAAATTAGCCACTTTAAGAAGAACTCAATGAAAGTAATTAAATAGCACTCAAACTACGATTGATTGATTAATAGGACCATCATCATTGTACATTGGTGAATAACCAGTGGCAGCTCGTCATTAAGGCCACTGGGCCAGGCCCCAACAAAAGAATGTGTAACGTGTATTTATTATTTTATAAATTAAAACATAACTCAAAACCATGATTTTCCGAAAATTTTTGTCTGGCTCCACCAACAAAAACGATCAGGAGCCGCCACTGTGAATAACCATACATGCTCTGATCTATTTCTTACAGCGGCAGTGAACTTCTTCTTCGAATGCTCCATATTGACCCCTTGTTAACCACTCTGTGTGATTTGTATGTGATCTGAGTCTAAGAGCGATTTTACATTGTGTCATTTATGCGCCTACAAGTAGGCCAGCATATCCGATTTCTGCAATGTTTTTTATTTACTAAGGTAGCTTCCTAGGTTCTACATCAGTCGCCGCTACGACATGTCTTGTAGGTTGCAGTGGTACTATTCTTTGCTTCTCTTGCGGACCTCGGCACCACACGTGCGAACAGCAGTGCACAAATTCTTTGTTTGCGCTTGTCTCCTTTGCCTTTCAGCTTATCCCTAAGTCTCTCTTCAAAAAATTCTGCATCTTTATGTAATGTTGTTTTCCCACATAACTAGGTCATTAGCTAGTTTTTCCCATTTGTTGGAACCGATAAAAGAGCAACAGATTAAATGGTTTGGACACCTGACAAGAATGCCCTGGTATCGCTCTACCACAGAAAATGTAACGAGTACAAAGCAAGAGGAAGACCACGCAAAAGATGGAGCGATGGCATCAAGAACAACCTTACGAACATGAATATCAGCTTACAAAGTGCCTTACAACAAGCACACACAAGATCACTATGTTTCACCCCAACACTTCTATAAAGAAGTCAATGGTGGAAGAGAAGAACAAGATATAAAAGTTCTTCATTGAGATCTTGCAGATATCCTTATATCTGAGCACTGGTCTGTCTTGGGACCTCTTCCTTTCAGAAAATTCACAGAACTTGTTGTGGTATACAGCTGTTACCCATTCTTCACAGACGCCTTAGCCATCTTAGTCTTCTGCTGATGAAATGCCCTTAATGAAAGGCAAGTTTGCATGTTCCAGTACTTCAGAGTTGGTTATCGTGTCTTACCACCTGATGTTCAAAATCTTGCGGAGACATCAAAGGTCTCCTCTTGTGAGTTGAGTAGGATGTCCATGTTTCTGAACCATATAGTAAACAGCTAATTACACATGCTTCACCCGAGTGGTTACTGGGGCCCAAATTTGGGGTGTAAAGAATAGAACCACTGTTACCTGCCACGCATGTGGTTAGAGGCGACTAAGGAGGTTTGGCTGAAATCGGATGCATGTGTCCTAAGCATGTAGAAGTCTATGCGTTTAGGGGCCTACTAAACCAATGTGCAACGTATACACGTTCTTGGCAAAGATCAAACATATCTCAAAGAGTGATTAAAATTGGTTGTAAAGAACGAACGCAAAGAAGAAGACACATGCTTGATAGATTTTAATCTTCGTCTGCAATGTTAATTTTGTGTTGTCCCACGCTCTCTTTGATAGTTTGCCGAATGTAGTACCTGCACTGCATATTCAAGTATTGATTTTTTTGTCAAGAGAGAGACTGACAGTGACTATGGACCCTCTTCTTCTCTGCGTTCATTCTTTACAACCAATTTTAATCACTCTTTGTGATATGTTTGATCTTTGCCAAGAATGTGTATACGTTGCACATTGGTTTGGTAGGCCCTAAACGTATAGACTTCTACACATTTAGGACATGTGCATCCGATTTCAGCCAAACCTCCTTAGTCGCCTTTTACGACATGCGTGGTAGGTAACAGTGGTTCTATTCTTTACACCCCAAATTTGGGCCCGGTAACCACTCAGGCAGAGACTATGGACCCAAAACAGCAAAACTTTTGAACTGGTGTTAAATGGTTACCATTTAAAGTGATATTTGTTGATGTGTTGTTACTCAATAGAGAAATAGAGACAAGGTGTCAAAAAGCAAATGCAGTGACCTACTAGCTGGCACCATTACAACAACACCCAAAGATAAAGATGGAAGTGAAAAGACAGATGATTAAACAGTATTTTCCTACCAACACTTTGTTACCAGTGCCAAACTTGGTCTCTTACAGCAACACACCACAGAAAGCTCACCACGAGTGAAATTAAATGCTTGAGGAAGGCAGTGGGAGTCACCAGTAAAGACAGACTACGAAATGAGAACATCAGAAGCAGAGTGGGCATAACTTCATACATCGAAAGACAACAAATGCAGTGGTTTGGACATTTAATGAGAATGAAATACAACCAACCACCAATAACAGCATACAATAAAAGAGATCGGGTACTAGAGCTAAGGAAAGACCAAGAAAAGATGGATAGACAATATCAAGGCCACACTACATAAACACGGGTATAACACAACAAGGGTGACTCATCTGGCCCTAGAACGCAAATTAAAGCTCCCATCCCTACGCTTAACGGCAAGAGTGGACAGCCAACTACATCTTCCACCTGGGAATAGACAATAGTTGTTACTTCCCTGACATGAATAGTAGAATAGGATATAATGACACTTACCAAAAGTCAAAGCCAACACATTAGGCAGAGTCCTGGACATATAAAACATAAAATGAAACTGTGTGATGGTGACCAAAATGAGCCAGTTTTTCACATTGTTCCCAAAACCAGACTCAATTGCTCGACAGAAAACAATGAAAGAAATAGCTGTAGCCAGACCAACAGCAGCTCGAGCTGGAAAATAGCAAAATAACAAATATAAAAATGCAGATTAATGATGTTTATAATAATAATAATTCCTCTTGTACCGTTATACGTTACATAGGGCCTGCAAGCAATTTCTTCATACCGCTCTATCCCTGGCAACTCGTTCAATCACCTCCATGGAACTGAGACTGATATTTCTTGCCTCTCTCAGCAAAGTTCATTTCAGGGTCTCCCTAGGTCAACCTCTCTTTCTTTAACCATTTGCATCCCACTTCAATGCCTGCTTTGATATTCTTTGATATTTCTTCTCAAGGTGTGTCCACCATATCTCCATCTTCTCCTTCTTATAACAGTTGTTGCTAGTGGTTGACAAGACATTTCTTCACAAGGTGTGTCCACCATATCTCCACCTTCTCCTTCTTATAACAGTTGTTGCTAGTGGTTGACCAGACATTTCTTCACAAGGTGTGTCCAACATATCTCCATCTTCTCCTTCTTATAATAG
This sequence comes from Arion vulgaris, assembly GCA_020796225.1. Lineage (NCBI taxonomy): Eukaryota > Metazoa > Mollusca > Gastropoda > Stylommatophora > Arionidae > Arion > Arion vulgaris. The sequence goes on from CM036767.1 coordinate 42,525,295, forward strand.
TTGTTACTAGTGGTTGACCAGACATTAATGATGCTTGTGTACAGTATTTATATATTTATGCAAATGATGTATTAGTTTTGGTCTACAAAAACCAAGAACAGCCAAAAGCGTAAGACCTTTTAAATCTGTCAATTTTTTTCCTTTTGTCTCTATTAATTTAGTAATTATGGCATTTCTTTCTTCTTCCTCACGCTCCATACACCTGTTAACCACTCTGTGTGATTTATATGTGATCTGAGCCTAAGAGCAATTGTATGTTGTGCCAGTTATGCCCCTACAAGTAGGCCAGACATCCGATTTCTGCGATGCTTTTATTTACTAGTGTAAGCTTCCCTATTCCTCTATATCAGTCACCTCTTATGACATGCCTTGTAGGTTGCAGTGGTACTATTTTTGCTTCTCTTGGGCCCGGCAACATACGAGCGATGGATTGGTGCGTAAAACTTGCTTTCCTTATAGCCAGTGTCCTTCACCATTCAGACAAGTCTTACACAGACTTCAGAGGTGTGATATTTTATAACAAACATTAACATCTGTAATCTTCTTCTTCTTCTGCGTTCACCTGCTGTGAATTCGGGCGTTAGCCATGATGCTAGTCGGCACTTCTGACTGATTTTTGCATGAAAGCCTGCTTTACCATTGACTGGTCCTCGACATGCAGGCGAGCCTTACCCAACTCAGAGGTGGATATTTTATAACAAACATTTTCCGTCTGCCCAGTGTGTTCGTAGCGTTGGACTACGGGTGACTATCCTCTGTGTGCAGGTTAAATTCGCGGGATGGCAGATAAAGCCACAGATTCCTCAGATTTACGGTGTCTGACACCGAACCGAAAGTTCGATGTCCATGGCACCGAGCCGAAGAGTTGAAAAGCTCAAGTGCGTCTGGATCGGGAAAATACAAATTTTTAAATAACAAACATTAACATCTGTAATGAAACAGAGTGACATACACCACCTAGCACATGAAGTTACAACTAATTCGATTCAGTGTATAATCTTACCGATGTACTGTTGAGTAAATATGCTAGCCCCTGTAGCATTACTAATTATTACAAAAGGTGATGAAACCGCCGCAACTGCTAGGGGACCAAGGAAACTTCTTGGAACTACACCAGGAAACTCCAAGTGGTCATACTAAAAAACATAACAGAAAAATATGTGAGAATAATTAAATACTTTCACAATTTCTGGCAGTGCTACAGTGCATAAATAAAACAAAAAATACTTGATCTTCAGTTACGCAATCTTTGTAGTCATTGGGGCATCATTATCGTAGAATATTTGGTCCCGTAGCCCCCTTTTCTGTCACCTTTATACCAGGGTCTGTGTATCAATAAATGGGTCTCATGCATTCTGTGATATTGTTATACCATCTTGTCTTTTTCATTCTTCTTCTTTCAAAATTTTCAGACATCGACTTGTCTAATTCTAACGTAGATAGTGGTCAGTCAGAGACTGTGCACATCTCCATATAGCTAGTTATGGACTGACATGGGGACTGACCATGAGTGCATCCTCTGTTGACGGCATGATGGATACTCTTGCAGGATGTGTGTCTGTCACTTGCTGGTGTCACATGAACATATGTCAGTAGAGCCTATCTTGTACTTGTTAAACAGATGGTACCTCACCCATTGTGCCCAGTTCATAGCGAAGATGACAACAGTTCTTCCTATTGAGTTGATAGTGGCATCATCTCCATGTTGACACATTTTTATTTTCTTCCAAAGTTGAGACTTTGTAAAGATTTACTTCAGCACTACAAATAAACTAGGTAATTGGTGTGAAACAAATACTGGTGAACTTAACTCTTTCCACGCTTTAAGCCCTTACTGCAAGTCCGTTGACCTTTAAGCCGCACACTGCACCATAGAGTTGCTTCCTTATAAGAAGTCTTTCTAGTTTTACTTCTACTATTTTACTTATAGTACTTTTTAACCTTGTTATTCTATTGGGTGTCAGTTTTCTAATTTAGTATATAATAATATATATATGTTTATTTATTGAGTAGTTGGATGTAATTAACAAATTTTTAATTTTTTTACTTCTTGAATTAGCTGTTAAAAATTGAGAAATAAATGGGTGGAAAGAGTTAATTATATTACTCCAATCTGTGATTTTGTGGAGCAAAGAATATACATACTATTAAACATGTTGCAGGTGGTAAGGACATGGTAAAACTGGTTTGCTTACAAAATCTAATATATCAAAACCAGTGTACATGATTTGGTAAATATTTTCTGGATAATAACACATTAGTGAATGTAAGAATACAGAAAATGTAATACAAAGTGTTAGATAGAATGCCATTATGAATATCAATCAATCAATGCCATGCTCCGCGGGCTCATGTCTCTCCACAACTCTCTTTGCTTGGTGCATGTAATCAGTTCTGACGTCGATATTTTGTTGAACCACGATGTCAGGCCATCCAACATCTTCTCCTCTGTCTTCCACGATCTCTCCTTCCCTGAATTTTACATGTAGTCACCAAATGTTCTAAACCTTCTCTTCGCATTATATGCCCGAAGAACCTTGATTGTCGGATTCTTATTCTTTTGATAAGGTTTCTCTGTGTGCAGGCCTGATTTAAAACCTCCACATTTGTTTTCTTTGCTGTCCATGGAATGAAGAAATAAATGATGAATGTTATGTTGAGCACAATAAGAATTATGAATAATAGTGGGATATTGTATAGTTCTAAGTTGAAAATATAACAAAAACAAAAGTAATAACTACTATTGGAAGTGTATGGTAACACAAAGGAAAGAAACAAAACATTTATTAATCGATAATGCTGGGGAAGAGTATCATCACCAAATAGCTTGTCCTGAGTGGAACTTTGCCACCCAAACAGTCCTCCGGAATTTCTCTTTCAAGGCCAGATGTCCTGCCTCTGCAGCCGTCATGTTCAAACCATGAGTTATATCCTGAATCAATCTTCCCGTGATCGTCCCTTCTTCTCTTTGCCGGTATGCCTCGTTCCATGATGGTCTTCTCCAGTCCTTGATGTATTTTTATATGTCCAAATATCTCAATTTCTCTTTCTATTTGTAGCATCTGCCAGTTTTTTTGATGAGTTCTTTCTGGATAGAACTATTTGTTCTCTTCTCTGTCCGTGGTATACAGAGAAGAGAACAAATGTATCTATACAGAAAGAACTCAAAATCAAAGAAAACTGACTGATGCTACAAGAGCATACTGGAAAGAGTATACTGCTGTGTATATCGAAGTGATAGCTGTGGTAGCATAGCGGTTAGTGCGCTTTCTAGACAGGTGGTCTCAGCACAATCACCAGTAGGAGCTGAATTTTCACTACCGCAAATGGCTCTCAGGTCAACCTGGCCTCAATTGGGTACCAGATAAATACTGGGTAATAAAGGTGGCATGGAAATTTACAACATTACCTATTGTGTGCCGATGAAAAATGCAAACTTAACACTGTATTTTACAATATACCTCATGGTATGAAAACAGGTTCCTTTATTTTTAAAATATATACAGACGTGCTGTACAGCTTTTCTTAGGTCTGTGCAGGTTAGAGTTTCTCTGCTTGAATGAGTCAGGATTAATGTTGTGTAGATTGTAACTTTTACAACATCCTAAGTTCAGTATTAACTTTTAGAGATTATAGACTGGATATAAACTGCTCACCAACATGTCCGGCTTTCAGCACATGCTTGAAATGCAAAATGAATTGCTAGTGCATGGACATAAAACATGCAACTTTTTTAGTTTAGTGGTCGGATCATCACCGCTACATATCAAATGAATTAGTCCACAAAAGTGCTTCAATCTCCACCTCGGTATGTCTCTCAGCATGTGGCGACTGAAGACACCGGTTCTTTGTTGGTTTACTAATTTTCTTTGGCTACCTGTATAGTTTCTTGTTTAGCTACACCACACTTGACATTCTTATAGTCTGGTTAGAGTTGTAGATTCACAACTATTACTTGAATCATTTACATGTTTTCTTCCCCTTAGGAATTCAGAATATCAGTGTGATCCATTGTATACCCATTTTTACAGCAGCCAAACATGCAAGTCTATTGGCACGTTTATTTCCTCTTACACCTGTACACCCTGGCACAAAAATAAATATGATTTTTGTCAGCCTAGACCTCTTCGGCGACTCTGACCATTGTCTCCAAGCCCAGCCTGTTTCAACCTTCATGAGCATAATCATCGAGTCATCTGATAAAAGATGCATGGATAAAAGTCTGTGACTCCAGCCAGACAATCACTTTAGTTACTGTCATGATTTCCAGAATGAGACTGCTTGAACTCTCAGCAAAACCCCCGCTGTTTTCCTTCACAACACCCCTTCTTTGTACTATAAACTATAACGGCTGCACCATTCATGAATCAGTGTCTGACACTTTGTGCCGCAATAAAGCTTGTCTTGAATGCAGTGAAACTGATTTTGTTAACCTGCAAAAAAGCACTGTGTTCACTGGAACGTACAACGAGAGTGAATGGAATTAATTGATTTGGTATTGATTGAAGTAACTGATATACAATATTGATATTCTGAATTTCCTAAGGGGAAGAAGGTGTGAAAGGATTCAAGGAATGAGAGTGAATCTGCAATCCTAACCTGGCTGCAAAAATAACAAATCGAAAGTGGTGTAGACAGAAAAGAGAACTATACTGGAAGCAACGGAATAATAGTAAACCAACAAAGAACTAGTGTCATTATTTGCCCATGTTGCGACACACCGAGGAAGAGATCGAAGGACTTGTGGACTAACTCAAAACTGGTTCGATGTGTCTCGTGTGTACATGAATGATCGTACCTTCTCCAAGTCGAATCCGTGATTAATAACATCATGAATTGCTTGCATGTTAAAGCTTTCTTCTACTTTTGTGTATGGGCATACGAGTAAGTGTAACAACATTATAACTATGACGCCGACTTCTAGAAGTGTTGCCATTACTGATGGTGCCGGTGTTCGTTGTTTGCGTAGCATAGCGGACATAAACATTTAGTTCGTGAAAGGGACGTCAATAAACATGTTGAGATAACTCTTGTTCATTGAGAGTCTAAGAATAGTTCCGTCAAATATAAATTTAGTCAATAATTAATAAATAATTTATAAATATTTTAAATAATGCTTCCATTTGCGTTCGTTCTTATCAAGCAAGTTAATCACTCTTTGTGATATGTCTGGTTTGCGTCGAAAACTTGAATATCTCGGTTCGTAGGCTTCTACGCATGAATGTCAAACGCATCCGAAACATCTATGTAATGCTTGGGTTTTCTGACCTGACATTTCCTTACATTTTCGTTCTTTTTTTAATACATTGAACACCCAACATTCTCTATTGATCACTTTTCAGCCACTCAATGCAGCATTTGTATAATCTACACCAAAGAGCACATTCTTGCTTTGCCACATTTTCTGACTCGGTGAGGTCGTTGCGGATTAAGAACATTTTCAACCGCCTTGGGACGTGTATCGCTTTGACGCCATCAGGCAATTTGAGTTTTATCCTCGGTATTTTCTCTTCAAGAAAGCAGAAACGTTGGACTAAAACGGTACACGAGAAACCGAGAAGGGCAGTTTTACTATGTACAAGAACACAACCTTTTGATCCTGTACTTAGCCCATCGTGCAACCCCACTCCTTCTGGTACATATTTAACTGCAGGCTTCCCTTTAGTCAACAGGACAGACATGTTACATCGACCATTTATACAGTCTTACCAATACCAGCAATATCAGCTTGACTCTGGGTGATATGATTTTATACTCACATACGATTCATTGGTACGGTTTCCGTAACCAGTTTCTCGATCATGTCCACGACTTTTGTACCTGTTATCCATCTATAGACGTCGACCAGGAGACTCGTGCAAACGCACACCCTCTGATATTCTGATCGTCTGTAGTGCAACCAGATCTCATACTATTTGCTGTAGCGGTTACACTACTACCTAATCGCACGATAGCTTTCCTTCTATCCATACCCGCTTTGCCAGACTACATTAACGCAGTCTGTTTCAAGGGCCACCACATGGAGGTGGATTAGGGTCGTCTTGTTCAGTGCCAGCTCACTAGCTCTGGTGCATACTTGTCCCCTGAAATACACTGAACATGTTGTCTTATTCCCCCTATGTTATTGCCAGGACCGTGCCGTGCTATGATGCAGAGAGGCGATCACATCAGGCGGCACCGTAAGGGGAGCGGCATAACCAGCGAAATCAAAATTTAAGTTTATTTTAAAGAAAAAACATTTAAGGGCGGCATTTCGAAGACTTGCATCATACTGAGAAAATATACCGCAGGGCCCTGGTCATTGCAGACCATAGTGTACACGTTATGGCAGTACATTTTTGCACTTCTTTACTCTATTCCTCTTTTGCCTCACAGCGTCAGGTTAAGAAGAGATTTCTAGAACGGGTTTTTGTGTGCGCTTCATAAATAATGTCATTCACTGTCACTGTTATTTATGTGGTTCACCTGCGTTGACGACCTTAAATTTTGTATCAGAGTGAGCTATGTTCTTTGAAGAGCACTGTCTGTTGGGATCGGTAGTTCGCCACGAAAAGTCTGCATGGGTGTTCTACGCAAGCTCACGAGACAGAAAGGTCAAGGAAACCAGTGGTGTATTTAGTATAACAAGTAGCATGACAATTAGTATGATAGTAAGTACTGGCGGTGACCAAAGGCACTACTCTGGCTAGTCATAAAACTACAATAATGTGTGCATTCTGAGTGACTTATTATGATACAAAAGGTTGAGGCTGGTTCGGTGCGCAGGCAATGAACTGAATCAATACAAGAGTCAACAATTCGCATAATTACATTTATCTTCTTTCCTGGGCACATGTGTGTCGTTGACAATGAGAGCAGATAGACTGGCTGGCTCTGCCACCATATCGGAGGGTTAACCAACGGATAAAGCTGACATTTTGAATGCTCTCATAAAGTGTGACCGCAAAGAGGATTTTCACAGAAACCAATCCACCTCAACTGCTAGATTATAAGAGCTAGGATTGAAGTGGCTAGAAAAGAACAGCACAACAGGCGTATGAGTAGGCTCATAAATCAACATCAAACTGGTATGGTTAGTCACTGAACGCTGTCGGGGATATTGCGAAGGAGATCGGAACAGCTATAGACATGTCCGGAGGGCAGTGAAGCTATTCCAGGGGTCGGCAACCTGCGGCTCGCGAACCGCATGCGGCTCTTTCGATGTCAAGTTGTGTCTCTTTCGATGTCAAATTGCGGCCTTCCAGTTCCATGCGCAAAAAATAATTATTATATTATTTTATTTTCAAAACTCGTAGCAATCTATTAAAATCATTTATTTAAGGTTTAAATTTTTAATATGAATAAATATTATTTCAAAAGCCATTTATTTGAAATAAAAATCAAATTTATATACCTAATCCTAATCAAATACCATAATATTGAAACAACAATTTTAGTGGCTCTTTAAAAACTGAGAAATTTTGTAAATTATAACTTTTGGCTCTTCCGTCTCAAAAGGTTGCCGACCCCTGAGCTATTCCAATCTGAACATGTCAGTTGGTAATCTGCTTATGTGTCCAAACCATTTAATTTGTTGTTTCTTGATGAAGTTCAATATTGATGTTGTACTCCCTTTTTCCTGATGTCTTCATTACTAAATCGATCTCTTCCCGATACACCCAGCATTCTGCGTTAATACTTCTTCTCTGTCGTGACTAATTTTATCATTTAATGTCAGCATCCAAGTTTGGAACTAATAGCATAAATTAGGGAGAAAGATTATGTTGCACAATGCTCTATTTGTGTTCACGGTTACATGCAGGAATTTCAAAATTAGTGCCACTATGATTTGATTTATTGCATCTATGTTGGATTTCGTTAGTTCTTTCATTTGTTGAGAAAATTATCCACAGATATGTAAAGTCTTTTAACTTGTTTTGATTGATGGAGATATTTGTAGGGCTTCTTCTCTAGCGAATGTCATTACTTCGGTTTTGTCAATGTTTATTCTTATGTTGTACTCATTGCATGTTAACTGGAGTCTGTTAATGTATTGTTGCAACTGTTCTTCTGTTGTTGATATGATAGCCTGGTCGTTGGCAAAAATCAATTCGTTTAAAATTTCCCCAAGGCTGCTGCTTTCACTGATGTTAGCTATTTTTGCAGATTTAGAAGAATTCATGAAGGATTATAGGTAAACTGACACGCTGTATAGCCCACCATTCATTTGTTGCCATAATCTACTACCTACCATTAGGTTAACTATACTTTGCTTGTGACTACAACAGAATAATGTCAATTGCTTCTTGGCTTCTTTGACTTTTAGTGAATGACTTTATTTTCATACATTTCCTTCTTAAGTATAACTTTAGTGTGACAGTATTTTTTCACAATAGAAGGAAAGATTATCAAAGCCACAGCATTATTTTTAGTAATGACAATATCTTGTATAATAAAATTAAACATCATAATATTGTTTTAGTTATCAAGAAGAGCAAGATAAGATTCGGTTCTTGAGGATGATGGCTAATTTACAATAATTTCTGTTTATGGCAAGGGTTTATGTAAATTAAAGATTATTAATGTCACTTGTCTGTTTACACTGTTTCATTTCATTTCAGATTAAAACACCACAATATTTTTCAGTGTTCGGTTCACGTTGTGTGCAAATGTCTTGTGTGAAATTGTCAAGTGTGCTTTTTCTTCTTCTTCAAACGCTCCATATCGACCACTTGTTAACCACTCTTTGTGATTTGTATGTGATCTGAGCCTAAGAGCTATTGTACATTGGGCCAGTTATGCGCCTACAAGTAGGCCAGCACATCCGATTTCTGTGACACTTTTATTTACTAGGGTAGCTTTCCTAGGCCCCTACCTCAGTCGCTTCTTATGACATGCCTTGTAGGTCACAGTGTTACTATTCTTTGTTCCCTTGCGAGCCCCGGCTACACACAGGCAGTCTTGTGTGCAGTTGTCATGGAACCTAATATATATATAACAACCTTTAAAAATTACATACGCTTCCCACATCATTGAGTACCCTACATACATAAAAAAAAATGTCAATTCTTTAGTACCATCAACTTTATTAAAAAGATATACAAAAATATGAACACACTTATACACAATGAAATAAAGTCTTTATTTGTGTAAAAGAAACAATTAAAAAACTGCTGCTATAACAATTACATAGTTAAGTATCACTGTGATAATGTACCCTTGAATGCAATCTAACTACGTCAATGCTGGTACAACAGTACTAGAGCATCTGTTTATTTTCTCCTTCTTCTTCTTTCCACTAATCCTGTTTTGCCTCGCAGAGTCAGGAAATGAAGAGATTTCTAGAACAAGCCCTTGTGCGCGCTTCATAAATAGTGTCTTTCGTCGCCTCTGTTATCTCTGAGGTCCATTTCTTGCGTGTCCTGCCTTTTGCTTTGTATCCATTGTATCGGAGCAACATCGGGGAGAAAGATTGTGTTGAACAATGCTCTTTTAGTGAGTTTATTTTCTCAACAATCAGTAATGTACACAAAAAATCAAATAATTTTATCATCAATAGAAGTATCAGTGGACTAGAATTAAGTAAACTTGGCCGTACAAGAACAGTAAAGTAGCCATAGCTTTAAAATTATTGTAAAATATTGCTGCCATATTTAGAAGATCAAAATATTTTTGAATTAACCAGTCATTTCATTAAAAATAACGTATAAAAGAACAGCCTATAACAACACTTTTTAGAGCTGCAGTGGGAGCCCAGTGTAGTTTGGCACAGTGAGTAGGGATCGAGGCAGGAGCTATGCACATGAGCTACGTAGGGTATGAGACTGTCATACATATCAGACAAGCAATATCTCAAGAGTGGCTGCGCATACATGTCATCCCTGGTCAATTCTTGAAATCGATAACCAGCACAGCTGCTATGAAAAGGTGAGTGAGAACATGGTTCATATGAAGCAAACTTATAGAAGTCAGCAGACTTTAAATTTTAACTTGCAGAATTTCATGGTCTTGTCAAATCTGTCATAGACTGCTTGATTACTTTGTGCAAAATAATGCAGAGTGATAGTTTCAAAATCCAGGGATACTCACAATCAACTCACCCCATGTTGTTTTAAAAAAAAAAGATATATGATATACATTAATAAGACAGAAGTTATAATCATACAAAATAATCAGACTCAGACAAAATGCACAATCACAGTAAATGGGACTGAGCTAAGGCAAGTGCTGCAATTGAAATATATTGGAGTCCTGGTAACATCAGATGACATATCAGAAATAAAGAACAGAATATGGCAGACAAAAGCAACGTTTCAGAAAATGAGAAGCATTATATGCAACAAGTCATTGTCAGTTGAGATCAGAATAAGAGTTATACAGTGCTACATAGAACCAATACTGACATACGGATTCATGTGAGTCATGGACAATGAACAAAAAGATAGAAAAATCTCTAAGGGCCACACAGATGTGGTTTTACAGAAGAATGATGAGAATCCCATGGACTGCTAAAATAACTAATGTTGAGGTGTTGAATGAGGTCAAGACACAGACTAAGCTTATCATCAATATAAGAAAGAGGCAGTCATCATTTTTCAGACATTTGATGAGGAGGGGAGGTTTAGAACACATTGTGACAACCGGTAAAATCGTGGGAAGATGAGACAGAGTAACTGAAATGTGATTATGCTAAATCAAATGCAAATTGCTACCCCAACGATCAATTGGCGTCCAGTAAGCATAGAAGATACTGTCACAGACAAGGGTGGCAAACCTGAATACCACATTGTTTGCATTCTGCAGGAGCTGAAATAGGGTATATGGTACACAAGCTCTGGCTCAAATCACATACATCTCAGAGTAATTAACAAGTAAGGGATTAAGCAAATGAGAAAGAATCTGTAGATGAAATAGTTTTGGGGATATACAATATAATGAGAGCCGAAGTATCATAGTTGTTAGTGAATTTGCTTCTTAGGCGTGTGGTACGGGTTCAATTCTACAGTGGGCAAGGAATCATTTTCCAATATAACAGCTCTCAGGTCGGCCCAGCCTCAATTGGGTAACAGGAAAAGCAGTGGAAAGTAAAGATGGCCGGTGTGATGTTGACCACATCACCCATCGCGTGCCGACACTAAACAAAATATGTGCCTAACACCCTACTCCACATTTTGCCTTGAGGTATGAAAAAGGGTTCCATTACTTTTACAATATAATATCAAATATATTTATGCACTGCACAATCAAGCAACTAATTATTTCTTGATTCTGCTAGTTAGAATCCAAGTGTTTAAAATTTTGCCACTTAAATATACCGCAAACACTGGCAATGTTGTTCTTACAATAACAAAAATCATGTTCTATGAAGTTCTCTTATAAAGTCAGTTACAAATATCAAATTTAAATACATGAAACTATTTACAAAGTTATGTTATATGTACATGACTGCATCAAACAGTAAATTTTAGCTCAACTCTTCCTTTCTGTTTGCTAATTTAACTCATTAAGTACTAACTCCCCCAGTATGTGTCAGTTTGTCTGTCTAGCTGGCTTTGTCTCGTAGACTACACCATGATTTCTTTCATAGTCAAATTAGCAAAAATTTCCCATAACGCATTTTGATCATTATATATTCCTCTCGTATCGTTATACGTTACATAGGGCCTGCAAGTAATTTCTTGATACCACTATGTCCTGGGCGGCTTGCCCAATCTCTTCCATGAACTTGAGTCAGATATTTCTTGTCTCATTTTGATCACTATCGGTTCTTAATTTATTCTTTCAAATTCTGTTAGCTTTTTATAAATCTTCATTAACTTATCTACAAAATGCCACGTCATTCACCAAATTTCTTGAAGAAATAAGAAAATTACAGTTTATTTTGAGAATGTGGCTGCGGAATTGACAAAAATGAATTCACCAAAAAATGTTTTTCAATGTGGTAGTCAATTTGCTAATATTCATCAATTTATTGCTTTACCAAATGTCATACCTGGAAATGTTTTTTTTAATTTTTAAACTGCATAAAGTTTCATCTGCTCCTGCATATCATCAATGCTTCCTATGCCCAGTTGGTCTTGTTGCCCTTGCATCAATCTGAATATTTCTGCCAGCTGCTTGCACTGAGCTTCTTTTTCTTGTAACAACTGCTGCTCAGTAAGCGATTGCTTAATTGTTCTTGTGGCTACTGATAGCGGCACATGCTTAATATCACCATGAATATGTTCATAGTATTTCAAATGACCTGAATCCTGTTCTGAGATCTGGTGTGCTGAAATAAAGTGTTAAAATATGATCATTTTATTTTTTAAATGCCAGGTTTTCCTGAACAAAAGACGCACACAACTAACAGACTAAACAAAATTTTAGAAGTAAATTCTGATAAGTCATTTTTATTTGACAGTAGTAAATCACTGCCATGTCTCTCATTTTTGTGTCTATTTAACTTGATTGGGGACAGACCCTCAACCAACTCATGCCAAGTCTTCCTATCTCTCGCAGCTCCCTCCAGCTATTCTGTATATAATTAATCTCTGCCTCCAAATCTCTTTTCCATGTATTTCTAGGTTCCCACTTCTTTGCTGTCTCTGGATTTCAGGAAAGGTGCCCTTATTGTTATATTCCTCTCAGTTTTCTCAAGGTGTGTTATATCTAGCCAGTATCTTTTCTTCACCTCTTAGTTCACTGGGATTTGTCTCGTTCTTTCCATAAACTCCTCATTTGTGACCCTTTCATACCATCTCTATTCTGTGCAGACACCAGTTTATGAATGTTTGCAATTTATTAGTTATTGCTTTCTTCGTTCTCATGTTTCTGACCAATACAGCAGAACTGTTTTAATACTGGAGTTAAATATTCTAATTTTGATTCTAGATTTGATTCTTTACACTTCCCTCGCCATTCAGACATCTAATAGAAAAAGATGTACACTGATATGCCTTAGTCCATTATTTTAATATATAAATATTGCAATTTATTCAATTAAATAGAAAAACTAAATTATTTACTACTGAATAAAACTGTTACAGAATTCTATGTATGAGTGATTTTCTTTGGTGCTCAGTTCCTTTCACAGATCCTTCCTAGTAAAACTTATATTCTTACATTGTAGGTACAATTCAGAATTATTCACTATGCTTGGCTTTTGGTATAAGCAATCAAATCCAGTTGAAGTTGTATACATTTTTACTCACCAATTTACAGTATATATATTTACAATTACATTAAACATATCAAATTTCAACAGTTATCAATGAAACCAAATTATAATTTATTATTTACTAACCAGCAAAAACATTTTGATTTTCACCAGATATATCGTCGTCACCATCTGGATCGGCTTCGTCGTCACCATCGTTACCAGAAGCATCGCAATGTGGATGAGTCTGAACACATTCGCTCAGGACTTTCGCTTCATTATAATAATACAAAGAGTCATCAGCTGAACGAATATTAAAAAAATTCCGAAGAGAATATCTTGTCGATATTGCAAGTGCAATAATTGTTACTACAATCGCTATACTATAAATATACGATGAATGTTCTTGGAATATTTTAAAAAAATCCATCGCCTTCTTCGCCGTCTGACTACCATTTATTTACTAGTTACTATGGGGATGGATGTACACACGAGTATTCGTTAAAATTGTTCACTAATGTTTGTCTCATATTACTCTTACAGTAAATTGTTCTTTTATAAGATTTGTTATCTATTTTCTGGAATATTTTAGGACACAAATATCAATTCTAATACACGTAATGTTAATAAAGGCGATTATGTTTTTGGAATTCAACAGTAGAGATGTAATCGAGTAGTCCTTCCGGCGTAGATGATCATGTTATCCGCGATTCTTCCAACCTGGTGCTGTTTATCAATTCTGACGCAATCTTGTCGAACCACGTTCAGGCATTCCGTCAGGTCGTTTTCAATCTTTCTGCCTTCACGATCTCTTCCTGTATTTGACGTCGTTACCACATGCTCCAAATCTACCCTTTCACATTTGCATCATTGCTTTCGTTCATTTTTAGAAATTTTAACCACTTGTGATATATTTGATCTTTGCCAGAACATGTGCCATTGGTTTATAGGGTTCTAAAGATATACTTCTACACGTTTAGGACAGCGCTTCGATTTCAGCTACATCCTTGTCGCCTCTGTATCATGACGAGGTAACAATGGTTCTATTCTTTACACTCAAATTTGGGCTCCGGTAACCCTCGAGCAATCTTTTTGATTATTGTTCATTATTCGCAACCATACAGAGGTATTGGTTCAATATAGACTTTTCGTAGGTAGATTTTCATAAGTTATTTTCGCGTGGCTATTTACTCTGAATATCTGTTGTACGTCTTCATCTGATGCTATAAATTTATCAGATACTGAATCGATTTCTCTTTGCGTTCGTTTGTATTCTCGTCTAAACCATGAGATGGGTTGCCTCTATGAAGCTGCATGTCAGTTGGAGTTCTTTGAGGTTCCTGTGTTCTGTATCTTTGTTCATGATGCCATGTCTTGTTTGTTGTGCATGATGATGGACATGACTGCAGGATGTGTTCTGGAGTCTATGTTTCTGTCTGGCATGCACACTGTGCAGTCTGAGCAGTGCTTTATTCTATCGATATAATTTCTGTGTTGTGTAATTTATTTTAAAATTGTCATCAAAGTTATTAACACCAGAAACCGTTTGAGAGCAGCTCATCCTTCTGTCACATGAAGATCTCAGTGACATGCATAAACTCTGTAGCAGGTGAGGTCCATATGCAATTTTAACATGCGAAATGGAGTAGATTTTTGTTTAATCTTAAAATAATAATTTTGCCGGATGCGGATTAATAAACATGGATATTTTCAGAGATTCCTGATCTCATTGTTTAGATGGAGTGTTTATCAGATTGAGATGGATAAACGTAAGTCCCATGTTCAAATCCTTCAAATATTAACCACCTCAATTCATGAACTCATAATTCATAACACATTAGGATTGTCTTCATTGACAATGTTTTATATGCTCGTCCTGTTAGCATGAAAGCAGCACTGCCAAAAATGTTGCACAAGCACATATCCAGTAAATAATCCTAGAAGAGAGAGGTGTCTTGAGGCTGCGTGTGACAATGAGACAAAATTAGAAATGAAGAAATCAGAATAAGACTGGATGTGAAACCTCATGCAATTCATAAAAGGACAACAGATTAAATGGTTTGAACACCTGACAAGAAAGCCCTGTTCGCCTTCCACAGAGCTACACAGAAAGTATAATGAGTACAAGCAAGAGGAATATCTCAGATGTGTCACATGGGATCAGGAACAGCCTTACGAACATGAATATCAGCTTCACAAAGTGCATTAAAACAACACACAAGATCACTAGTTTCACCCAACACTTCTATAAAGAGTAAATGGTAAGAGAGAATCTTAGGCATTCGAAAAAAATTACATTTAACTATGAACGATTCCGAACCCACAGACTTAGAACAGCAGGCAAATGTCTTCACCATAGATCTTGTATTTATTAAACAGACCAGACTCAACTTCCTGATGCTAGATACACATGAACAGTAAATAATATTAAAACAAACAACAGCAAAAATCTTTATGAATTTTGAAATTTATTTATGCATTTTTTCTTCAATTTCAAAATGCTCACATTCAAAAACTGCATTGTCGAAAAATAATGAAGCCATCATGTTCAGACTGAATGATGATGTGGTAACATGAAAACATACATACAGTCTGCCAACCAGATATTCACTGGAATGATGATGATGGTAACAATGTAAACACATACATGCAGTCTGCCAAAACCAATGATATTCAACTAAACATAATGTACACTTCTGTTCTCCTTGAAGTACACCTTGATAAAAATGATCAATTCTCTACTAAATACAGGAATTACGTACACTAAATTTTTGACTTCTATTGGAGATAAATTTTTTGAACATATATCTGAACTCTTATTTGATATATTTAAGTTGGTACAGAAAAAGGTGTCAATGAAAGCACTATTAAAAATATTAAACAGCAAAAAGAAAATCCAAAGCTTCAAATTCTTAATTTGAAAGAAAGTTACAAATCCTGCAAACATTTACTCCTGATTATGAAAATAAAGAGAAAATCTGCTCACAGCTGGTAATCAACAGTTTAATCAGAAATTCCAACCCCAAGACTTTAACAAATGTAAGCTAGCAGACAACAATTTGACACCAAAATTGAAAAGTGATTAGAAAATATGACAATGAACATGTCTTAACAGCTTTTTCAAAGCAAACATGTTTAGAGCCTCCTCAGTGTCTACTGAGCTGGATATTTCTGTTAGATAGATCGAGACACATGTTACTCACCGAGTGCAATGATGCCATATCAATCAATCAATGTCTGAACAGTAATGATGAAGAAACAAAACAGAAAGCACTGTAGTTACAAGTATACAATAAAGTCTGCGAAAACTCAGTCTTGTGTTTTCTATCTTTCTGTCATTTGTTATAGGTTTTACTGTAACTATCCATACAGCAACAGGAATACATAACTCTTGACTATGATTGTCTTGTTCTGTGTTCAACTTGTTGATCATGCTACATTCTCAAATCTGTCGAACAATGTTTGCTTTAAAAACGAAGGATTGACTTATTGCACCGGATTTTATACCATATGGACTGACCATCTTCACAGAAATGGCACGATACCTGCCGAGAGTATTGTACAAAGCACAAACTCTGCAAACAATCCTGGAATCCATGAAAAACACAGTGAACATAAACGGTCAGATTCGAACCCATGACCTTCAGGACACACGGCAAATGTGTAACAACTTAGCCACAGTTGTTGGATATGCTACATCATCAGATCTGTTGAAATACAATTTTCTTCAGGCCCAAGTGGTTGACCAACAGTTCCTGTTCCATGCTGTCGGGTTTTATATCTTTAGTACACAAGACAGTCCAATCCTGAAGTATATGGCATGGATTCTAGATTAGCAAAGACATTGACTTGTGCGTAACTTGTCACACTGACAGAGGTAAGCCAGTAATCTGAAGTGGCTAGTCATAAGTTGAATATAATACAGGTAAACAAAACACACAGGCAAGTTCATCACAAATTTAGCCTTCAAGTAAAAATCTAAATTTGTCTCCATTTCTGCCAATCAACTGTAACTATGTTAAGCTTTCCATCTGTGTTTTTAAACTTTAAAAAATGTATATCTATTAGAACAGGGCAGCAGTAGCGTAGTTGTTAGTGAATTCGCTTCTTAGGCTAGTTGTCCGGGTTCAATTATACAGTGGGAGTGGAGTATTTTTTCGATCGTAATGGCCCTGAGGTTGACCCAGTCTTAATTGGGTAGCAGGAAAAACACTGGGAAGTAAAGGCGGTCAGCATGATGTTGATTACATCACCCATCGTGTGCAGACGGTCAAATGAAAAATATGGGCCCAACACCGTATTATCCAATATAACTAGAGGTTTAAACGTATTTCTTTCTTTTTATATCTATTAGCAGGTTTCCATAGTTTTATCAAATTCCACTGAACATGAAGTATTAAGTAGGATTTAGTTAAACTAACAAAGGAATACTCGCAACAAATTTCTAATTATTTTGCATGATGACTTGGTAATGAAAATCGTTGCATATCTTTTACAGGGCTTCACCATTAATCACAGTAAAGAAGTCGTTAATTTTCTAGGCATCACTTATATGTTCAGTAGTTTGCCATTGCTTTCTGAACGGTCTATTTTTACAGTTCTTAAAAATCCACTGGAACTAATTTGTTTCCAAACTGCCCAACGCGGAGTTTGAACCAGGTACACTTGGGTTGCGATTGAGCTCACTACCGCTTAACTCTTAGTAGACCAGGGCAAAAGCCATGCTTTTACAAGCCATTTGGTTTTATAATAAAAAATGCCCATTAGTGTGGCTTCTAGTAAAAAGGTGTCGAACCCAAAGCCACATAGTGTTGCGTTTGGTCCATAAGTAGTTAAGCAAGACACCCACGACTTCGGTATTATATTTTTCTTTATTCACTCTCAGACTTCATCTTGAACTATTTTCAAAGAAATATCTTCAAAAGAGCATATCCAGTAATGACTACCCCAGTCCTCTCTACTCCTTATATGTAAATTTGGCCCGTGTGCTCAGCGTGTTCGTAGCGCGTTGGACTACTGGTGACTAGTCCTCTGTAAGTGCGGGTTCAACTCAGCAGACTGGCAGAAAAGCTACAGGTTCCCCAGATTTACAGTGTTCATGGCACCGAGCCAAGGGTTACGATGTCCATGACACCGATCCGAAAAGCTTTCAGCTCAAGTGCTTCTGGATCGGAAAAAATATGTAAATTAGCCATCTTTGTAAAAGATGTTTAGAATTAATTTGTCTATGACAGCGGTCACACTCATCTATCTAAAGTTCATGCCTCTTCATCATCAGCAGCCATCATCACGTTGTAGGGCATCCAAAGCAGGAACAAAAACACTTCCACTAAATTCAATTTTGTGCTTTCGTTTCTACCTCATACCAGTTCCTATTTTATTTGTATTTTGTCATCACACTGTTGACTTCATCCTATCAAGTTTCTATTTTTAGCTTACTGACAAGATGATAGTTCAGTTTGCTGCAGCCTGTGCCAAGTCTGAAGATTACAACTGACTCGTCTATTGAGCTAGTAATATATGTTGTTGTCTGATAGCCCGGATGTTCTGTTTTTTTTCCACCTTCATCATGCAGTTTCTTATGGAACAATATTTCTTTTAGCCACAATAAATGCTGACCTTGCAGAATACATGTACTAAAGTGTTTAAGAAACTCAACTCTATGTGTTTAATTCTTTAAATCTAAAGAAGTACTGTTTAAGTTTCTAACCCGAAGTGCACTGTAGAAATGTAGTAGTTCAAATCTTATATTTAAAAATAGTGACTTGATAAAATTATATAACAAATCTTGCTCTAAGGTGGAAATAAATGCCAAAGAAGTAACTATTTTTATTTTGGCATGGCAAGACACTTTCTCTCTGGCAATGTATGGTAGAAATGAATATGTAAGATGACATCTGTAATGTTTCTATGACATGAAGTGATACAAATTGTCAATCGTACATGAACGCTAGTTGCAACCATACACACAACCTGTTTAAATTAAAACTGATGGATAATATTATGTACAGTTCAGTGAAATATGCATGTGATGAAATACATACTGCATAATATGATTAAAAAATGTAAACATTAACAGTCCATACAAATTTAAAAAGTAATAACGAAACAAAACATTTTTGAAACATGTACAATCGTATATAAAATGTCAAAAAGAACAATTTGTCTTAATTATAATTTTACAAAAAACTTTAGTGATAAAATAAAAAAAGGACAACTTCAGAGCAACATAGTTCTGGTTTGTATTAAAAAACACACTAAATCAGTGTGCTCGTTATATGAAAATCCAGTGACCTCATTAGGTTTACCATTAAGTTTAAAGAAAATTAAAACACAAACATGACAGAGATGTCATGATAAAAATTTGTATGTATAAAATGACCTGACTTGTCCTGGAATGATTCATGCAACATATGATAATGTTGGCGTCTGAGTTGTCATAATGTTGTTTACATTAGCGACACAATGGAGAAAACAAAAACAATGACATTAAGCAAAATAAAGGAAATAAAATTAAAGAACATAAAAAATAGTGTGAGAAACTAGAACAAGTATCCGGTTTTGTATACCTTGGCGCCTGTGTGTTGCCGATGTCTGCAAGGGGAGCAAAGAATAGTAACAATGCGACCTACAAGGCATGTCGTAAGAGATGATTGAGGTAGGGGTCTAGGGAAGCTACCCTAGTAAATAAAAAACATCGCAGAAATCTGAAGTGCTGGCCTACTTGTAGGTGCATAACTGGCACAACATACAATCGCTCTTAGGCTCAGATCACATAGAGTGGTTTAATAAGTGGTCAATAAGGAGCTTTGAAGAAGAAAAAGTGAGCATAAAATGGAGGGTGAGACACTAAAACAGTTTTGTGTACCTTGGAAATGTAATAAAAGAAGATGGAAGAAGTAACATGGAAGTTAAAAAGAAAATAAGAATGGCCAAAAAATATATTAAACAGCATGAGAAAGTTATGAACATGCAAGCATAATACAAACACACATAAAATGAGAATCATCACATATTACATATATCTACGCCTGTGTGGTGCCGGGGTCCGCAATGGAAGCAAAGAATAGTACCACTGTGACCTACAAGGCATGTCGTAAGAGGCGACTGATGGAAGCTACCCTTGTAAATAGCTTAGCAAAAATTGGATGTGATGGCCTACTTATAGGCACATAACTGGTACAATGTACAATCGCTCTTACGCTCACATCACATACAAATCACACAGAGTGGTTAACAAGTGGTCGATATGGAGCGTTCAAGAAGATTTACTGGACTATCATCATTACACTTGAGTTAATAACCGTGTGTGCTCCAATCTCTGTCTTAAATAGGAAGATCTCAATGGCAGTGCACAAACTCTGTAGCACAGGCGAGGGTCCCCGATGTAATTTAGAAGTGAAAATATTTTTTGGGTAGGAATTTTATTTTATATTTCTAATGAATTTTGCCAGGGGAGCGAAAAACTCACAGAATAAAGAAGCATGCTGAAACCGGTTTTGCTGGTGTACAGGTCAAGGAACTGGCACAACAAATACTTTCGGTGCAGATACATACTGACCACAAAGAGTGGTTTAATAATAGCGAACAAAGAAGAAAAAGAAGCTGAATAGTTAACTTTTCAAGAAAGAAAACAAGAGGCTATTGCCAAGTTCCATTCTGTTCACTATCATATACTGTGCAGATGTGAGACAGTTGTTCCAATTAAAAGCTAACAATGAAATTACAATGTAGATCTCTTAACAGATTATCTGAACCGTAAACTTCATTATCTCTTTAATGACGGCCATTAAAACGTCCTGATGAAGAACAGATAACTGCCATCTGAAATAATGCCCTGCAACTTTTGAACTCATTCCAAGAAACATAATCCTTGACAGAGCTTGAAAAAACTTTAAGAATTGCTTCCCATGATATTATGATGTGAATACTTCTTCTTCTATGTTCTTACTAGATTGGGATCTCGGATTCTCTAATAAAGGCAGCAGTCTGCCCCAGATCATTAGCCACGCCATACAGCTTGTCCCTGATGCTGGCGCAAGTGGGCCACCTATTTCTTCTCAAGCCTGCACACTGGGGGCAGTTCTGTAGGATATAATTCCTATGATTTCTGCTTCCCTGTTTGTGCCGACTTCTCCCCGAAGGAAGTTTTGGTCACCCCCGTGACGGCAGGCCTGACATTCCAACTGCGTGGCTAAAGCTCCGAGGCAGACCGGCGACCATAGAATCCGTTATCCAATTCCTCATTGTGAGGGGTCGTTGCACTATGTTATGCGCCGTACGGCCTGGTGCATCCGTTTCTGCAATAAATTTTTATCAGGTTAGAATTCCCTAGCGGACACATGCATCCAATTTCAGCCAAACGTCCTTAGTCGCTTCTTACGACATGTGTGGCAGGTAATAGTGGTTCTATTCTTTACACCCCAAATTTGGGCCCGGTAACCACTCAGGCATGATAAGAATACAAAGATAAGTTCATCAATACCAAATTTAATTCTATAAGAAACAACCAAACAAGGAAGCAGTAATGTTGAGACTAAGCAAACAAAATATGGTATAAAGTGTTGGAGTCATACAATGTGCCACAAGATGTGTCATGTCACTGACTGCTTTGTTTGTTCATGGTTAAGGAAAAGAAAAATTGTGGAGGGTCAAATAAGTAGAAAATTGGAGGGTCAAATGTGAAGACAAATTGGAGGGTCAAATGTGACGAAAAATTGGAGGGTCAAACGTGAAGAAAAAGTGGAGGGTCAAATGTGAAGAAAAATTGGAGGGTCAAATGTGAAGAAAAATTGGAGGGTAAAATGTGAAGAAAATTGGAGGGCTAAAATTGGTGAAGAAAAATTGGAGGGTAAAATGTGAAGAAAATTGGAGGGTCAAACGTGAAGAAAAAGTGGGAGGTTCAAATGAGAAGAAAAAATGGGAGGTCAAATGAGAAGAAAAAATGGAAGGTTCAAGTGAGAAATGTGTATAATCAGTAAGCTACAGGATATCCAGCATACACTCTTTGCATTCAACTGAAAGAGACTAAGCTGAGAGTGCAATTAAACAGATTCTGTTAACTAATAAGAAATACAAAAGTTATGGAAAAGACTGCTGTACAAGAAGCACAGATTCAATGTAATAACAGAACAAGCACAGAAAAACAGACACTATGATAACAAAAACACTTAGCAAAGCAAATATAATTATTTACAACAAACAAAGATATATATAATAGTTTCTATACACAGCATACAACTTTACAATACATTCATGAAAACAGATATTGCTGTACTCAAATCAAAAGCCAAGTTATCAACAAACTGTTCACAAAATGTTAACATCACTTCCCCCTATTGCTATATTTTTTCCTCAATATACAATTATGCCAGCCTTATATGTGGCATAATCAAATCATGTAATCATGGTTAGAACAACTGTTTTATAGTAGAAAGATGAAGGGTTCTTGATTTTTTTCTCCTTCCTGACCCAGAAGCACTTGACCTTTCAGGCTCAGTGACATCGTAACCCTTCGGTTCGGTACCACGAACACCATAAATCTGGAGAACCTGTGGCTTTTCTGCCAGCAAGCGGAATTGAACCCGCACTCATAGGGAGATTGTCACCCGTCATCCAATGCGCTACGAACATGCTGGGCAGGCGGATGAAGGGTTCTTGATAGAGATACTTATTCATGTATGGCAGCAAATCATGGACTATAAACAAGCAATCAATAAGATCGAGATCGTTGGAAGCCACAGAGATGTAGTTTTACAGATGAATAATGAAAATTCCATGGACAGCAAAGAAAACAAATGATGTGTCTGCACACAAAGAAGCCTTATCAAAAGAATAAGACAATGAATCAAGGTTCTTCGGGCATATAATGCGAAGAGGAGGTTTAGAGCATTTAGCGACAACGGGTGACATTCAGTGAAGGTAGGTAAAAGATGGGTGGTGTGACATTGTGGGTTGATAAAAAAATTGAAGCCATAACTGATTAAATGGCACCAAGGAGAGAGAGTTGTGGAGAGACATGAACGCATACGTCGGCAGGCATGGCACCCGATTGATTAATTTCCTAGCTCCTCTGGGTTTCATCCCACCATGATATAAAAATGGAGAGCACTGGCCAGATAATTTCAAAATTTGAAAGCCTAATACTATGAATTCTCTCACACTTCACACTACTATGATGTTATATATTTTGAGAATACTTTACCACTAGTAAACAGAGTAATTTTTCTGTATTACATGTCGGCTGTAAAACAAAGGAAACGTTTTTATTTAACTTATTACTTAATCGTTAATTTGTTTACTTTATTCTAACAAAGTTTTTGCGATCATTTATGTATCAGAGTTTGTGTACAATAAAAAATGTATGATCAACACAAAGGCACCACTGTTGGGGTTGGGAAAGAAGATGCCATAAAACAAACATTTGTTACAGGATTGGATTTGGAGTGGTAGGCACCGCACTCTTTGTTGGGGCAAATTCACTAACATGGACTTATAAATGTCAGATTAACATGAATGGGAATGTAACTAGAGAGGTGAGCTCTGATGTGATATATTTTAACATGTTATGCGGCAACAACAATGGCTGGAAGGAGGAGAGAAAAAGGAAATATGTAGTAGTCCAGGGATACAGAAACTATCCTAGGGGGTCTTTATAGTGAAGTGGTTCTAAAGTGGTGCCATGGAAAATGCCGAGTTCGAGGCCAGCATGAGATAAAATTCTCGGTGTACACAAGGTGTGTAGATGGACTACAGGAGACCCTGATTTTTTACATGAGAATCTTAATTACTACAAGTACATCTGAAGTCAGAGTAAGTCTTGCCTGAATGATGAGGGACTCTAGTAATAGTGAAAGCAAGCCTTCCCACACAAAAATCAGATAGAGGCTCTATGACTACGCTTGAATTGGCGGGTACAAGTAAAAGAAAAACATAGAACAAACAGTGGATGTATAGAACTCAGGATTGTAGATAACAGAACTTTAGAACGACTTAAGACCAAGATACCTCCATAAAGAAACATATGAAATATATACAGTCAGAAAATGTACGTTGAAGCTGATAACTGCAACATAATATATATATATCTATGAATGATGCTTTATCTTGTCTAAACTCACAACATAAACAAACAGAAGCAATCAAATTTGTAGGACAGCACCAGCTATATTTATATATATGAAAATTTTTAAACTATCATTACTGCTTGTAATAGTGCTTTTAGAAGGTGTAGGGCAGCAGGGACATGTGCATGTGGACATTAATGGCTGCATGGTAAGTGCAGTCGTTGTGAGTTCAGGTTAAGATTTTTTTTTAAGCCCCACCAGAAAAAAAACTCAGTGGCCATACTGGGGATTGAACCTGGGTCTCCTGCATGGGAGCCCGTGCTCTAATCTATTCGACCAAACTCCAGAGCACCAGCTATAATTGTGTTAAATATAACCTATATTTACAGCAACAACAGCACAAGTGAAATAAAATGTAGCAGTTTATAAACAATTTTAACAGCATTTCATGCACATTCTACAGCAGTTTGCAATATTAAACTGTTTATATAATATTGAATTACTTGTATGGATGCATTATGAAAGCTATACAGTACAATGCTTACAAAAATAGCTTAGCAAGATCTTTGATAGAACAGAGCATATAAATACACTTCTAGGTTGCACATGGACAAACTAAGTCAATTATATATATAATAGACCCTTTTTTTCCAGGTGCCTCTTTTTTGGCTTGATGCCGAAAAGCAAAACAGGGATAGATAATAGATATAGGAGAGCTGGTAGTAGAATAGAAGATATGAGGTTTTCTGACAGCAACATTCTGTGTTCGAGCACTCAATAAGGTCAGAAGTTTTTATATTAAGAAGAGAATAAAAGTGATGACCTGCCAATGTGGTGCCCGCAAAGGAAAGTACCACTGCGACCTAAAAGGCATGTCGTAAGAGGCGACTGATGTAGGTCCTAGGTAAGCTACCCTAGTAAATATAAAGATCACATACAAATCATAAAGAGTGATTAACAAGTTGTTGATATGGAGCATTTGAAGAAGAAATTGATGACCTGTACATGCGTGGTGGCGACAGCCCTAGGAGGGTGGTCTTAATTCCTCAGCTCTATAGAATCCCACAGTGCTCTCAGAAAATGAGAACAAAGCGCTGTAAGAAATTTATATATATATTTATATATATATATATTTATTTATTTATATTTATATAAGAATCATTGGGAGATGCACTATGAGTGTGCAAAAACTGATACCCTCATTTCTCCTGAATTTAAAACCCTGCAAGAAAAACATCTTTAAAAAAGAGACATCATTAACAACTTTGAAAAAATCAATTCTCCACAGGATTCCAGGAGAAAATAATACAAAGAATGAGAATTTAATTCAATTTTACAAAACATTGTTTTTACACAAGCATTATTATATATGTACACAATAGCTATTCTTTAACTAATTTCCGGTCAGTATTCAAGCATATTATCAGACGTTTGGATTCCAGTACTGCAGCAACATTCATTTATATGTGGTATGATATGCCCCAATTGAAGTACCACAAATTTCAATTGTACTCTACGGACACCATAAATTGGATACCCTACAACTGTTGTATCACCGGGAATTCTTACTGGTTATAACCGGAATAAAAACTGATGCTCTGGTGGAAGTGTTCATAAAATGGAAAATATTAGTCACTCTGTCCTATTAAAAAAATGTTGTTACTGCCTGTGGTACTGCTTTTTTGGGCGGTGTAACATGAGCGCCTGAGGAATTTAATGGCAGCATGACTAGTGTAGTCTCTGCGAAGCTACTCAGGTTAGGATTTTTAATTTATGCACACACCAAAAAAATTTCTTGGCATTACTGTGAATTGAACATGGATCTCCCAGATGGGAGCCACGCTTTAATAAATTTGGCCAGATGCTTCTCTATCCTATAATGAGGCTAAAACATCATGCTCAACCAGCATATGAAGACAGACTTAACCTAATCCACTAGCTGCACAGGCATTACTAGACAACTATGTTTCGATTCAGAACTGACCACCGCAGATTATCTCCCATATCTGGCTACACTTTCATGAGAAATGGCTCTCATGCATTTTGATTTTCTCACTATCAAATATAATAATGTTGGTAAATAAAATTTAGAGTGTAATGAAAAACATTATTATGTCAGTTTCTGCACCTGGCAACCTAACAAGCATGCACATTTAAAAAACATATAAATATGAGCAGCAGCAGCTTATGGAGACAAAACAAATATGAATTAACACATAAACCAAGACCATATGATAAGAAGAGAGAACTCTTCCTTCAATCACATCTAGCTGTCATTAATTATATTGCACAACCCAACAAATCACCACAATCAATATAAAAAATTATAAGTGACGAACAAACACAGTTGAGCTCATCTTATTAAACACAATCAACCAGTTTCTAATGCAGATCAGATATCATTTCAATAAATAAGGTGACAAAATTTAACTCATTGCGTACCAACTGCCGTAGGGAGCGCCAAGATTATCTAACTAAAATAACACAACTGCTGCATACTGCTGCAAGTATTGTTTCATGTAAAACTAGTGCTAAATTCATGTCAACGCATTATGATCCAATTTCCGGTTTCTATATACATCAAAGATTTCTATTTACGTTGTCCGATCGGGAGTTTGGTAAAACTTGTCAAAGTTTATATATTTTTAGAACTGAAAAAAAATAATTTTGCCACATATTATTTTTCAATTTAGTAGTGAACGTGTTTAGCTATAGAAATCTTTTTCTTGAGTAATAAAAATCTGAAATGCTAATTTAAGTCAATCTCTTGACATTACCTTCACTCTTTTATAGCTGTAGTTTTCTTCATTACTATCAACTTGTACATACAAATTATTTTCTACACATTTTCTCAGTCTCTCCTTTACTCTTCCTCCTTGCATATGACTGTAAATCAGCAGAGGGGTCTCATTTTGCTTTATTATTTTGTAAACATAATGTAAAATGACAAACTTGAGGTACTTGTTCTGTGTCTCTCTCTCTCTATATATATCATCATCATTGGCCTCTTTGTCTCAGGAGACAATAGGTGTTGCGTCACGTTATGTTCTGTGCTGAATCACAACATTTCATGTGGCTGTAATGGCCTATTCTGGAGTGGCAATCCTTGCCACAGTTGCTGCAGGTAAAACTGGAGACTAGAGCCGATGCATGGGATGTTCTCTCTGCTCTCTGTGCTCTCTTTTGCCTCCACATGATGTTGTTTTTTTCTTTTCTTTTTGAGCCACCCTCACTGCCGCTCGCCATGCTTGCCTGTCTTTGGCCAGCCGCTCCCAGTGTTTTTGTCTATGCCGCATGAAGTTAGATCGCGCTTGCAGTCGTCAATGAAGCGTAATAATGGGCGCCCATGATGTCTAGCACCAGATGCAAGTTGACCATATAGAATGTTCTTTGGGATTCTATCATCGCTCATACGGCACACGTGTCCCAGCCATCTGAGACGTTGCTGACTCAGTAAAGTGTGCATGCTTGGAATGCCAGCACTGTTCAGGACTTCTATATTAGAGATGTGATCTTGCCATCGGATGTTGTATATTCGCCTGAGGCAGCGCATGTGGAAGGTGTTGAGGCGATGTTCTTGTCTAGCATATGTGGTCCATGTCTCACTACCATACAGCAGAGTGCTGAGAACACAAGCTTTATATACTTGTGTCTTGGTGTTTCTTGTGAGTGACCTGTTTTCCCATACACGCTTTGCTAATTTAAACATAGCAGTGGAGGCCTTCCCAATGCGACCACTAATTTCATCATCGAGGAGGAGGTTGCTGCTGATGATAGAGCCAAGGTATGTAAAGATATTGACTACTTCAAGCGTATGACTGCCAATGTTGATAGATGGGGCTCTGCTAATATCCTGGAACATTATATTTGTTTTCTTCAGGCTGATGGTCAAGCCGAATTCATTTGATGCTGCAGAAAATCTGTCCATGAGGTGTTGCAGCCCCCCTTCTGTGTGTGATGTTAATGCTGCATCATCGGCAAACAGCAGTTCCCTGATGGTGACTCTTTGGACTTTGCTTTGAGTCGCGCCATGTTGAACAATTCTCCATCTGATCTTGTGTGGAGAAATATTCCTTCTTCGACGGATTCAAAAGCATGGGAGAGAAATATCCTAAAGAGTGTGGGTGCAAGTAAGCACCCCTGCTTGACGCCGCTGTTGATAGGAAAAGCGCTGGAGGAGGCCCCATCAAACATCACTGTACCCTTCATGTTGTTATGGAATGATGTTATGATTTTAAGCAATGTAGGAGGGCAGCCGATTTTTTCCAAAAGCTTGAAGAGGCCATCTCTACTCACTAGGTCAAATGCCTTTGTTAGATCTATGAAGGCAGTATACAGTGGCATGCGTTGTTCGCGACATTTCTCCTGCAGTTGTCTCAAGGAGAATAACATGTCAATAGTGGATCTGTTGGATCTAAATCCACATTGTGATTCAGGGTATACTTGGTTTGCTAGCTTTTGTAACCTATTTAGTACTACGCATGCGAAGACCTTCCCCACGATGCTGAGCAACGAGATACCACGTAGTTGTTACAGTCACCACGATCACCTTTATTTTTATACAAGGTGATGATGTTTGCATCTCTCATGTCCTGAGGCACTTCTCCCTCCTCCCAGCATAGGCACAATAATTCATGCAGACTGGTCAGGAGAGTTTGCTTAGCACATTTGATTACTTCAGGGGGATGCCGTCCTTTCCAGTTGCTTTCCCGTTTGCCAGGGTGTCAATCGCAATACTGATTTCTGCCTCTGAGGGCATCTGGTCTAATGTGCTCAAGGTCAGAAGAGCTTTAATTGCATCAAACGCGATGTCAACTTTTTATATATATATATGCCTTTTTCGTCTTTACAGGCGGTCAATTGGCAAGTGTTTTACTGTGACAACTTCTGAGCTTGCGCTTCTCTCTTTTGCCTTTCAGCTCATCTCCAAGTATCTTTTCAAAAGATTCTGCACCTTTGCGTAATGTTGTTTCCACATAACTCAGTCATCAGCTAGTTTTTCCTATTTGCTGGGACCGAAAGAAAAGTTCTTAATTGAGGCCTTGCAGACATCCTTATATCTGAGCAGTGGTCTGCTTTGGTGCCTCTTCCTTTCTGAAAGTTCACAGAACAACACTTTTCATAAATGATGTTAAATGTGAGGGATGTTGTGGTAGCAGTTACTTGTGTAGGTTTTTCAGTGTCAGACATTCTATACAGTGACTTTTTACTGTTTTATTATGTCTATTACATCCTTTACAGAATGTAAACTACATCCAACTACATCTTCCACCTGGGAATAGACAATAGACAGAATGTTACAAGACTTATATAGTCACACTGGTGTAGATGTTTGTTGAAGGGAACAAGTGTAGGATCCATCTTAATACAAGGCTCTGCAGTTAAGTTATTAATACTATACTTGGTGGCATAGAAGACAATGTTTCTCCACAATAAGGTAGATTGAATTTAAAAAAAAAACGAACTAGTGTCTTATGTTGCCTCTCAAATATCTTCACTCTCAGATTCTACACCCAACGTCCATTATTGCCTAATCATACAGTATTTCAACTCCCTCTTCTCTCAGAATAACTAATAATGTCATCCTCGTTTATTTTTATATTAACTAGTTGATGGAATTGTTACCATAAATTTGATATTGGATATTATTTATCATCAATTATCCTGTCACGAAAATTGATGTTTTGAGCATGCAATAACATTTTGAATATAGGGAAAATAACATACTTCTCCTTTCTAATCCTGTTTTGCCTCACATCATCAGAATAAGAGATTTCTAGAACGTCTATAGTGTAGACGATGGCATTCACTATGTTATTTCTGTGGTCCATCTTTTGTGTGAACGATCTTTTGCCCTGTATCTGATAGTTCTAATATTTCTGCTATTTTTAGTTTACTAATTTCTTCTATGATTTCTATTTTTTAAGTGGATTAATATCTTTAACAGCGTCAACTCATTACACCATTTATATTTTGTGGGAAAGATCCATATAAATAAAAAATATGCATGTGCATTCGAGGAATAAATCATACTTCTATTGTACCGTCACTTGGAACAGCGGTTATAGTTAAATATCAAGCATTAGTGATCAGATTTCAACCTCACTTTCTTGCTCCTCAATTAAACATTTAAAAAAAACAGTATGAGATGTACTCTTTATATCCAGATGACAAGTACTCTTATCTTCTTCGCGTTTGTTCTTTATGACCAATTTTAACCACTCTTTGTGATATGTTTGATCTTTGCCAAGAACGCGTATACGTTGCACATTGGTTTGATAGGCCCCTAAAGGCATAGCCTGCAACACGTTTAGGACACATGCATCCGATTTCAGCCAAACCTCCTTAGTCTTTCTTACGACATGCGTGGCAGGTAACAGTGGTTCTATTCTTTACACCCCAAATTTGGGCCCCGGTAACCACTCGGCGAAGTACTCTTATTTTCATATCCAGATGACAATATCTAACAAACTGAAATAATATACAGTGTCTTGACAACGTAAAATAATAATTTTTGTACACAGCCAATATTAATTTTCAGATATATATATATACCTAAACAATTTGCTTGTCATGTTTCAAATTGTTGATGCTTATTCCACTTCTAAAAGGTCTAACGGCGAACGATTGACTTCACTGCACCGGGTTTTTCCATATGGCTCGGCCATTTCAGAAGAAATGGCATGCTATCTGCTGAGAGTGTTGCAAAAAGTATGAACTCTGTAGCTTCAGCAATAATCATAGGGATCTCATGAAAAAATTGCACATGTGACACGATCTGGTATCGAAACCACAACCGTCAGAACAACAAGCAAACGTCTTAACAAATTCGCCATAGAGACCACCTTATTTCACTTCTGGATTAATATAATTATCCATGTGCTGGTGTTTTTTTCTGAGACGCATAACTTTTCAGCAGCAAAGAGTTTCACAATCCAAAATGACACTATTTTTGAACCAATGGAATGCTGAGTATTTACAAATGTTGTGACACTTTTTCTTAAACATTATGTAATAACACTACATTATAATATAAACATTGACATGTTAATTTTGACGATGTAATTCAGCACCATGTGTCTACAGAGAAAGGCGACCAAATTTAGTTAGGGCCATATTCAGCAGATGAGTTATGTATGTTATTTTACAACATATAATACGTAACTTCTAAGCCTAGTAAATTGTACGTTATGTTAGTCATGTTCAGATGAGATTAAAACTGCTCAATGAAAATGTTCAGTACATTGCAGTAACAGATACAAGAGGATCAAGGTTTCTATATTGATGTTTTTTTCTATTATACAGAATCATCTGATATCTCTAATGATGTTTTGCTTCAAAGCGTCAGGATAAGAAGTGATTTATAGAATGGGTTTTCGTGTTCATGGTTTCTTCCACCTTCTGTTATTGTTGTGGTCTACCTTTTGCATTGTATCCACTGTACCTGAGTAACATTACCCTTTGAGGCAATCTACTTATGTGTCCGAACCATTCAATTTGTTGTTTCTTGATGAAGTTCAGTGCTGATGTTGTACCCACTTTTTTCCCCTGATGTCTTCATTCCTAAGCTGGTCTTTTCAATACAAAATTATTAGCAGGAATTTCAGCACTTAGTGCATTATATATCGTCATGATCTTCACACATCCTAATCTACAACATATTTGAATGATAGAATGACAGCTGAACATCTGTTGTTAAAGTATTCAAGATGTGACAAGCCAAGAAAACTTATATCGTCCTTAACAGCATCATTGGACACAAACTAAAAAAAAGAATATAAATATCTTAAATTGGCTATTTCTTTAAAAATAGCCAATCTGGTATCTGAAAGTGTATGAAGAAAGTATTGTCATGTAGTTTCCTGATGAACTGCCAGCAAAAGTTTGATTCAAGCAATAACTTCTCGAAGCGATCTTTTCATAAAATATAAACTAAACTGAAGAACCAAATATTTGCGGCGGAACATTTTATGCGGCATGTTACAGTGTAGAAAACTGGAGAAACAGTGTGTTGTGAAAGGCCACTATTTTTATCCATGTACATTGTGTGCTATTTGATGTAACTGTTGCTTATATCCCATGTTGAACGTAAAAAAAAAAAGTATCGCACTTGTGAAAAGAATGCACATATTTGTCGGATAGACAGCAAACTATAATAGAAACACAATGTGGAAGTCCTTGTTGACGAGTAACTGGTACCGGAATATAAGTGAGTTCACTTGAAGGCCTCATGTGTGCAGTGATGCAAATCATTGTAATGTTATCTGTAGGCATGTTACTTGTGTTCGGTGTGAACAGGAAGAAACTTAATTTTTGCAAACTTCTGGTATGTCCGCTATGATACAGTTGAGCTAGGCAACATCGGTTCTGTCTTAACAGCAAGTGAGTTACGCATGGGATTCATAACAATGGGTTGTGTCAGAACCCTAATGTCATTTCTATGCGCAAACTGTTCCAAGGCCTCACACTTGTTCCTAAGAGCGTTCAACTCCATTTTTACAATATCATTTTCTCTTTGAAGTCTTTCAACTTCCGCACGGAGTTGATCTTTTTCTGTTTCAAGCTCTTCTTTCTGTGAAATACGTTTCTCCCTACAGTTGGCTGCATATCCTCGATTCTTCAGAGTTCGCCTTCGTTGTTTCAGCTTGCTTACCTCATCTCTAGTTAGTCCCTTCAGCAGACGATTGAGCTCCTTCACAGAAAGTGAAACAAGCTCATCGTCACTGATAGTGCTATGGTTGGGTGTCAATGGAGGACTTGTACTAGCTGCCCGTGCAGCAGCAGCAGCAAACAGTTCCTCTGACTTGACTTGTGATAAAAAAATCTGGGAAGTGAAAATACTAAATGTATTAACCAGGAAAGAAAAATTACTGAATTTAGTAACATGAAATGTGGATATACTGAATTAGAAACATCTATATCTATATTCTCTTCGTATCCTGTTTGACACATGGCTACAAGAGATGTCCATTGTTGTCGTTCTGCCACCTTTCTATTAATTGTTTCCCAAGTCAGGTCACAATCTTTCAAATCTCCTTTCACATTTCTTCTCCACAGCCTTCTGGATTGAGACTTTTCATTCGGGTTTGATCTCCCTCCTTCATGAAACTAATTGCCTAACTGACCTTGCTCTTTTCCCTCTAGGCAGTAAAGGTATCTCTTGCTTCCGTTTTTGTAACACAATATTTTTTACTTCTTCAATTATTCAGCGGCACTTTGACTAGTGCCCTTCAGCCCAATGTTATGTAGTGGTATCTGCATGTGTTTGTAAGTTGTTCTTTTGTGCTCTATAACATGTTTAATTTATCTGGCCTTAGAGGAAGAAGGATCTTCAGGACATTATTTAGCGCTTGGCACCTGAAGAGGTTGTGGTTAATGGTTTCACAATGATGTGTACAAAGCTTGCACTCTGGAGTGTGTTGTTGAATTCTGTTCATTATATTTTAAAGTATCTTATACAGGAATGGGTTGTCAGCCCCTTTCACAATTTAAGAGGATGAGGTCACATTTTGTCTGCCTTTTATCCTTTAACCTGTCTGACAAGCGTGTCCCTACCAGGAGCAAAGCTGAATGAGTCACATGGAAAGTGGATATACTGAATGCGTAACATTTGAAGTGGACATAGTGAATGATTAACGTGGGAAATTCCTGACATGGGAATTAATTTTGTAATCACAAATGGAGGCAAGAGAGACAGACCCTTCTCTGCATCTGCTCCAGTTTCACCTGCAGCAACTCTGGCATAGATTGCCACTCCAGAGGATGTGATTCAGCACAAACTTTGACATAAAAACTTATTGTCTCCTGAGACAAAGATGATAAACATGGGAAGTGAAAATCATCAATTTTGGAAGTAAGCATACTAAATATAGCAACCTGTGATGTGAAAATACTAGTAGTATTTATCTTGGAAGTGCAAATAATGTAGTAATTTAATGTGAGGAATACTAAAGTAATGGTGGATACCGACAGCAAATTAATAAAAATACATTTGGAAAAATGAAATGTATTTATATAAATGATCCCATGCATACAAAGTTGATGTCATCAAAACATCTTTATTAAGACAATGACAAACAAATGGGCTAGGTAAGCGACCTGCCGGTGAGACTTGATTTCATTCCCATATCTTCGTACTGGGAAATCTATGTTTCTTAAATCTGTGATTGCTTGCATTTTGTCTGCTAGTTATGCTTATTTGTAACATAATATTTATATGTAACTTAATGCACTTCAACTATGTTTTATTTATTTTATTTGTGTGTCTTCTGAGAAAATGTCTGGTTTTGTTTGTCTTGATAGAGGTCTTTTGGTAGAAACAGTGACTTTGTGCATCTGTTATTGTAAAACTGCATTTTAACCCACAAGAAAATCAAATGAATGTGTCTGTTCAATGTTATTTGCTGGCATGAATCAGCTATGATATCATGCTACAGTATAAACCACTAGATGTGGTGCTACAAAGTGTTGTTTAATATGCATGCCCCCTGCGATTGGAAAGAAGCCAGAATGATACTGACTGTACCAGAGGAAAGAGAACCAATATGTGCAGCTTTCTGACAGTTTACACACATTGTAAAGGTGCATTGGCTAGGACTTGATGATGGTCATGTTTTGAACGTTTGAATACATTCCTAGAGTATAGTAGAACTTGATCAAAAGTCAATCTGGTTGCAGGGAATGAGCGCAGCGAGTCCTACCTTCAATGCTGGATTACAGAGCAGCAACGAGAAACCTCTAGTCCCTGAGCTGTCCAGTTATGGCTCCTGTCTGGAGGGGTAGACAATTCAGATACCCTAGTTTTTGAATTATATCTACATTAACATTGGGCTGAAGGGCAAGAACCTAAGTGTCACTAGATCATTGAAGAAATGTTATGTGCACATACGTTTCCTAATCCATCAATTTCGATCCACTCTGTTTAGAAGACAAACATATGACCTTGCACACGTCTGTGTAGAAGTAGAAACTAAGCTTAAGTCTTTCGTCTGTGTAGAAGTAGAAACTAAGCTTAAGTCTTTATTTAGTAATTATTAATTTATTATATATCATGCAACAGCAGTAATTTGTGATGTTTCTTAACGTTAAATCCATTTCTATCAAAGCAGACTAACGAACAAAACGATAAAAATCGTGTAAGCAAACACAAGATTACAGATTCGGTACTTCCTTCACAAGCTCACCTCGTCTCGGTTCATTTTTTTAAATCAAATTCTTGAACCCTCGATCTCACAACGGATCGAGATACTTGTTTATATTGAAGAAACTTACTCTACTGAGTTACTTCTTACATAAGTTAAACCCCTCGAATATCTGCAGCAATATAAGACGCTTTGTAGCATATTTTTACTTCATTTAACATATACCGATATTATGTAAATAAACTGCAACAGTAATATAAAAAACAGACTTTCTTCCCTTCCCACAGAAGCTGGAATAAGATAACAACAATGTCATTGTCAACAACTGCTGATTCATGCTTTTACTGCAATAAATGCATGTATGTTGTGTGATTTTGTGACACCAGGATTCAAGAAGGACCCACCTGATACGCAAAAGATTGTGTTTAGACCCATTATCTTGTGCGACATATATATTTACCAGTATATGATATTATTGTTAAACATATATTTCGTTGTAAACAAGAACATCTAGGGTTTCTCAAATGTTTACATTTCATCATTTTTTTTCGCTGATTGAAATGTTAAAAGTGCAATCTGCGCATGTCTGAATGACCCTGACGATCCACTCAAAGCCCCGCCTCCTAGTGATGACGATATGCGCAAAACGCCGCGTACGCGGGAATGGTTGTGTGCCTCGTTCGCGGGAATATTTGTGTGCAGTCAGCAACGATGACAAGATGGGTCCGTACTGATCATGCCAGTACCTATTTTTAGATGTACTAAACAAAGACATGAGCAAGCAGATATTTTGTAACGAAGCTGGGTTGGGTTTATCGTGAAAACAAAAACACCAGTCGTTAGGGGCGAACGTTCCCGACACATATTTTGAGACCAGATTATGTGGTCTTGACTTTTGATGTAAACAAAAATAGCTGGGAGTTAAGTAAGGACTACAAAAACACATTTCCCTGAAACGAATTTAACAAGATAGATAACTGATCCCGTTATTTCTTAATAGTATAATAATATTAATGTATAATAACTCGCATATGGTGGTTAGTAAAATACTATAACTATATGCGCAACAGCTGTAATATTTGAATGAATGAACGTATGTTGTATTTCTAAAATAAGTGTAGATTTACTAGAATGAGATACTGTTTTCAAGGACAAATGACGTACATTCCACACAGCAAAACAAGTTTTCTTGTTTGTCCCATTTATGCTTTTAAATAGACGAGGTAGCTGGTAATTTATAACTAATTTACTTGTGGATTGCTGTTTTTAAAACTGCGGTAGGGACCATGATTTAGTTGACATACAACAACAATATGGCAGTATGTATGGGTGACGTGTGTGAGAATGATTAATGTGTGGGTAGTATAATTTTATTAATTATAAGTTTTTTAAAATCGACTCATCCTTACACTTCTGACAGAAATATGATGGCGAAATTAATATTACTATTAATTCAATTAAACGTGTATAACTCTACCAACGACCCTGAATATTGTTTTCATGTTATTGTGTTCCTCTAACGGACCAAAAACATTAAAATAGAATTGAGCTGACCCTGAATAATGAATAACGGATCTGAAATGAAGCCAGAATAGCCCAGGCTGCGTGGCATTCTTGGCAACTTAGATTTATAAAGAATTTAACTCCCTCGGAACAATTAACCTTTCAATACTTTCATAAAAAACATCTTACACATATCTGCTTTAAAATGAAAGATGTTCGACAGAAACCAGCCCCAGCTTGGTAAATGTTGATAGTGAAACGTGGAATGGCATGAAAACGTAAACAAAGCGAGATAGAAATTTTGATTTACCCAATGACACGAGATGCCCCAACTTGACGAGGTCATGCGACCTCATTTCACTATAATTATACATTTATACACATCGTATGGATCGTCCAGCTTTGATCAACATGACCAATGTTACTACGTCCAGATTGAATGTTAAATCTTATAATACAAACATCAAAACATATTCCGCCAAATTTATGCTAATAATCGTGACATAACCGCTGCGCATTTCCTCTATTCAGCCAACCTCGTGTTGTAAACAGAACGTAAACAAAGAGTCATGGAGGCTCCAGTTCCCTTTACTATCACAAAAAAAAGAAAGACGTGAAACAAAGAAGCTAATGTATTCTCACCTTTTTGCTCATTATTCCACAATCTCTTGTGCGATAATGTATCCACTATACACAGATTTACTTCCCTATGAAAATGAAACTCCCAGGACTTACGGATGTAGCCACGGTGGTTGTCGCTAAGTTTACTAACAGCATGAGGAATTACGTAGTTTACGCAAATCACTTGGGCTGTAGCTCCGCAAGAGTTCGCGCGAGACGTGCCAATGTGATGACTCAGCAAAGCACGCCTTGACCACGGAAAACGTTGATACGTCGAATTTCTTATTTGTTGTCAGAAATGTGAAGACGTAAGAGAAACTCATGGTTAGCTTTGAAGGCAAACAAGAGAATATAATCGGTAGCGCAGTAGGTAGCGCATCAGTCTCATAATACTTTAGGAGGGTAACATAATATAAGAAGGTGAACAAACAGTCTGTGAGAAATGCGTCACTAGGACGAGTGTTTACTGTTTGTGGGAGATCATTTAGATAACTGATAATCTGATCCGAGAGAAAAGGACAACATATATGGAATCTTTAGAGGTCTTTAGCACATACAAGACTTTGGTGACCCCATATATATAGAAATATTTATATCTAATTTCAAATATAGTTAACGGGACAGATAATGTTACTAAGAGAAGAACGATCCCATGAGCCTCGGTGTACCGTGCGACAGTTACGGAATTCTCACTGTATTGTGCCCCCACTTATATTATTAACCTCTATTATTACTATTCTATCGTTATAATATATATATATATATACAGTGGCGGCTCGTGATCATTTTTGTTGGTGGGGCCAGACAGAATTTTCGGAAATATCATGGTTTCGGTGAGGTTATATTTTAATGTATAAAATAATAAATACACGTTACACCTTATTTTGGTGGGGTCCGCCCCACTGGCCCTTAATGACGAGCCGCCACTGTATATATATATATATATATATATATATATACTTTTTTTTTATAGTGGTTAAATATACATGTATTTTTCATTAATTATATAAATATTTATTTATATAAACGGATATGATTTATTTATAAGACCATCATCATTGCACTTCGGTGAGTAACCATGTGTGCACCGATCTCTATCTTACACAGGAAGATCTCAGCTGCAATGCACGAACTCCGTAGCACCGGTGAAGGTCCCCGATGTAATTTTGAAGATGGTGAAAATGTTTTTGTAGGAATTGAATTTAAAAATCTTTTCTAATGAATTTTGCACTGGCAGCAGCTTTCCAGCCTGCTCTTCTCGGTTTTGTACTGCCAAGAGTTCTTTTACGTGCTCAAAGTGAACACGAGACCTACGTTTTATCGTCCATCTTCGATAGGACGTAACTCGATCTCACCTACACTGCGATCAAGGATCTCTGGAGAAATTAATTACGTTAGATAGGACCTGCAAGTAATTTCTCCATACCTCTCTGTCCTGAACAACTTGCTAAATCCCTTCCATGGAATTTAGTCTGATATTTCTTGCCTCTCTCAGTAAAGTTTGTTTCAGGGTTCTCCTAGGGCGTCTCTCTCTTTGAACCCTTTGCCTCCCAATTCACTGCCTGCTTTGATCATTCGGTCGCCCGCCTGCCCAGCGTGTTCGTGGCGAGTTGGACGACGGCGTGACAAGCCCTCTGTGAGAAGGGTTTAATTTTCGCTGGCTGGCAGAAAAAATCACAGGTTCTCCAGATTTACGGTGTTCGTGGCACTTAACCGAGGGGTTACGATGTCCATGGCAACGAGCCGAAGAGCTGAAAGCTCAAGTGCTTCTGGATCGGAAAAAAATCATCGGTCGGAGACGGACTATAAAACGTAGGTCTCTGAGTAGGTTAAAAGACCATTGGCAGTTTAAAATAAGTAAGATATTACTAAAATTCACTGTAACACTTACATTTATGATAGTAAGTTAACGTGACCGACGTCACTGCACACCGGTCAGACACCTTGAAGCTCAGTCACTTTGAGCAGATGACCAAGGGTATTCATGCTAATGTATCTTACTGGTAATAAATACGTTTTCTCGAGTACATTAAAGAGACATTATGTTATCAGTGATACATCTGGACGCTGACATTACATGACAGAAGAAAACTAGTCAGACAGAGATGAAATGTCTACGCAGAATGCTGGGAGTAACAAGAAGAGGACTGTTTAGAAATGAAGACAACGGGGGAAAAAGTGGATACACATCAGTACTGAACTTCATCAAGAAACAACCAATTAAATGATTCGGCCACAAAAGCAGATTACCAACAGACAGTGTGCCTCAAAGAGCAATGCTACTCCGATACAGTGGATACAAAGCAAAAGGCCGGCCACGGAATATGTGGACCTCAGAGATAACAGGGGCGACGAAAGATACTGTTTCGCCCGAGTGGTTACCGGGGCCCAAATTTGGAGTGTAAAGAATAGAACCACTGTTACCTGCCACGCATGTCGTAAGAGGCGACTAAGGAGGTTTGGCTGAAATCGGATGCATGTGTCCTAAACGTATAGAAGTCTATGCGTTTAGGGGCCTACCAAACCAATGTGCAACGTATACACGTTCTTGGCAAAGATCAAACATATCACAAAGAGTGATTACAATTGGTCGTAAAGAACGAACGCAAAGAAGAAGAAGAAGATACTGTTTATGAAGCGCACACAAAAGCCCGTTCTATAAATCCCTTCTTACCCTGAAGCTGTGAGGCAAAAATCAGGACTGGAGAAAAGAAAAACAAGGCGCATGGAGAGGCTCGCTGCAGCTGTCTTTTTTCGACCTGATGCTGAAAGGCAAAACAGGATTACAGAATAAATAGATAGATTAAAGACGACATCTTCAGTGTGGGGGAAAAGATGGGGAAAAAATAGGCACAGTCTCTGTGGAACTGGTAGGACAAGAAGCGACGCAGTCTCTGTGGGACTGGTAGGACAAGAAGCGACGCAGTCTCTTTGGGACTGATAGGGCAAGAAGCGACGCAGTCTCTGTGGGACTGATAGGACAAAAGCGACGTATGCAGTGATTTTTGTTTCGCTCACCCACTATGAATTTGCGGGCATGGTGGCGTCACTGATTGATTTTTGCATGAAGTCTTGCTTCCCTTATCACCGTGTCACCATTCAGGCGAGCCTTTTTTCCGACTTCAGAGGTACTTGTAACTTAAATCTCCAAGTAAAGAATCTGGGTCTCCTGTAGTCCAACCGTGTACCATATGCACATCAAGAATTATTAGCCAAGGTGGTCTCAAACAACGAAATTTACACTACATGTAGTCACTAGTGTCAGAGCCAACTATAAACTTATCTAGAGTTGGATGTGCTAATGTCGAGTGTATCAACTTTGCTATCAGTGACCATGCATACAATGAGAAGAACATATTCAATGTCCAGGTTAACCAATGCAGGGAAGTTTGGCACCGGATGATAGACTTCATTCAACCGTCCTGTCTCAAGAAGCTGACTTGGTGTTACACTTCTGGACATGCTGGGGTCAAGGACAATGAAAGAGAGATAAAGCTGGTTGGCGATATATGCGTCAACAGTTTAGACAAGAGGGGGCAAGTACCAACCCCTTGAAAATGGCTATATGATAACCACAGTTTTATGCAAATCTGGTCTTCTCCATTTCCACGTAGTAAACAACCAACTTGTGGCGTCTGTGACTATAGGGGATAGTGACTCGATCTATTAACCTCGACGTTCTGAATTTGAATCACACTGTGGACAGTTTGGCTGAAAATTGTTTCGCGTGGATTTTTACAAAAGGACGATGACACCACCCGTTCAGAAAGCAATGGCAAATTACTGAATGTAATAATGCCTAGAAAAATCACAAAGCTATGTTTGATTCGCAAAGTCCTGTAAAGGATATGCAATTAACTTTTAAACTACCAACTAAATTTTAAAACTGTATTTCATTTTGCCCCCTCCTGGAAATATTTACGTAGACGCTGCCCTTGGCTCAAAAAATGTGGAAAGGGCTGAATCAGAGACATTTAACCGTCTGATAGAAATGGGATTAAACACGGGCAAGTGTGCTGTTTGAGGAGTAGAAATGGGATTAAACACGGACAAGTGTGCTGTTTGAGGAGTAGAAATGGGATTAAACACGGGCAAGTGTGCTGTTTGAGGAGTAGAAATGGGACTAAACACGGACAAGTGTGCTGTTTGAGGAGTAGAAATGGAATTAAACACGGACAAGTGTGCTGTTTGAGGAGTAGAAATGGAATTAAACACGGACAAGTGTGCTGTTTGAGGAGTAGAAATGAGATTAAACACGGACAAGTGTGCTGTTTGAGGAGTAGAAATGAGATTAAACACGGACAAGTGTGCTGTTTGAGGAGTAGAAATGGAATTAAACACGGACAAGTGTGCTGTTTGAGGAGAAGAAATGGAATTAAACACGGACAAGTGTGCTGTTTGAGGAGAAGAAATGGAATTAAACACGGACAAGTGTGCTGTTTGATGGGTAGAAAGGGAAGATATGATATTCAACAACTCGAGGGCAGAGTGAGCACGGGAACTTTAAGATCACTGCTGCTTTGGGGGACGATGCACACATGGACTTACTCAATGAGCAAAAATGTCGACCCGCAACACTGAAACACACATTTCATATCTTCTCTGGGGAATCTCTGCTGACATATTTAATATCAGATTCCTTTAGTCTCTTATCTTTCTCAATAACCAAGTCATTATTATTGAAAAGGCAGCCAGATCAAATATACCACACTTTTAAAGCAAATATGTTAACTTGTTTATAATCTTATCCATGTATATCTAAAATACAAATACTTATTATGATTCTAATTATAGATTTTGCAGATCTCACATTCAAACGTCATTTTTTAAATATTTCTCGCACCAGCCCAATTATTCATTGTTTATCATAAAAAAGTAAATAAAAATCCTCGTCTTCATGTGTACTGTATGA
The DNA here is from genome assembly GCA_020796225.1 of Arion vulgaris. Classification (NCBI taxonomy): domain Eukaryota; kingdom Metazoa; phylum Mollusca; class Gastropoda; order Stylommatophora; family Arionidae; genus Arion; species Arion vulgaris. The sequence goes on from CM036767.1 coordinate 42,567,655, forward strand.
CGTAGGGCACTAACTCCATTCATAAACAAAAGTCTACAAAGTGCTTCAGACCTCATTTTGTTTTTATTTTTTTAGATATCCACATAACTTGTTCTTTCACTATTAACTTCTCATGTCGTCGAAAAGTTGTAAATGTTTTTCTATCTTATTGTGGGATCAATGAATGATTCTTGTTTTCTTTTTACTTTAGACGAACTTCGGATGTAATAGCTGCTGTATTTCTTATGCAAAAGCTGCCAAGATACGAGGAACTACGCCCGAGTTGTTACCAGGGCCCAAATTTGGGGTGTATAGAATAGAACCACTGTTACCTGTCACGCATGGTGTAAGAGGCGGCTAAGGAGGTTTGGCTGAAATCGGATGCCTGTGTCCTAAATGTGTAGAAGTCTATACATTTATGGGCCTACCAAACCAATGTGCAACGTATACACGTTCTTGGCAAAGATCAAACATATCACAAAGAGTGATTAAAATTGGTCGTAAAGAAGGAACGAAAAGAAGAAGAGGAAGAAGGGCAAGGAACTACAAAAACGTAGAGGCCGATGTGTCCGGCCGTCACCAGTGCCATTTGGGGTCACGCTCTTTTGAGACACAAATAATAGCCTCAGGTTGAACCCACTACTGTTATTGAGTATAGTGTATGAGAGTGTACACAGAGAACAAGAAGAGAAAGAAGTATGATCGGAAAGCTCATCTTTATTTATGAAGGTAAAGATAGACATTTATTTTGAAATCCAAGTTATTTGTAAACAGACGTGACATAGCACATAATGCGCATAAGTAAAAGTGATGACATAAAACAACAACGTTGCAATATGAAAGGGGGAAGTATAACATTGTTTATTTTATAATACAAATAAAAAGGTATTTGTAATCAACAACTGCTGAAACACCAACGAATACGACCAATGTCTACAGATTTCTCCGTTCTATATAAAGCTCGACTGGTTTATATGTACCAGAAACCAGAAATACTAGAAGAAAAATATCCGCAGTTTCGTATCTGCTAAGGGCTGCCGGATGTTTTCAATTTTGCTTACCAAGCATATTATGACACGTAATTTCTTCATGTTGACTTTGACCCCAAGGTGGGGGTCTACTGTAAATAAAGTAAACACCAAGTGTCGATTCGAATATGATTGTCGAATCGAATATGAACAGTGTCAACCACTTGTACATGGTGAATCCCCCAAACCGTTGTTTATGTATCTGTATTTTTTTATTCATATCATCGCAATTACTTATAAACTAAACTTTAAAGTGCTCTCGATCAATGCTGCATATCAGTGCTATGCAACGTTTGTATATATTAGGCGTATCTGACCAATGACTGTGGAGGCGAGAGCGCCATGTGGCAAGTGCACTAATAATACTAATGTAGTATTAATAGTAACATGAATAAAACTAATAACAGATGAAAGCTTAATCATCACTGCAAGTTTTTATAAAAATATTGAGCTTACGAAAAACAGAATCATATTGTGTTATTCAAAAACATATTGTTTTTCCTTGAAATTCTGATTACTATTAAAGCAGTAAGAACGAAATAGGGCGCCAGGGGTTATCACACGGGCGCCATAGCGTTGGACAGACCTGCTGCATATGGAAGTTTGCAACGAACATTTTGTGTGTGTATGTGTATATATATATATATATCATCATCATCATCATCAAGTAGCTTGTCCTGAGCAGAACTTTGCCCCCTCCCCATAGTCCTTCAGACGCCCGAGTGGTTACCGGGGCCCAAATTTGGGGTGTAAAGAATAGAACCACTGTTACCTGCCACGCATGTCGTAAGAGGCGACAAAGATGTATGTGAAAGAAGACAAACATTAATGAGTGAGCAAAGGCAGAATGCATCACCATGACCGGGGACATAAAGTGTTTGAAATTTATGGAATGTACATTCATTAAGTTGTTCCTTAAGTAAATATTCTAGTCAGATATATACTAATATAGCCAAACACATAAACTGATACTATCAACTGGCTGTATTTTACACAGTCGAATAAATAGCCACAGCAATCACTAATGACATCTACTGATGTACATATATGGACATATTTTGTTTAGCGAAGTTCATTTAGTCAAGCGGTTCTCAAAATGATAAATACTGACCCTCTAAATCAGCGTTTACCAAAGTGGGCGGCACGCCCTCCCCTCCCAGTGAGCGCTGACGCGTTTGGGGGTGGGGGGTGGAGAGGGGGAGCGATAGTGGGTTCAGAAGAATTTGGGGATGTTCTGGCAATTAGGGGTCAGTGGCTCCTTAAAGAAGAAATTAATAATAAATATTTTAAGATTAATTATTTTCGTGATTGTACGATTGAATAATCATTAAAAATTTTAATTCATCTTATGTCCATCTTACACGGTCCATTTTTTCATCAATTTTCTATTTCATGCATTTAATCATTTGAAAATTGACCATGTAATACATAAATATATACAAATTTTCTATGTCAAAGAGAAAATAGAGCATATATATATATAAATGTGGAGGGGCGTTGGCAAACTGTTATAATGTGGAGGTGGGCGTTACTAAGTTTATGTTGTGCAAAGTGGGCGGTGGGCCGAAAAGTTTGGGAATCTATACTCTAAATCTTTATACAACAGTTCAAAGAAGCTGTGTATTCATAAATAAATGCAACAAGTTAAATAAATCGGTAATGTTAATTTAATGTCTAGACAGTATAAAGAAGCTCAATAGAAAATTCTCATTTCTTTCTTTTCTCTAACGTGTTTTTGTGTACGCTTCATAAACAGTGTTTTTCGTCGCCTCTGTTATTTCTGAGTTCAACAGAAAATAATACACAACGACATTCTGGTTCTCCTTCTTCTTCTTCTTCCTAAGAACAGGTCACTGCGTGTTCAACCATCACATGCATAGAATAAAGCCTGCTCAGACTGCACAGTGTGCATGCCAGGCAGAAATGTGGACACCAGAGCACATCCTGCAGTCATGTCCATCAGACATACACTAACGAAACGAAACATGGTCTCATGAACGTAACTTACAGAGCAAGATATGGGGAACTCTCGAGGAATTTCAACTATATAACATGCAGCTTCATAGAGGCAAACTATCTCATGGTTTAGATAAGCGTACGAAACCGAACGCAAAGAAGAAGAAACCACTTTTTGGGATTTGTTTGTGATCTGAGCCTTTTTTTTTTTTTTTTCGTCCGCTTTCAACTCAGACGAAGTTTCATCTCTGAAACTGATTTTTGCGTGAAAATCTGTGTTTCCAATTTCTTACAATGGCAGCCGTGTGCTCAATGTACTCGTAATTAGTATTCCCTCGCCATGCAGGCAGATTTTCTCCGACTTCAGAGGTACTCATGTTATCGTCCTGAGTAAGACCAGGGACTCGAACAAATGCCGGACAGTAGGTTCGAACCCGAGCTATGAGGCGTCTCACAGCTAGCAGGCCGAGCTACTATCAACTACTCTAGGCAGTCCCCGTTCTGAGCCTAATAGCGATTGTACGTTGTGCCAGTTATTTGTCTACAAGTAGGTCAGCACATCCGATTTCTGCGACGCTTTTTATTTACTAGGTAGCTTTCCTAGGCCACTACACGAGTCGCCTCCTACGACATGCCTTGTAGGTCGCAGTGTTACTATTCTTTGCTCTCCTTGTGGGCGCTGGCAACACACGGATGGCATTCATGTTCAGAATGTGACATTGTAGTTTTATAGTCCACCTGCACAAAATATGTCACAGGGACTCTGCAGCTAGTAACTGTTGCGCACCCGGAAGACAACACGTCTTGTGTGACTGTCCAATACGTGCCAGTCAACGACGGAAACCTGGCATAGGTGAACAGCCCATGGAGATAATCTGTGGTGGAAAGGCGAAGACACCAGTTGAAGATTACAATTCGTATCCGCGTCGGAAGAGAAGCATAGCTAATGTTTGCCTCAGAAGAAACAGAAAAATTTATAATATGATAGTCCTCTCTCTTTCTCTCTCTCTGTGCCTTTTAAACCCGGATTGAGGAATAGGTCCTCAACCAACTCATGCCAAGTTTTCTTATCTCTAGCTCCCTCCCGCTCTTCTTTATATTATTGATCTCTGCCTCCGTCACCTTATTGAGCCTCACTCGGCACCTGGTCTTTTACTTTCAGTCTGCCCTGCTTGGTTATACCTGCCAGGAGACTCTCACCGACATAGCCTGAGGGATCATCAAGACACACAAACCCCCAACCACGATAAGATTGTGACTTGACTGTTATATGTTCTATAGTCGACGCTGTTTATAAAAGACACGACTTGGTAAAGCTTATTTTTTGGAAAAACTAACTGGTTGTGTACTTCAAAACTTTCGTCAGTAGAGCTAGGCAATGTCTGCCGTAAGAAATAAAGGTATATGGATCGTATCCTCTGTTTGGTAATTTGTTTTTGTTTTTTTCGGAAAACTCTAATACTTGCTCACTGTCTATTTATAGATCATTGTCATTGGCTTTGGGGCTTCCCCTGTGGTTCTTAAAATTCCTTATTCCCTTCTTACAATACACTTGAAGCTAAGAATGTTGTCAGCATGTATGTTATATGTATATACTTATGTGTATGTTTACTGTTACGTCGTCTCATATAAACAAGTACACGAATATTTTCACACGTGTTTGTGCAAACACTGTTCGATCGAATCCGATCACATTATTCTGTGTTTTATAGTCGATGCTGTTTATAAAAGAAACGGCTCTTTTTCTTTAGAGCCAGCTGGTTGTGTTCTTAAAAACGCTCGTTTGTAGGACTAGACAATGGGTGTAGTAAGAAATAAAGGTTTGTGTGCTCATTTACCGCCTCCATTCCGCAAGATGGTCATGTAGTGTTCTACTATATCTTAACCCATTCGTCCTTGCCCGCCTGCCCAGCGTGTTCGTAGCGCGTTGGACTACGGGTGACAAGTCCTCTGTGAGTGCGGGTTCAATTCCGCGGACTGGCAGAAAAGTCACAGGTTCTTCAGATTTACGGTATTCGTGGCACCGAACCGAAAGATTACGATGTCCATTGCACTGAGCCGAAGAGCTTTCAGCTCAAGTGCTTCTTGATCGAAAAAAAAAAAAAAACCTTTCGTCTTACTGAGCAGATATACCGGCTCATCATATTTTCTAAGATGACCCAGAGCTAGTATACTGGCTAATCTAGTATACATTGCAAAATAAATGCGTCCGGTGGTAAAATGAATTAGGGAGCAAAAGGGTTAAGCAACTGAACAACTGTTCAACAAGTAATCATTCTCTGATTAACTGCACTTTACGGAGGTGTCATTCTTCAGAAAGCTGCACATATTTGTTCTTATCCCCAGGTCTAGTCAGCATCCTTATCTCTTCATCCCAACCACAGAAGGAGCTTGCACATTGCCCGATAGGAACAGATTTGTATAGGTGGGTTTCTGGTTTCTTCTTCTTCTTCTTTGCGTTCGTTCTTTACGACCAATTTAATCGCCTTTGTGATGTTTGATCTTTGCCAAGAACGTGTATAAGTTGCACATTGGTTTGGTAGGCCCCTAAACGCATAGACTTCTACACGCTTAGGACACATGCATCCGATTTCAGCCAAACCTCCTTAGTCGCCTCTTACGACATGCATGGCATGTAACAGTGGTTCTATTCTTTACACCCCAAATTTGGACCCCGGTAACCACTCGGGCGGGTTTCTGGGTTTAAAATAGGGTTTAAAAGCCGAAGGGTTGACTTCATTGGACCGGGTTTTACACCATATGGCTCGGCCCCTCTCTGCAGAAATGGCACGCCACCTGCCGAAAGTATTACACAAAGCACGAACTCCGTAATTCCGGCAACAATCCTAGGGGTCTCTGGAAAAACTGCACTCGTGAACAGAAGGCCGTGGTCCGGATTAGGACTCGCAAGGCAAAGGGCTTAACCACTGAGCCACAGAGACCCCCGGGTTTCTGGTAATGTGCTGCAGAAAACTTCCATTTATGGTACCACATCTTCTTCTTAGTTATACCGTCACGTAGTGTCAGATCTGACCGGCCTTAGGTGGGACCATGAGAACTGACCTCATGACCTTAGATCGTTTATCACAACAAATGTTCACACTCCTAAAGAAGGTCAGATATCAAAGGCGATAAGCGCGTGCTCTTTGCATAAAATATCGGTCAAGACTTTCTCAGTTTTACGACAAGATCTGTGAATCTGATTAGTAAATCATCATCATCAAATAACTTGTCCTGAGCAGAACTTTGCTACCCCAACAGTCCTTCGGAATTTCTCTCTCTCATAGGTCAGATGTCCTGCCTCTGCAGCCGTCATGTTCAAACCATCAGTTATATCCTGAATCCATCTTCTCCGTGGTCTTCCTCTTCTTCTCTTTCCGGTATGCCTCCTTCCATGATGGTCTTCTCCAGCCCATCATGTCTTTTTATATGTCAAAAATATCTCAATTTTCTCTTGCTTATTTGTAGCATCAGCCAGTTTTCTTTGATTTTGAGTTCTTTCTGGATAGATATGCAATAATATGGATAAAGTAAATATATTGTAAATAGTATAAGATGAAATAATGTAAAAGTACTGTTAAATATTGTAAGTGAAATAATGGAAAAGTACTGTGTGTAAATAGTGTAAGATGAAATAATGGTAAAAGTACTGTGTGTAAATATTGTAAAGCTGAAATAATGGTAAAAGTACTGTGTGTAAATAGTATAAGATGAAATAATGGTAAAAGTACTGTGTGTAAATAGTATAAGATGAAATAATGGTAAAAGTACTGTGTGCAAATAGTATAAGATGAAATAATGGTAAAAGTACTGTGTGCAAATAGTATAAGATGATAATGGTAAATACTGGTCAAATAGTATAGATGAAATAATGGTAAGTACTGTGTGTAAATAGTATAAGATGAAATAATGGTAAAAGTACGGTGTGTAAATATTGTAAAGCTGGAATATGGTTAATATGAAACACTATGGGATCCCACACAAAAAATGATTACCCTAATAAGAGCAACATATACATATATGAAATGTAGAGTTTTTCATGAAGGTAAACTAACATACACGTTTGGAATAGAAACAGGAGTGCGACAAGGATGCTTTCTATCACCTTTGTTGTTCTTACCGACAATAGACTGGATTGTGAAGGCAGCAGTACCACCAGAAATAGAGTTCAGGGGATTTTGACAGAGCAACTAGATGATTGAACTTCGCTGATGATATAGCCCTTCTGTCTCATACACGCAATCAGATGCAGGATACGTTAGGCACACTTGATCAAAGGTCACAACAACTAGGGCAAAACGTTCATAGGGCAAAGACAACTAGGGCAAAACGTTCATAAGGCAAAGACAACTAGGGCAAAACGTTCATAAGGCAAAGACAACTAGGGCAAAACGTTCATAAGGCAAAGACAAAGATAATGATAATTAACCAAGCAAATGACAATCCGATCTACCTATGTGAAATCCCACTTCGAGAGGTAGAATCATACACATTCTTGGGCAGCAGTGTAGACAACGAGTGAGGAACCGATAAATATGTGAAAATATGCAATACAGAAGACAAGAGAAGTTTCATCGCCCTGTGAAACATGTGGAAGTCTAAAGAAATCAAATCTAGAACAAAAATTAGAAAATTTAACTCCAATGTTAAAGCAGTTCTGCTGTATGGGTCAGAAACAAGGAGAACTTCTAAAATAATAACGCATAAATTGCAAACATTCATCAACTGGTGTCTGCGCAGAATAGAGGCTGTGAGATGGGATGGTAGGGTCACAAATGAGGAACTTATGGAGAGAACAAGACAGATTCCTGTGAACGAACAGGTTAAAAGACACTGGCGCTTAATACGACACACTTTGAGAAAATCCAAGGAGAATATAACAAGAACGGCTCTTTCCTGGAACCCACAGGGACAGTAGAAGAGAGGGATGCATAGAAATACACGGAGACGAGATTTTGAGACAGAGATCAACAGTATAAAGAGAGCTGGAGAGAGTTGCAGGAGATAGCTAGAGATATGAAGACTTGGCATGAGTTGGTTTAGGACATATGCCCTAATCGTGGTTAGAAAGTGGAAATAGAGAGATAGTGTGCAAATAGCGTCAGCTGGAATGTTGGTAAAAATACCGATTTTATTATATTCGGAGCGAAATCTCCCGTGGGTTTCCGGGGCGCACAGGGGAAGCAAAGAACACTGAGTAACACTGCGACCCACAAGTCATGTCGTAAGAGACGGCTAAGGTAGGTGTCTAGGGAAGCTACACTAGTAAATAAAAAACGTCGCAGAAATCGGATGTGCTGTTCTACTTATAGGTGCATAACTGACACAACGCACAGTCGCTCGTAGGCTCAGATCACATACAAATCAAAAAGAGTGGTTAACAAGTGGTTGATAGGGAGCGTTCGAAGAAGAAGAAGAAGAAGAAGAAGAAGAAGAAGAAGAAAGAAGAAAAGAAGAAGAAAAAAGAAGAAGAAGAAGAAGAAGAAGAAGAAGAAGAAGAAGAAGAAGAAGAAGAAGAAGAAGAAGAAGAAGAAGAAGAAGAAGAAGAAGAAGAAGAAGAAGAAAAAAGAAGAAGAAGAAGAAGAAGAAAAAGAAGAAGAAGAAGAAAAGAAGAAGAAGAAAAAGAAGAAAGAAGAAGAAAGAAGAAGAAATAACTGCGATGTTAATGTTCGCATGTTTCTTATCTCCATATGTCTGTCTGTCTCCTATTTATCGCTATTTGCCCCCTCCTCCTTCTCTCTCTCTCTCTCTCTCTCTCTCTCTCTCTCTCTGGTTATGGTGACACCAATTAGAATTTAATTATGACACAGATTAGAAGCTGACGACAGAGTTTCATTAGAGCTCTTATCACACACAATGTAGCATATCACACACACACACAATGTAGCATATCACACACACAATGTAGCATATCACACACACAATGTAGCATATCCCACACACACAATGTAGCATATCACACACACACAATGTAGCATATCACACACACACACAATGTAGCATATCACACACACACAATGTAGCATATCACACACACACAATGTAGCATATCACACACACATCATACCACATGTAGCATATCACACACACAATGTAGCATATCACACACACACAATGTAGCATATCACACACACAATGTAGCATATCACACACACACAATGTAGCATATCACACACACACAATGTAGCATATCACACACACAAAATGTAGCATATCACACACACAATGTAGCATATCACACACAATGTAGCATATCACACACACAATGTAGCATATCACACACACAATGTAGCATATCACACACACAATGTAGCATATCACACACACAATGTAGCATATCACACACACAATGTAGCATATCACACACACAATGTAGCATATCACACACACAATGAAGCATATCACACACACAATGTAGCATATCACACACACAATGTAGCATATCACACACACAATGTAGCATATCACACACACAATGTAGCATATCACACACACAATGTAGCATATCACACACACAATGTAGCATATCACACACACAATGTAGCATATCACACACACAATGTAGCATATCACACACACAATGTAGCATATCACACACACAATGTAGCATATCACACACACAATGTAGCATATCACACACACAATGTAGCATATCACACACACAATGTAGCATATCACACACACAATGTAGCATATCACACACACAATGTAGCATATCACACACACAATGTAGCATATCACACACACAATGTAGCATATCACACACACAATGTAGCATATCACACACACAATGTAACATATCACACACACAATGTAGCATATCACACACACAATGTAGCATATCACACACACAATGTAACATATCACACACACAATGTAGCATATCACACACACAATGAAGCATATCACACACACAATGTAACATATCACACACACAATGTAGCATATCACACACACAATGTAGCATATCACACACACAATGTACCATATCACACACACAATGTAGCATATCACACACACAATGTAGCATATCACACACACACAATGTAGCATATCACACACACAATGTAGCAAATCACACACACAATGTAGCATATCACACACACACAATGTAGCATATCACACACACAATGTAGCATATCACACACACAAATGTAGCATATCACACACACAATGTAGCATATCACACACACAATGTAGCATATCCCACACACACAATGTAGCATATCACACACACACAATGTAGCATATCACACACACAATGTAGCATATCACACACACACAATGTAGCATATCACACACACAATGTAGCATATCACACACACAATGTACCATATCACACACACAATGTAGCATATCACACACAACAATGTACATATCACACACACAATGTACATATCACACACACAATGTAGCATATCACACACACAATGTAGCATATCACACACACAATGTAGCATATCACACACACACACAATGTAGCATATCACACACACACAATGTCGCATATCACACACACAATGATACAACACATACACACAATGTAGCATATCACACACACAAATGTAACATATCACACACACACAATGTAACATATCACACACACACAATGTAACATATCACACACACACAATGTAACATATAACACACACACAATGTAACATATCACACACACAATGTAACATATCACACACACACAATGTAACATATCACACACACAATGTAGCATATCACACACACACAATGTAACATATCACACACACACAATGTAACATATCACACACACACAATGTAACATATCACACACACACAATGTAACATATCACACACACACAATGTAACATATCACACACACAATGTAACATATCACACACACAATGAACATATCGTAGTTACATCTTCTTCTTCAAACGCTTCACATCAACCATTTGTTAATCACTCTTTGTGATTTGTATACGATCTGAGCCTAAGAGCGATTGTACGCTGTGCCAGTTATGCGCCTACAAGTAGGCCAGCACATCCAATTTTGCGATGCTTTTATTTATTAGTGTAGCTTCCTAGGCCCCTACCTCAGCCATACCTTGTAGGTAACAGTGTTACTAATCTTTGCTCCCATTAAGAGTCCCGGCAACACACAGGTGGAGATTACATCAATATCGAAAACATTATTCATTTTACTACAACTTTTTTGCGACTTAAGTAACAATTGTTTAAATAGAGTTTTCAATTAATATAGCCATAAATGAAGATAGCATGTTGTCAAAAATAAACTCTCTGATGATCTCCAGCCGGTGCTACGGAGTTCGTGCACCGTTGACTGGTCCTCCCGCAGATTAGGCAAGAAAATCGCCCGAGTGGTTACCGGGGCCCAAGTTTGGGTGTAAAGAATAGAACCACTGTTACCTGCCATGCATGTCGTAAGAGGCGACTAAGGATGTTTGGCTGAAATCGGATGCATGTGTCCTAAACGTGTAGAAGTCTATGCGTTTAGGGGCCTACCAAACCAATGTGCAACGTATACACGTTCTTGGCAAAGATCAAACATATCACAAAGAGTGATTAAAATTGGTCGTAAAGAACGAACGCAAAGAAGAAGAAGAAGAAGAGGCAAGAAAATGTGCATACAAAAGAAGAGGTAGAGGAGACACAGGAACCATCACTATGCATAGTCTTCGAAATCTGTTGTGGGTGTATGAGAATCTATGAGTCTGCCTTGAATGCAATGACATCGGTTTAGTAACCAATAATCAAAAATAACCTAACGCTAAGTAAAAAGAAATGGAAACAGATGCATACACAAGAGAAAAATGTGAATACTGGATAAAACAGACCATGGTGACATTCAAAGGAAATGTAGAGAAAGGGAGTTGTGATGGGTGAATCATCCACGCGACTAGCTAGCATCACTCAGGGAAACTGGTGAATCACACTATTGATTCTCACCACCACACCAGAAACAGGGTGTAAAAAAAAAATCAGCATAACTTGCGATCATTCTCTCTCCATAAAATGAAATGAAAAAAAAAATGTTTTTACGTGTGAATTAATTTAGTAGAATGAGCATTGATCCAAAACTAGTTGAGCAAACTAAGTCATTATGTGTTTTGGGAATCACTAACTGTAACCTGTTACTGATTTTGTTGCGTCTTCTAAAATGCTAAATTTAGATATGGGATACTTACTGGTGTAAACGATATATTTATTTCCTCATACACATCTCTATTTTGAGAATAAAAATAATGAATTATTGAACGATTTCAAAATAGAGCGGAATAAAACGCGCACGCGCGTCTAACCCACGATGGTGACGGTACATTGAAATGTCAGTAAAAATATAATTTCAACATTTGTAGAGCAGACGCAGACATTCAAACCATAGACGCAAAATTATATTGCAGTTGTTACGTAGTTGATGTACGTAAAAGATATATTTAATATTTGTATACGTTCTTTCGTGCACTTATATAGAGTTTTATGTATGTATGTTTATATTGAGAAAATAGTCGGGAGTAGTCTATAAATGCATCAATGACTATTGAACTACACTAGCGGTGCTTAAACTGTTCTATGCCCTGAACCAGGGATGTGGAGAGAAATGTGATGCACGCGTGTTGTCCTGGCTTAGAAACACTGTGACCTGCAACGCATGTCATAAGAGGCGACTGAAGTAGAGGCATATGGAAGCTAGCCTAGTAAATAAAAAGCGTCGCAGAAATCTGATGTGCTGGCCTACTTGTAGGCGCATAACTGGCACAACGTGCAATTGATCTTAGGCTCAGATCACTTACAAATCACAAAGAGCGGTTCAACAAGTGGTTGATGTGGAGCATTTGAAGAAGAAGAAGAAGAAGAAGAGAGAAATGTGCAAGATCTAGCTAGGTGAAGTTTATTTTTGTGTCTCTGTCTCATGTGTCGCTGTGTCTCTGTCTTATGTGTCGTTGTGTCTCTGTCTTATATGTCGTTGTGTCTCTGTCTTATGTGTCGTTGTGTCTCTGTCTTATGTGTCGTTGTGTCTCTGTCTTTATTTTCGTTGTGTCTCTGTCTTATGTGTCGTTGTGTCTCTGTCTTATATGTCGTTGTGTCTCTGTTTTTTTTTATGTGTCGTTGTGTCTCTGGTCTTATGTGTCGTTGTGTCTCTGTCTTATGTGTCTGTTCTGTCTATTCGTCTCTGTCTTATGTGTCGTTGTGTCTCTGTCTTATGTGTCGTTGTGTCTCTGTCTTATGTGTCGTTGTGTCTCTGTCTTATGTGTCGTTGTGTCTCTGTCTTATGTGTCGTTGTGTCTCTGTCTTATGTGTCGTTGTGTCTCTGTCTTATGTGTCGTTGTGTCTCTGTCTTATGTGTCGTTGTGTGCGTACGATGCTGATGATGCACCACCCTTGATTCTATTATGTATATACAAATCCTTTTAGCAGAATCGAATGTTTGTATTACTTACGTGATATACGCCAATGCTCTGTGACCCATATAGCCAGTCATTTCAATGGAATGACCATTTGGGAGCTCGCGATGTCCAGGTCACAGCCATCCGATCACGTTCATCTCATGATCAAAGCCGATTTGCTTTAGAGAATCGTTTTATTTCTTTATATGGTACCCTGCGACCTCATGGACTCAACGCACTACATTCCTATGTTTCTTAGTACTTTCTCTTCTCATGCTCCATATTCTATATGTGTGTATGTATTATGTGTGTATGTATTATGTGTGTATGTATTATGTGTGTATGTATATATATATATATATGATTTGTACTGTTTATCTTATTTCTTCCACTTCTAGTTTTTGCATTTATTTCGTTATTCGTTTTTAGTCACATATTTTCATTTGTGCGCCATTAGGAACTTGTTATTTGACTCTACATGTTGTGTGTTGTGCGAGAGGTGAAATTCTTCATATCTGTTGTATGCTTTGCTTGATCAATGCCTTTTGGTCGAAACGTTGCTGTGTATTGTTATTGCTTTTGTATTTTGTACAACTATAGTACTTGTTTACGTGTCTCGCATATGTTTGTACGTGTTCGCCATATGTTGTACGTGTCTGTCATATGTTTGTACGTGTCTCGCCATATGTTTGTCGTGTCTCGCCATATGTTTGTTGAGAACATAGACTTCTTCTTCTTCAAACGCTTCATATCGATCACTAATCGATCACTTGTCAACAACTCTGTGTGATTTGTATGTGATCTGAGCCTAAGAACGATTGTACTTTGTGCCAGTTATGCACCTAAAGTAAGCCAGCACACCCGATTTCTGCGCTGCTTTTTATTTACTGGGGTAGCATACCTAAGGCCTACATCAGTCGCCTCTACGACATGCATTGTAGGTTGCAGTGGTACTATTCTTTGCTTCCTTGCGGGCCCCGGCACCACACGGGTGCAGATAAAATAGACGAAACTAGAAGATACCATCTTCTTTTCTTTATCCAGTTATTTCTAGAGATGGAAAGAACGTCATTACAAATAAAACCAACAACACATGCAACTAAAATTCTTATAAATCACAGAGCAACACTCGACAGGCGGATAATCCTCCTCACTGACGCAAAATGAGTGCTACACGCGCTTAAAGATTTCAAAAACAGTTCCATGAAGCAGCTCCCGTTGTCTATGCCACAGCTCAGTATGATTACCAAATAAACGGTATTGCAATAGTTCCCAAGCCAATGTGATATAATTGAAAATGAAAAGGTTGACATCTTAGCAAGGAATGGTGTATCTCCAAAACAGATTGGAAATGACATCTCATGTAATGAATAAAAAACAGGCACAAACAGAAATTAAAGAAGAAAAAAACAGTTTAAGTACACACACCCAACTACAGACTCCATAGGGAGTCTTTATGTCGAAGACGTTAAACCGTTCGTTTGTCTTGTGTTAGGAAGGATCTTGGTTCGAATCTGGGTCGAGCAGTTCAGTTCACGTGTGTATATTTTCAAGAGATCCCTAGGATTGTTGCTGGAGATACGGAGTTCGAGCACGTTGGCGTGTCATTTCTGAGGAAATGGACCGAGCCTATAGGAAACCCAGTACAATAAAGTCATTTATTCGTCGTTAGACCTGTTCCACCAGATGTCCACCGTAAAAAATGAACGGTTATACCTAAAATGGCTCAGCAAGGGAGCGAATCGAGTACGTTTGGAACGAGAAGGGAGCACATAACGAGGGTTTGATTGATTGATTGATTGATTGATTGATTGATAGGACCATTATCATTGTACTTCCGTGAGTGATCATGTATGCTCCGATCTCTTTCTTACACAGGAAAATCTCAGCTGCTGTACACGAGCTCCGTAGCACCGGCGAGTGTCCTGGTGTAATTTTGAAGATGGTGGAGATATTTTGTGGGAATTTTAATTTAAATCTTTTTCTAATGAATTTTGCCCGGTCAGCGGCTTTCCAGCCTGCTCTTCTCGATTTTGAACTGTCAGGATTTTTTACGCGCTCAAATTGAACCTACGTTTTATCGCTCGTCTCCGATAGGACTTGTAACTCGATCTCACCTACACTGAGATCAGGGATCTCTGGGAAAATATCCATATGGTTCCACGAGAAGCGAACCGGTTACTTTGGCATGAGAGTCGAGCATCTAACCACTACGCACAGAGACACCTGAGCACATAATGAGAGGACATAATGAGAGGACATAATGAGAGGACATAATGAGAGGACATAATGAGAGGACATAATGAGAGGACATAATGAGAGGACATAATGAGAGGACATAATGAGAGGACATAATGAGAGGACATAATGAGAGGACATAATGAGAGGACATAATGAGAGGACATAATGAGAGAACATAATGAGAGGACATAATGAGAGGACATAATGAGAGGACATAATGAGAGGACATAATGAGAGGACATAATGAGAGGACATAATGAGAGGACATAATGAGAGGACATAATGAGAGGGGCATAATGGGAAAAGAGGACATAATGAGAGGACATAATGAAGGCAAACAAAAAATGGACTGTAGATGATGACTTTAAGGAAAAAAACAACTATCTCATTGAAACTACTGGTGATGTGAATTAATGACTGGCAGAAGAATAACAAAGGAACAGGAAAGAAGAGAAGAAATAGAATTAGTATTAATAATTCCTCTCGTACCGTTATACGTTACAAAGGACTTGCAATCAATTTCTTCATGCCGCTCTATCCTGGCCAAGTTGCAATCTCCTCCTTGGAACCGAGACCGATATTTCTTGCCTCTCTCAGCAAAGTTCGTTTCAGGGTCTCCTTAGGTCGTCCTCTCTTTCTTGAAACCTTTGCATCCCACTTCAATGCCTGCTTTGATATTCGTATCATTTCTCCTCAAGGTGTGTCCAACATATCTCCATCTTCTCTTAAAACAGTTGTCACTAGTGGCTGATCAAACATTTCTCTGACGTCATCACTTCTGAATTCGTTCCATTTTATGTTCATTATTCTTCGCAGACATCTATTTTCAAATGCATTCAACTTGCTTTCTATATCTTTAGTCATTTTCAACTCTCACTGGCATATGTTAAAATTGATACATTTGAATTGAAAATTCGTAATTTAGTTTTAATACTATATAACTTGTAGTTCCATAATTAGTATTAATTGTTTTTAAATAAGAAAATAAATATAGATAGATGTGGGGAGACATGATCGCTTACTCCAACCGGCACGGCACTTGATTGATTAATTGTTTTAAAAAATAGAGATGCAAGCTGAAGCTGTTTGCGTTGTTTGAATTTTTATAACTAATTTATGATGTCATTAAGCTTCCATAGAAGATCACAGTTCCAATGAGTGACCGTGTTCAAGGCTCTTTCAGACAGGTCTCCCTGACCCTAATCATTTGCTCACGTGAGCGGTTTTAATTTATAGTTATTGGTAGCATGCTTCCGCTCACTAGTATCGGCCCGCTTTTCCTGGTTACGAACACACGTAGTACTTTACTTCGTTCATCTCCATTAACCGATTTGCTTTTTCGCAGCAGGTGAATCATCAATCATATTATTATGCACAATTGTAGCTGGTGAATCCATTGTGTGTAATTATAGGGGGTGCAAGTGTGTACTGTATTGTACTTTATAACAATTGTGCAAGTTTTAGTTACTTTATAGTATTTTAGCTGCTCGTTACTTTTACAACAAAAACTCGGTACTTGGCACGTTTTACTTATAATTCGTTACTTAGTCATTTTTTATTATTTGTTACAATATTCAATGAGAAATTTCAAAATCAATTTAGATGAATTATAATA
This sequence comes from Arion vulgaris, assembly GCA_020796225.1. Classification (NCBI taxonomy): domain Eukaryota; kingdom Metazoa; phylum Mollusca; class Gastropoda; order Stylommatophora; family Arionidae; genus Arion; species Arion vulgaris. Next base: position 42,584,856 of record CM036767.1, read on the forward strand.
GAAATAAAAAGTAATGTAAAGGAATCTATTTTCATCGTCATCATAGTCATCGTCACCAAGTAGCTTGTCCCTTCCGAAACTTGACAGCAGTCCTGAAAAACTCTATATGCTGTGCAAGTTGACCGGCGTCAGCAGCAGATGATTTAAGTATGACAGCACCAGAGACGGGACATTTGCCATACCAGAAAAATTCCAAAGAACTGTTAGAATGGCAAATTTTACTCAGGACAGTCTATTGCATAACGAACGAAAGTAAGTTTTCTAGCTGATACGAAATTAGTAGCGAATATTGCTCTTCAGTACGAATAGTAACTAATTATCTAGTAATCTTAAAGGGTACTTTTTTTTTTAAAGTGATATTTGAGAACGTCACATATTTTGAATATCTTGGCTCTATAATTACCAACAATGGAGACTGTACGAAAGAAGTTAGAAAAAAACTAGCCATGGATTTCCAGAGGGTGGTCAACATGAAGAAAATATGGGACGACACAAGAAAAGAAACAAAAGTAAGACCTCTGAGAACATGCATTTTCCCTATGGCAACATATGGATGCATATCGTGGACCATAACACAAACATTAAAAAACAAAATTGAAGCTTTTGAAACAAAGTGCTATAGAAAAGTTCTTAGAACATCCTGGACAGAGAATAGAAGAAACAAAGACATTCTATCATTCCTGCATATTAAAAAGCATTGGCTCATAAATAACATCATGTCCCACTAATTTGTTCGACGTGCAGTGATGGTGATCGACGATAAACTAAACTAAACTAACATCATGCCCGGAAAATGAAGTATTTGGCAACATTAAACGCCATTGCGGTTTGGAGAGATTGGTAATGGAAGACACGGTTCCTGGAATACAAGGCAGGGGACAACCAAGACGAAGGTGGCAGCAGGACATCAAAGAAACCTTGAACATGACACTAGAAGAGGCCGGAAAACTTGCAAGAGACAGAGAGCTTTTCATGCGGGCTGTGATGAATGCGCCGTCTGCAAGTGACATGCTACTACTTGACTCGATATTCGTACTTCAGATTCATTCATAATAGATATTCGAATAACGGATCGTTACTATTCGCACGCTTATACTTTCTAATGTTGCAAACCCAGGATTCGCATATTTCATTGTTTCTGCAACAGTAATATGGCATGTGTCGATATCTGAAACCAATTTAAACAGCCATCACTCAAATAGTTTGAAACATAGTGCTACATGCCATTTTGTTTAGAATACCCTGAACATAGAAAATAAGAAATATAGACGTAATATCAATGAACATTGGATTATCGAATTATATAATAACAACAAAATGTTCAGGAAAGCGAAATATTTTTAGTTGCATTAAATGTCACTTTTGTTTAAACACGTAATGACAAAGTTCTGTAGTTTTACAAATTACAAAAACAATGACAAAATACAGCAACGTTTCGACCAACAAGGCCTTCATCAAGCAAACGAACAGGAGTGACAAATTTAAAAAAAACAAATGGACGACCAAAACAAACGTTTCAATGTTTGTCACTCCTGTTGTTCGTTTGCTTGATAGAGGCCTTGTTGGTCGAAACGTTGCTGTATTTTGTCATTGTTTTGTAATTTGTAAAACTACAGAACTTTGTGATTACGTGTTTTGCCAATCAAATAGTTTTACTGCAGTCTCATCTATTTTGTGAACACTTTTGTTTAGAAAGGAAAATAAGGGAGGACACTGTTCTTGTAAGACGAGCTAGAGATCTCGGGTGGTCTCTATGGTGAAGAAGTTGTTAAGAAGGTTGCATGTCGTTCTGAAGATTGGGGGTTCGAATCTGGACCGAGGTACATGTGCATTTTTTTCATGAAATATCTAAGATTTCTGCTGGAGCTAAGGAGTTCATGCAACACTCTGAGTAGATGCTGTGTCATTTATGTCGACAGGGACTGGGCCATATGGGGAGACCGGGTGCAATGATGCCTTCTTCTTCGAACGCTCCCTATCGACCACTTGTCAACCCCTCTGTGTGATCTGTATGTGATCTGAGCCTAAAAGTGGGTTTATACGTTGTGCCAGTTATGCGCCTCCAAGTAGACCAGCACATCCGATTTCTGCGATTTTTTTTAATTTACTAAGGTAGCATCCCTAGGGCGTACATCAGTTGCCTCTTACGACATGCATTGCAGGTTGCAGTGGTACTATGCTTTGCTTCCCTTGCGGCCTCGTACCACACGGGCGGCAATGACGTCAATATTTCGCCTTTGAATTTTTTTCTTCAGGATTTAGTTATATGACGTTTCGTTTTTTCCCCATAAAGTTCGTATTTTTTTACCAGACCATTATTTGTCCACGTCACGGAAAGAGGAATTTCAACGTTTCGTATTATACTGTTTGCCTAACACTTCAAAAAGTACTAGGGTTATGTCCAGTGGCGGCTCAAGATAATTTTTGTTGGTGGGGCCAGATAAAAATTTGCGGAAAAAATCATGATTTTGGGTTTGGTTATATTTTAATTCATAAAACAAATACACGTTACACATTATTTTTGGTGGGGCCCGACTCCACTTGCCCCTAATGACGAGCCGCCACTGGTTATGTCCCATATCACTAAAACTAACACAGGACAACAACCACAATATGAACAGGTTATAACAAGTTCTCATTCTATACCTCAGAACAGGACACAACCGACTCCGGAGCCACAGGTATACAAAATTCGAGATTATAAGCAGTTTTTAAAAAAAAAATCCCAGGGAAGCACCAAGGGTGCCAATAAATATGATCGATAAACAGACAGTTAACAGGTATTAAGGGCCTCCGGAAAATAAAAAAAATTGCGAAAGTCAGGATTCGAACACGGACCTTTATTTCTTACGGCAACCATTGTCTAACCTTGCAGTCTACTTATTGATCAAAATTAAAGATTGACAATTCAGTCGTGTGTACATGTGGACAGGCACCCCAGACTACAGAGCGATTAATCTTCAAAGAATGCCCCAAATATGATATACTGAGGCAAACACACTGGCCTAGTGAAACAACACTGGAAAGAACGAGTTGGAGAATTAGGTGTTAAGTTTGGACATGCCAGACAGTGTCGTCTTCGTGGTAGAGAGAAGATATAGTAATCAACTTCTCAAGGGTACTGTGAGTAAATGGACTATGGGATGGCTGATGCACGGAGGACAGAGCACGAATGGGAATGCCCAATGTGCCTGACGTCGATCGCATAAACATAACATAACACTGGAAAGAAACCACTGTGTGAGCTACAAAAGACACAATTTTAGACAAGAGACAACATTGAATATAAATACAATATCTGAAGTAAACGGACGGAAGAAAGGATGATCGTATTCTTCTTCGATCGTTCTAGGCCTGTTTTAATCATTCTCTTTGTGATATATAAACAGCCAAACATCAGAACGTAATGTACGTGCACCAACCTTCAGCACCTATTTGAGCTCAGTTGCTTATCCTTCGGTGGGGTGTTCGATTTCAACCAGCTATTGTGTGCGGATTCGCTTCATCCGCTAGCCTTTGACTGTCCCCAGCCAGACCCACAAGGCAGTGGGCTGCTATTTCTTTCAGGGCAGTGACCCTTAGACGGCCTGCCCTCCCGGGCTTATGAGCACCATCTTCCCAGCAAACCGGTCGTTTTAATGAACACCTTGGTTTGCCGCCCGTTCAGGTTTGTTTACGGTTTGCTCCGCTAGGCTTTGATTGTCCCCAATCAATCTACAAGGCAGCAGTAGTTCCTGCGAGCGGGAACGCGCACTGGGCTTACCTCTGCTGGGCATTCCAGTTGTTTTGCACATTTGGGTAGGACACACACCCGCTGCAACGCTGTCGCGCTTGCACTGGTTTGCCTCTGCCGGACTTCCCAGTTCTGCTCATATGGGTGGGACGCACACCCTCTTGCCTGCCATGCTCGCTGCTGCATCGCTTGCCTTGCCGGTCTGCCCCTCGATGGGGCCCACTATCGTGCTATTTCTGCCCTAGTGCCTACCTCCCTATTTCCGTAAATTCCAACTGGGCTTTTTGACTTTGACGGGGCAAAGTCGAGTTCGTTCCTTGATGAACTTGTACAACTCGATTCGACTCCCAGCATACTCATCGGCCCTTGAGCAGTACCTCCGTGGGAACGCAAGAGAGAGAGAGAGTAGTGACTCAAGAGAGAGCATACGTGGGTTCCGAATTTCGCCGCACGCGGGTCAACATCCATTCGATGGTTTTAATTCGTCCGGGAGAGTTGAGCATTGATAGTCACTCTGGGAGTTCGCTCGTCTATGTTGCGAGCGGATCCCATCAGGCATGACTACCTTTGCATCTCTACTTGCACCAGTGTAGCTCTCCCGATCCCTGCCCCTTAGCTAGACCGGAACCTAAGTCTGTTTCCAGGTCACCACGTGGAGGTCGGGGGCAGGGTCTTGGTTAACGCGCCCCCTCCCTAACCCTGGCTCATGTTACCACCATGACTTCATGAGCCTTTGACCCCGGATGGTCGTATGAAGTAACTGGACTATTTTCCCAGAGATCCGTGATCTTAGTGTGGTTAAAAATGAGTTCCTTGTTCTGTTGAATACAAACGACATAACGTAGGTCACGTGTCCAAGTCGAGCACGTATTAAAACTATTTTTAGTTGACAATCGATTATAATAGGTTAACAAAAACACGTTGCACCGGAAAAAGAATATTATTAACAATTTAAGAAAGTAATTCATACGAAAGTTTCATCATTCTCAAAGTAACATCCGTGGATTTACCTCGCCTTTATAACGGAATTCGTGATCGTACGCAGTTTATGATATACTTCCTGTGTAGCAACTGCGCAGACGCAATATTTACACTAAGACAGATCCCTACATTATGATATCAGTACCAAACCAGGACACTGACATCAAATGATAGAAGAAAACTAGTTCCGACAGAGATGAAGTGTCTACGCAGAATGCTGGGGGTAATAAGAAGAGACATGTTGAGAAATGAAGACATCAGGAAAAAAGTGGGTACAGCATCAGTACTGAACTTCATCAAGAAACAACAAATTAAATGGTTCGGCCACATAAGCAGATTACCAACAGACAGTGCACCTCAAAGAGCAATGTTGCTCCGATACAATGGATACAAAGCAAAAGGTCGGCCACGCAAAAGATGGACCTCAGAGATAACAAAGGCGACGAAAGACACTATCTACGAAGCGCATACGAGAGCCCGTTTTAGAAATCTCTTCTTGACCTGACGCTGTGAGGCAAACATGATTGGAGAAATCTCTTCTTGACCTGACGCTGTGAGGCAAACAGATTGGAAAAGTTCTTCTTGACCTGACGCTGTGAGGCAAACAGGATTGGAGAAATATCTTCTTGACCTGACGCTGTGAGGCAAACAGGATTGGAAAAAGTTCTTCTTGACCTGCCGCTTGAGGCAAACAGGATTGGAAATTCTTCTTGACCTGACGCTGTGAGGCAAACAGGATTGGAGAAATCTCTTCTTGACCTGACGCTGTGAGGCAAACATGATTGGAGAAATCTCTTCTTGACCTGACGCTGTGAGGCAAACAGGATTGGAAAAAGTTCTTCTTGACCTGACGCTGTGAGGCAAACAGGTTTGGGAGAAATCTCTTCTTGACCTGACGCTGTGAGGCAAACAGGATTGGAGAAATCTCTTCTTGACCTGACGCTGTGAGGCAAACAGGATTGGAGAAATCTCTTCTTGACCTGACGCTGTGAGGCAAACAGGATTGGAGAAAAGAAGAAAGAAGAAAGTTCTAGTAGCTTGTCGGGAGCAGAACTTTGCTACAATAACAATTCTATGGAACTGTTCTCTCTTTTATATGTCTCTGCAGCCGTCATACTCAGATCATCAGTTACATCCTGAATCCATCTTCACCGTGGTCTTTATCTTCTCCTCATTGCTGGGATGTCTCCTTCCACAATGGTCTTCTCCAACTTTTCGTGTCATTGTATATGTCCAAAATACTTCAATTTACTCATTTTAATTTGTAGCCTCATCCAGTTTTCTTTAACCTTGAGTTATATCTGAATATATATATTTGTTCTTGCCTTTGTCCTTGATATACAGATGGCTCTTTTGTAACTCTTATATTGAAAAGCACATCTACGTTTATATTGTAAAAGTACGGTGTACAAAATTGTACATTGTTAAATGTCCATTCTTCACACCCATATGTTGCAATTGGTAATTTATATGTTCTTTGTATTCTGATCTTTGTTTTCCTATCGATTCCAGTCCATACTGTTTTTAGTTTATTAATTTTTTTAAAGGCCATGTTTGTTCTTTTAATTTCTTTCATCCCTTTTCTATCTGTTGTAAGCTTTGAACCGAGATATTCAAAAGTTCATATTTTCAATTTTCTCTCCGTTTATGAAAACTATATGCAGAAAGCATCATGAGGAATGTTACAGAAGATAGCGGAAAAAAATACGATCCTTTTATAATCGGAGGAAGAGAAATACCCGAACTACCATGCGCTGACGATACAGTGTTACTGTCAACATCACAAAAAGGATTAAGAAATTATTAGAAGAAGTGAAAGATAAAAGCGAAAAACAAAATCTATATCTCAATGTGGCAAAAACAAAAATAATGACAACAGATAAAACGAACATGACAAATAATATTTTTATCAATGGAGAAAAAGTAGAAAATGTGAACAGTTTTGAATATCTTTGTTCACTGCTAACAACAGATGGAAATGGGATGAAGGAAATTAAAAGAAGAACAAACATGGCTTTACAAAAATTAAACAACTCAAAACAGTATGGAACGGAACTGATAAGAAAACAAAGATCAGAATACTAAGAGCATGCATATTCCCAGTGGCAACGTATGGGTGTGAAACATGGACATTTAATGAAGCAGTGGAAAAATATATGTGCTTTTGAATATAAGTGTTACAGAAGAGTCCTCCGTATATCTGGGACAGAGAAAAGAAAAACACGTAATTACAAAGTACTGTAGTTTACAAATTACAAAACAATGACAAAATACAGCAACGTTTCGACCAACAAGGTCGAAATATATATATACTGAATATTTAGACATTTCTCTGCAACTCTTCGTTGTGACGTATTAGGTAAGTGTTAGTAGTTATATGTGTGGTGTATGTAATTTCATGTCACTATTGTTTTAATATATAATAGCTGCCTTGTTGGTCGAAACGTTGCTGTATTTTGTCATTGTTTTTGTAATTTGTAAACTACAGTACTTTGTAATTACGTGTTTTGCCAATCAAATAGTTTACTGCAGTTCCATATATATATATATACACAGAGAAAAGAACAAATAGATCTATCCAGAAAGAACTCAAAATCAAAGAAAACTAGCTGATGTTACAAATAAGAAAGAGAAAATTGAGGTATTTGGACATATAAAAAGACACGAAGGGCTGGAGAAGACCATCATGGAAGGAGGTATAGAAAGAGAAAATTGAGATATTTTGGACATATAAAAGACATGAAGGGCTGGAGAAGACCATCATGGAAGGAGGCATACCAGCAAAGAGAAGAAGAGGACAACCACGGAGAAAATGGATTCAGGATGTGACTGATGGTTTGAACATGACGGTGGCAGAGGCACGACATCTGGCCTATGAGAGAGAGAAATTCCGGAGGACTGTTGGGGTAGCAAAGTTCTGCTCAGGACAAGCTACTTGATGATGATGAAAACAGCCTTTGTTTTGATGGATTGATACACTAACAATGTTGTTATTTGCGTACGTCCTTCTAGGCCATTTTGATCATTCTTATTGTGATATATAAACTGTCCTTGCCCAGAACGATTAGAACCTTGTGCCCCCGTTAGACCCTTACTATACTAATAATAAATATTGCTGATAAATGAAGACACATGTTTCATTGCGAAGGAAAATAATAAAAGCGAGAGATAAAGGTTACGAAAGAGTCGGTGACCTATTAAACACACATCTCGAGCTGGTTTATATTTAGAACTGAGATGACGTAACACGTATGTTTACCTATTTTTAAAGTCTCTGCGCAGGCTGTTTATAGCGCGAAGAAAATGATAGTTGCGCAAGAAAATTTATATTTATATCAATCGCCATCTTTATTTGCGGAGCAGAATTTATGGAAACGACAGATCAATAAAATATTGAGTTTGTGAATAGCAGCGATGAAGGTAAAAAATGTCAAGGCCGTTTATGTATAGATAATTTGCTAACTAAAGAAATTGATGAACACCGGATAGAGATATTATCCAGCAGAAAATACAAGTATTGCAGAATTAAGTAGATCATTACCGTTCTTAGCTTGAAAATACAGCTATTATTATCCCCCTTGATATGGCGTAATTTGTAGCTATGCTAATTTTAATAGTTTGAAAGAGGGCAGCGAAGACTAGACGAAGAGCAGTTTGTTTAATTCCGTGTTTGGAGGGGAAGTGGAAACAATGCTTGCGTTTCTATAGCAACAATTTTTGGTGTTAGAGACATACAGGGTCCCGATAGTGAAGATGATAACAATCTGCACTAGGGACCACATGGAAGTTCCGGGGTTCAAGGCCAGCTTGGGCCCACAATTTTCGGTATGCATATGGTATGCGGTTGGACTACAGTAAACCCTAATTCTTTACTTAGGGATATGAATTACAAGTACCTCTCAAGTTGAAGTAATGCTCGCCTAAATGGCAAAGAAACACTGGTGGTAAGGAAAGCAATCCTTCACGAAAATCAGTAAATCGTGCTATATGTGACCCATGACTACGCCTGCATTCATAACAGACGAATGAAAAACAAAAACAGAAAAGAGAAATGTACGTTTTGATTGATTGATTGATTGATTGATGTGACCATCATCATTGTACTTCGGTGAGTAACCATATGTGCTGCGATCTCTTTCTTACTCATGCAATCTCAGCGGTAGTGCACAAACTCCGTTCCACCGGCGAGAGTCCCCGTTGCAATTTTTGAAGATGGTGAATACATGTTGTAAGAATTTTATTTTAATTTTTTTAGTTAATTCTGCAGGCAGCGGCTTTCCAGCCTGCTCTTCTCGATTTTGAACTGCCAATGGTTCTTTTACGTGCTCTACTTGAATACGAAACCTACGTTTTATAGTCCATCGCCGATAGGACTGGGAACTCGATCTCACCTACACTGAGATCAGGGATCTCTTTAAAAATATTCCGATGGCTCAACGAGGGAGCAAACCGAGCACATTTGGAACGAGAGGCGAGTACAACAAGGTCCTTTTATTTTCCATTGCCGTCTGAATTATAAATCCCATCCAGCCCAGCTTAAAAGTGGAGTGCCCATCCTTCTTTTAATTTCCTTCATCTCATTTATATCTCTTGTTAGTAGTGAATCTGGATATTAAAAAATGTTCACATTTTTTTTCTCCGTTGATAAAAATATTTTTTGTCGTGCTTGTTTTATCCCTTGTCGTTATTTTTGTTTTTGCCACATTCAGATATAGATTTGTTTCTCGATTTTCTCTTGCACTTACATTAATAATGTGTTGAAATATGCTGAGATTCCTAGCATGGTCACCATTATCAGCCAACGCCCCCTAAGGTCATTCGTACCCGGATGGATGACGATCGGATTTCAAAGGCTATTCTATACGATGAGATATCTTCTTGGAAAAGAATTTCTTTTCGTTGCAAAGATATTTGCAAGCGTGACTCGAAGACATAATTAACTAAAATACAAAAGATTTTGAGGGTATCTGTGGCTAAGTGGTTACACACTAGCCTTTTTTTTTTTCCCGATCCAGAAGCACTTGAGCTTTTCAGCTCTTCGGCTCAGGCCATGGATATCGTAACCCTTCGGTTAGATGCCACGAACACCGTAAATCTGGGGAATCTGTGGCTTTTTCTGCCATCCCGCGGAATTGAACCCGCACACACAGAGGGATAGTCACCCGTAGTCCAACGCGCTACGAACACGCTGGGCAGACGGGCACACACTAGCCTTTAGTTTCGAGGGTCGTGGGTTCGAATCCAGACGCACTGTTCACCAGTGCATTTTTTCAAGAGACACCTACAATTATTGCCGGAGTTACGCAGTTCGTGTTTTGTACATTATCTCGGCAGATGGCATGCTATTTCTACGGAGATGGACCGAGCGATATGGGGGTAGAAATACTGCATGAGATGGACCTAGCGATATGGGGGTAGAAATACTGCATGAGATGGACCTAGCGATATGGGGGTAGAAATACTGCATGAGATGGACCTAGCGATATGGGGGTAGAAATACTGCATGAGATGGACCTAGCGATATGGGGGTAGAAATACTGCATGAGATGGACCTAGCAATATGGGGGTAGAAATACTGCATGAGATGGACCGAGCGATATGGGGGTAGAAATACTGCATGAGATGGACCTAGCGATATGGGGGTAGAAATACTGCATGAGATGGACCTAGCGATATGGGGGTAGAAATACTGCATGAGATGGACCGAGCGATATGGGGGTAGAAATACTGCATGAGATGGACCTAGCGATATGGGGGTAGAAATACTGCATGAGATGGACCTAGCGATATGGGGGTAGAAATACTGCATGAGATGGACCTAGCGATATGGGGTAGAAATACTGCATGAGATGGACCTAACGATATGGGGGTAGAAATACTGCATGAGATGGACCTAGCAATATGGGGGTAGAAATACTGCATGAGATGGACCTAGCGATATGGGGGTAGAAATACTGCATGAGATGGACCGAGCGATATGGGGGTAGAAATACTGCATGAGATGGATGAGCGATATGGGTAGAAACTGCTGAGATGGACCTAGCTTGATATGGGGTCGAAATACGCACTGAGATGGACCTAGCGATATTGGGGTTAGAAATACTGCATGAGATGGACCTGGCGATATGCTAAATTCTGCATGAGATGGACCTAACGATATGGGGGTAGAAATACTGCATGAGATGGACCTAGCGATATGGGGGTAGAAATACTGCATGAGATGGACCTAGCGATATGGGGTAGAAATACTGCATGAGATGGACCTAGCGATATGGGGGTAGAAATACTGCATGAGATGGACCTAGCGATATGGGGGTAGAAATACTGCATGAGATGGACCGAGCGATATGGGGGTAGAAATACTGCATGAGATGGACCTAGCGATATGGGTAGAAATACCCTTGCAGTGAGGTAAATCCTTCGTCTATATATCATTTAGACACAAGATTTTAAGATGTTCGTCAGGGACAGACCCAGCTGGAGACAGACTGTAGACAGGTCTCTCTCTATCTCGCGAGCACCGCCCAGACCGATATACCAGATTTACCCATAAATTCTTTTCATGTCGAAATCTGATTCATGAAGCCTTAGTATTGGTGTGTTTTAAGTAAACATCTTCAGCACCATTTAGAGCTCTGGTGTTTATTCTTCGGTGATGTGTCCGGTTTCAGCCAGCGTTTACTCGGTTCGTTCTCCGTTCTGTAGCCATCTAGTTTTTTTTACGGTGTGGGGTAGCTAGCCCCACGCCCAACCTCCTTAGTCACCTCTTAGACGTGCGTGGCAGGTAACAGTGGCTTTATCCTCTACACCCCAATTTGGGCTCCGGTAACCACTCGGGCGGAAGACAGGCCTGAGAACTGATGAAACCAGACTAAGACAACTTGCTGACATAAAACGTGCCAGGAGAAAACATAAATAAAATCCAATATGGACCAGATCCAGTGTCGCTCGAGACTAACTTGATGCCACCATAGCCATGAGAAATACATCTATAATAATCAGACCCAGTGGCGGCTCTTGGTCATTTTTGTTGGTGGGGCCAGACATTTTCTTCCGGATAAATCATGGATTTTGGTTGCTATATTTTAATTTAGAAAATAATAAATACACGTTATTCATTATTTTTGGTGGGGCACAGCCCCACTGGCCCTTAATGTTGGAGCCGCCACTGATCAGACCAGTTTCAAACTACTTTGCGTGACAGATAAAGCTAAAAACGTGTGTGCACCCCTGATCTTCGAAAGAAATAAATGAAAATCGGGAATATCCTATACAGGACGTCACCAGCAACCACAGTAAACGATTTGTTGATTTTCTAGCCACCACTTATACGTTCGGTAATTTACTATTTCTTTCTGAACAATGAGATCTATTTTTATTGTTCTTAAAAATCCACGTGAACTAATTTGTTTACAAATTGCCTGCCGTTGAGCTTGAACCAGGTACTCGTGAATTGTGATCGAATTCACTACCGCTAAGCCACAAACGCGTTGCCCGTCTGCCCAGCGTGTTCGTAGCGCGTTGGACTACGGGTGTGCGGGTTCAATTCCGCAGGATGGCAGAAAAAGCCACAGATTACCCAGATTTACGGTGTTCGTGGCACCGAACCGAAGGGTTTCGATGTCCATGGCACCGAGCCGAAGAGCTGAAAAGCTCAAGTACTTCTGGATCGGAAAAAAAAGCCACAAACGCCCACACTTTTCTAATATCCCACCAATTTCAATTTTGATTCCTAGAAACATATTAATATTTTTAGAAACCCCCGAAAACATGCACAAAACTTGAGCTGTTAAAATAGTTCTAACTTGCAAGAATAGATAATGAAATGAAAATCGTAGCAGATCCTTTACAGGCGTAGCCATCAACCACAGTAAAGGAGTCATTGATTTTCTAGCCCCCACTTATACGTTCAGTAGTTTGCCATTGCTTTCTGGACGGTGAGGTCTATTTTTACCTTTTGTAAAAATCACACGGAAACGAATTTGCTTCCAAATTTTTCCATCGTGGGATTTGAACCAGGTACGCTTGGGTTTGTGATCTAGCTCACTACCGCTTGAGCTACAGACGCTCAAGAATAGATAATACATCACATTAAAAAATTTTTTTTACTCTTCTTCAAGTGCTAAAAAAATATTGCGACACAAATCATTTTGTTTTAGAAGGGTACGTCAGAGAAAGAAAGCAGACCTCGTTAATGAACACAACTCAACACCCCAACACAATTTCAATTGGTCTGTCCCATGGCTCGTAAACTGTGTCACCAATTTAATGAGATCAAGCGATGATAAATGTTCATGTTTAATTGATATGGACTCCAAGTCAAACAACTAGTCTTCTTCGTAACATTGTTGAGAGTATTGAAACATTTATAAGTCTGAACTTTGAGAAACTGCGTTCACCAAGCACCACTCATTCTTCTTCTGTCTTCTGTTTCGTCACTGTACACCAACCACTTGTTAACTGCTTGTGACCCGCATGTGATCTGCGCCGTTGAGCGAGAGTTCGTTGTGCCAGTTTGGCGCCTATATACCGGTAGGCAAGTGCATCCGGTTTCGGCATTCCTTTTAAAAACAATTCGCTCTTGCCTCTCTACGTAAGAAAAAAAACTGACATAGGGAAGTTCATCCCTCTGGGCGAGAAGTCCCGTTATCCTTTGACGCCTAATCCAAAATGTTCCTGCCTTTACCACTAGGTAGTAGAGTTGACTTTTGTGTTCTATGGATCATTAACCGACTACCCATTTTCACTTTTCGCCCTTCCTAAGGAATACTAGCAGATCCCAACTCTGCTTGATGCAGACTGCGAGACAGAACACACCTTGTAGAACACGTGTGATTATAATCCTTAGAGAAACGGAAACATAAGTACATTTTTTAATGGGAGGAAAGTTCGCCCTTGTAGAGCAATATTCTGTGTTTATTTCAAATATTTGTTCTCATTACTAAAGCCATTCTCACATGCGCGTTGCCGGGGCTTTCAATGGGAGCAAAGAATAGTAACACTGCGACCTACAAGGCGACTGAGGTATGGGCCTATGGAGGCTACAACTAGTAAATAAAAAGCATCGCAGAAATCGGATGTGCAGGCCTACTTGTAGGCGCAGAACTGGCCCAACTTACAATCCTCTTAGGCTCAGATCCACATCTACAAATCACAAAGAGTGGTTGAATAATCGATCGATATGGAGCGCTCTAAGAGGTATATATATATCTATATAATAATATGTCACTATCTAAGATGGCTGTAACGTTTTGTTCGCATAACATATAAAGCGTCAATGAAAGTGCAAGTTTAACTAAAAAGTTTATTTGACAGAAGTCAATGAGAAGTGCAAAACACACTATTTAACAACAACACAAATATTGTTGACGTTGAACATTGTAAATCTACATGCTTTCGTGTCACAAAAACAAACTGGGAGACCTTGACCTAAATAAAACCGACCGTGTCAATAGTTCAAATTGTGTTCTTGAAGTTTTTATTTCATGTTGTTTATAACGTTGTTTATGTAAATAAAAGTTTGTCTTTTCTAGAGTTAGTTGTTTTTGATTCTCGTTTAAACTATCATAGTCGTTTAGTCGTAGTCACCCGTGTTGTTGCCAGGGTTCTCAAGCGGAGCAACGAGTAGTAACACTGTGATATACACGGCATGTTGTAAGAGGCGACTGAGGTAGGGCCTAGGGAAGCTACCTAGTAAATAAAAAGCGTCGTAGAAATCAGATGTGCTGGCTTACTTGTAGGCGCATAACTGGCACAACGTACAATCGCTCTTAGGCTCAGATCACATACAAATCACAGAGTGGTTTAACAAGTGGTCGATATGGAGCGTTCATAGAAGTTTAGTAGTGGTTATAAATGATTCTTTCTTGTAATTTTATGTTTCCAGCTGTTCGCTAGCGCAAGCAGTCAAATAATACATGTTGGTAGTTATATTTGTCATGTATACATTTTAACCGAATCATCATCATCATCATCAAACAGCGTGTCACGAGCAGAACTTTGCCACCCCAACAGTTCTTCGGAATCTCTCTCTCGCGCGCGCTCGCGCTCTCTCATAGGCCAGATGCCCCGCCTCTGCAGCCGTTATGGTCAAATCATCAGTAACACCATGAATCCATCGTATCCGTGTCTTCTTCTCTTTTTTGCCGGAACGTCTCCTTCCATGGTTGTCTTTTCCAGCCCTTGGTGTCTCTTTAAATATCCAAAATACTTCAATTTGCTCATTCTTATTCTGTAACTTTAGGGGATAGTGACTCGGTCTACCCCGACGTTCTGAGTTCGAATCACGCTGCGGACAATTTGGTTGCAAATTGTTTCGCGTGGATTTTACAAAAGGACGATGGAACCACCCGTTCAGAAAGCAATGGCAAACTACTAAACGTAATAATGCCTAGAAAAATCAGAAACAACGTTAAAAAGCTGGGGTTGATTCGCAAAGTCATGTAAAGGATATGCAATTAACTTTTTTATTTGTAGCATCAGCCAGTTTTCTTTGATTTTGAGTTCTTTCTAGATAGATCTATTTGTTCTCTTCTCTGTCCACGATATATGGAGAACTCTTCTGTAACACTTATATTCAAAAGCACATATATGTTTTTCTACTGCTTTGTTAAATGTCCATGCTTTACGCACACCCATTATCCAAATACAATGCTGAATACTGTTGTCCAGGCTTTTTATTTTTTGTTCTTGCGCTGTCATCTAGTTTCCAGCAGATCGAGAAAAGAAAAATGCATTCTTTCTTGACAAGGTCAAAACCTTGCGCCGTAAAAGGCTGAAACATGTTTGTCATTACACAACATAACCAATCGATCATGATAATCCATTATGTATTGTGACATAATGCCAGACAGAGGACTGATAGGACTCCTACCTGCAACCATCATGCTGGAATAAAATGGTTTAACTATGAGGATGTCATCCTGTTAGGAGAGAGAGGGAGAGAGAGAGAGAGAGAGAGAGAGAGAGAGAGAGAGAGAGGTGAGAAAGAATGGATGTAGCGCACAAATGTTGATTTTCTTTGTTTTCACCTGGTACGTTCTATGCCAGAAAATTGTCTTAGTGTGTCTTTACCGTCGTACCAGTTCCAGACCCTTTTCAGAGATTGTCTCGGCTGAATATATATCTATATATATATATACCTGGGCGCCATACGCTAAGACGAGAGAGGACGAGTGCCACTCCCTGGAAAATAACTTTTTTATAACACAGTTTTATGCTAATCCAGTCATCTCGTTTCCGCGTAGTAAACTACCAACTAAAAATTGTTCAATTTATTTTGTCCCCTTCTGGAAAAAAATTATGTGGACGCCCATGTATACATATTTATGTATGCCCTTTCCAGCGGCAGCGTTATTTCCTAAACTCTCGTTTCACAGTATTAAATCACAGAGCTGGGTTTGAAGATTGGTGTGGCAAGAAAAGAACAGTACGACAGGTATACGAGTAGGCTCATCAATCAAAACCGAACTGGTACGGTCAGTCGCTGGACGCTGTTGGTGATATTGCAAAAGAGATCGGAGCACCTATGAACTTGCCCGGAGTGCAATGAAGATATTTCAAACTGAAACTGTGTTAAATAAGTAGTAGTGTTCTTCTTCTTCTTCTTCTTCGAACGCTCCATATCGACCACTTGTTAACCACTCTTTGTGATTTGTATATGATCTGAGCCTAAGAGTGATTGTACGTTGAGCTAGTTATGTACCTAGAAGTAAGCCAGCACATCGATTTCTGCGACGCTTTTTATTTACTAGGGTAGCTTCCTAGGTCTCTATCTCAGTCGCCTCTTCAACAACGACGCCGTGTAGGTCACAGTATTACTTCTTCTTCTTTGCGTTCGTTCTTTACCATCAATTTTAATCACTCTTTGTGATATGTTTGATCTTGGCCAAGAACGTGTATACGTTGCACATTGTTTTGATAGGCCCTAAACGCATAGACTTCTACACGTTTAGGACATGTGCATCCGATTTCAGCCAAACCTCCTTAGTCGCCTCTTACGACATGTGTGGCAGGTAACAGTGGTTCTATTCTTTACACCCCCAATTTGGGCCCTGGTAACCACTCGGGCGACAGTGTTACTATTCTTTGCTGCCATGCGAGCCCGGCAACACATGGACGGTAGTAGTGTTGAGTACGTGATGTACGTGAGTACGTTAGTTCAGTACCTGATGAAGAAAACCAAACATTACTTGTTCTCTACAGAGTCCATCGTTTATTCCGAATTGACTGCCCGTGATTAGCCTCTATGATTCTTCTTCTTTCTTCTTTCTTTTGTCCTTCTCTGCTTTTTGCCGCTAGGCGTAGCAGGTTGAACTGATGATTGATTTCTGAGATAATGCACGGTCAGTCGCTTGATATGTTGTGGTATTGTGGAGTTTTAAGATGTCTGTAACTCCATCAACCCATCTTTCTTGGTCTGCCCTTTCCTCTTGATGATTCCATTTTCAGGTTGCACGCTCTTGCAACTGGTGTATTCGGGTTCATTCTGACCAAGTGGCCAAACCATTTGAGTCTCTGTTTTTCAATAAATCTAATATAAGGTGTTGTTCAGACTGTTCTTCTAATTTCCTCATTTCTTATATGGTCTCTTCTTGTTTTATTTACTGCTTTCCTCAGGCATCTCATTTCGCATGTGGTAATTTTCCTTTCTTGTTCTTTTGTCAGTGCCCATGTTTGGCTCTGGTAGCACAGTGTTGGTATAAAGATTGAATTTATAATCTGTCTTTTAGTCACTACTGGAATAGCTGGGTGTTTCAAAATTGGGGTAAGCTGGTATGTAATGTTGTTGGCTTGCTGGATTCTAGTTTCGATCTCTCTATGATTCTACTGTTACTATTTCTAACCCTTTCGATATACCACTTTGCACTCTCCGTTCCTGTATGAGATAATAACAACTTTCAAAGTGTCAGTGTTTACAAGGAACCATTTTTCATACATCAAGGTATATTGGAGAATACAGCGTTAGACACATATTTTTATTTTACTTCCCAGTTTATTTCCTGGTACCCAATTGAGGCTGAAACCGTTACGGTTGAAAAAATATTCAACGCCCACTGTGGAATTGAACCCGGACAACGCGACTAAGAATTGAGTTCCCTAACAACTACGATACTGCGGCACTCGTCAGCGTCTATACACAGCCAACTGTAACTATAAGTTCATAGCTGGCTCTGGGTCAAGAGCGTATCGTTTAAAAAGGCTTCTTTCCGTCGCTTTGAGAGCATTTAGCTTTTTGTAATTCCCCAAATATTAGTAATTTTTTACAGTCTTTTAGACAGTCTGGTAATCAAAGTTTTGAATTTACGCTAATACACAAAATGGTGGCGAATGTTTGCAAAGGCATATCCATATTACATATTATAAAAAGAAAGGTGACATTGTGAACAAATGATACCTTCCACTTCTATAAATGAAAGAAATGTGTACATACGCCAATGACAGTCGTTAGGACACATTGTGAACTGAATAATTCCACGGGATTCCCGATTTTTACTTGCACTGAATTGCATGTGGAACACGGAAATGCTTAGTTATAGACAAACTTGACAATCGTACTGTAACACTTTGACAAGTATACCAAATCAACATCGCTGTTAATTTAGTAATAACATATAATGAAAATCTTACAGCACTAAAGGTTTGTGTGGGCAAAAATAATTTAGGAAGGTCGCCACTGTTACCTATATAAAAATGTAAAATCAATTTATGTCAAGTGGATGATTTTATATCGGTCGGTAAAGATGATCACGAATTTTGGAACGAACTACCACTGACCACGGATGTTTATGCGCGGAGGTTCTAATCACCGGGCCATGATTATATCAGGATGATAATCATATAGTAGATGTGATTTTCACAAGAAGCCCTTTAAAAGGTGTTGATCTCTTCTCCAAATGAGATTTGTTGCGAGAACTTGACGACGCACACTGAACAGTATTCTTGACCAAGGCGATGACAATATAATATGCACAAACAACTCTAATATAAACAAAAGATAATATTGTTACAAATATAGAAATTTACACAAAATCATATTAATTAAGAATTTACACAGAGAACCAAATTAATAGAACTGATTTTGAACTATCTGACAGTTCGCAACTGGCCAAGTGCTTTCAGGCAACTCTAATGACTTCCGTTAAAATGGCGTAGTATACTTTGGGCTTAAATGTAATCAATATTGTTTTGTTCCTGAGATATTTAATGCATACTGTAGTGTTTTCTGTTATACTTTGTGTTAGTAATATCCGAATTGGTAATGTACCATACCTAGCTGATCTTATTTTTGTGTGTTATGATTATGCATCAGCAGGAAATGGTGCTCTCTCATAAAAATGGTGTGAATCGGATTGAAATTCTTAAATTAAAAATGTAAAAGTAGAACTGTAAGTAAAGTTTAGTAAAGTACTCACTCACACTGTTCTGTACTGTACATTAAAGAAAGCAAACCAACTGATACAAAATGTAGATTTAGATGCAAAAGTAAGTCATATATTAAGTTAATCTATACTTATTAAAAACATTTTATTAAATGAAAGTTTGCCAGGATTAGGAAAATAGTAGTAAGATTAAAGAAGTTAACTTTAAAGTGTTAACTAGTTAAGTTATTAAGTAAGTTAGTTTAGTAAGTACCTCAGTTTGAGTTAAGTAGTACTCCTACACAACTGACCTGTACACTACTTAACATATTATACTTAACTACTGTTGACGAGTAAAACGGTTGTCGGGTTGTGTAGCCATCATACTGAGCTCATTTCTAATTTTCTTTAGTGTAGATCTAGAATCTAGTGAATACACAGAGTTGAATGAGAGAGTTCAGTTTGAGAGCGAGTTAGTTACCAAGTAAGTTAGTAACACTGATAGATAGTTACTTAATACTTACTTACTCTGAACTAATTGTATCAAAAGTTTAACCCCAGGGTGTGGCCTAATCTGCATCACTTCTGGCTAAAGGAATAAAGATTAAAAGGGTGCACACCAAGAATTTTTGGCCCAAACTGACCCAGCCCCCAGAAGTTTGATGGGACACCAGAGAGTGTTTTCAACTTGGCTATCAGTGACCCAGACCTCCATTTATATAGATATTTACTTTTCGGTCATATAGTGTGTATCTCTGAAGTCAGTAAGGTTTGCCTGAATTGCGAGACACACTGGTGATAAGGACAGCAAGCCATTATCATCATTATGCAAAAATCAGAGGCGCCATGACTACACCTAAATTTATAGCTGGAAAAAAAATATAGCATGTCAGTTGTGAAATGTAATTATTATATTGACATGTTGATTATTTTACAGTTGAATTAGAGCTTGATGTGTATTCTATTGTTGAAATTCGACTTTCGTTGTTAACTGAGTGTAAATAGCCAGTACTAATAACTTTGGACAATACGGTCTTAG
This sequence comes from Arion vulgaris, assembly GCA_020796225.1. Classification (NCBI taxonomy): domain Eukaryota; kingdom Metazoa; phylum Mollusca; class Gastropoda; order Stylommatophora; family Arionidae; genus Arion; species Arion vulgaris. The sequence goes on from CM036767.1 coordinate 42,604,969, forward strand.
CGCGGAGGATTTAAAATACGTTTGTGTTGTGTAAAATTATTTAAGACCACTGCAAAAGTCCACTAGTTTTAGTACAGTGATAACTTAGTTAGTGCATGTCCCTGGACAATTGGGCACATGTAATTCTGGTTAATATTATACAATAGGCGTTAGAATGTTACGAGAGACTTGTATAATTTGGTAGATCACTATTTAAAAAATTGTTTAGTAAGATTCGAAAGTGGTAAAGGAAATATTAAGACATTGGTGAAAAGTATCCAGATCCATGGATTCTTCAAAGACATTTTCATCCAAAGATCAAGAGATTACTTACTGGAAGAATCTTGCTCAGAAATACAAACAGGAGTAAGTTTTATTGAACTTCATGAGTTATTCACTCCTTATTTTCTCCATACATCCATATTCTTATTATATTTGTCTGCATTCAATCTATCATCATCCTTTTAAAAAAAACTCTAGTAGGAGCATGAGAATAGAGGGACTGAGATGGTATGATAAGATTACGAACAAGAAACTCAGAGAAAGAACTAAGCAGATACCAGTGGAGGAAGAGTTACAGAAGAGATGCTGGCGATGGATAGGACATAATTGAGATGACCGACCAGAAGTATTACAAGACAGGCACTGTTTTGGAACTCACAGGAAAAGAGGAGTAAGGGAAGGCATAAACAGACCTGGAGAAAAGAGTCGGAGGCTGATATTAAAAGGATATGTAAAACATGGAAAGAATTGGAAGGGATGGCAAGAGAGAGGAAGAGCTGTGCTCCATTGGGAGTTGAAAGGTGAAGAAGGAGCATGAGAGGCGTAGTTGTTAGTGAACTCGCTTCTTAGGCTAGTTGTCCGGGTTCAATTCCACAGTGTATGTGGAATGGAATTTTTTTCGGACCGTAACGGCTTTCAGGTCAACCCAGCCTCAATTGGGTCCAGGAAAAAGCACTGGGAAGTAAAGGCGCCTAGCGTGATGTTGACCACATGATGACCTATATGAAAAATACGGGCCTAACACTGTATTACTCACTATACCTCACGGTATGAAAAAGGGTTCAAGTAGGAGCATGTGATCCAAGCCTAAGAGTGATTGTACATTGTGCCAGTTATGCACCTACAAGTAGGCCAGCACATTCGATTTTTTGCGAGACTTTATTTACTAGGTAGCTTCCTAGGCCCCTACTTTAGTCACCTCTACGACATGCCTGGGTTGGCCCGGCAACACACAGGCATGATATTAGTCAAAGATCACCACAAAATGCATACCGTCTCTGGGTTAACCCGACAGCAAGACTCCTTACAGTGTCATCTAACAGCAAGGCTCTCTACACCAACATAATGTTCCTTGAATGTCTTAGATCATTTCTAGTCTATCCGATCCAGTACTATATGTTAGGATGTCATCTGCCAATATCAATGATTGGCACTTACCAGTTTGAATTTGGCATTTTCCTTCTTTTCGTCTAGCTATGAATTCAGACAGTCATCGTGCCTCTGACTGATTTCTGCATGATGGCTTGCTTTCATTATCACCAGTGTCCCTTGCCATTCAGGTAAGCCATACTCCGACTTGAGAGGGAATTTGACTAAATTTGTTGGGCAGATGTTGAACAACATGGGGTATAGAGGGTGACCCTGTGACTTTTTTTTCTTTTGACGCTTTCAACTCAGACGAAGTTCCATCTCTGAAACTGATTTTTGCGTGAAAATCTGTTTTTCCAATTTCTTACAATGGCAGCAGCGTGCACATTGTAAATTACTTTACACTGGCAGCCGTGTGCTCAATGTACTCGTAATTAGTATTCCTCGCCATACAGGCAGATTTTCTCAGACTTCAGAGGTACTCACGTTATTGTCCTGAGTAAGACCAGGGACTCGAACAAATGCCGGACAGTAGGTTCGAACCCGAGCTATGAGGCGTCTCACAGCTAGCAGGCCGAGCTACTATCAACTACTCTAGGCAGTACCCCGACCCTGTGACAATTCCAGACATATGCATGCAGTCTGGCATCTGTTTCTAAATATAAGGACACAGTCCTCTCAATCAAAGCATTAGCTATATAATAATAATAATTCCTCTTGTACCGTATATCGTTACATAGGGCCTGCAAGTAATGTCTCCATACCGCTCTATCTTGGGCAACTCGCTCAATCTCCTCCATGGAACTTTGCTATATACTTCGAGATAAATCCTGGTAAGAACAGATGCTTAAGTTTTGGCTGCGATACTTATTTTTAATTTTGTTGTTACAGATATGATGAAGTGAAGGAAGAATTGGAAGAGTTTCAAATCAGCAGTCATGAGCTCGAACAGGAACTGGAAACACAATTCAAGCAAGAAGAAAAAAAGGCAAAGGAGTTCAGCCTAGCCAATGAAAGACTACAAAACGAGAGTGACTCTCTTAGGGTTAGTAGTTCTGCATTTTGTTTTGTATTTGCTTGCAGGTATGGCTGCTGTACAAAGCGGACGAGCAATGGACCAGGCTGATATTATAAATTCCTTAAGGGAGAGAGGACGTGTACATGATTCACGTAATAGCGTTGAATCTACAACACTAACTAGACTGCAAGAACTCAAAGTTAGGTATGGTGTAGCTCGACAAGAATGCTATTCTGGCAGACAAAGAAGAATTGTAAACCAACAAAGAACTGGTGTCGTTAGTCGCCACACGCTGATGGACATACTGAGGGAGAGATCGGAGCACTTATGGACTAATTTGTTCGACGTGCAGTGATGGTGATCCGACGACTAAACTAAACTTTGTTTTGTATTTATGGCTTCAGTGGAGAGTATCATATAAATTTGTTTATATGAAATGTTTTTTTTGGAGAGGGCGTTGGTTTCTGAACTGACATCACAGCACTCTGGGCAGACCCGTAGGTGCTCAGTCTTCCTCGACAGATGTAGAAGAGTAAGCATACTGATGTTTCCTGTGGCTCGCTGGTTAGACACACTCCTCTCTCTGCCCTTCAAGCATTCAGTTCTGAGAGGGGAATGTAAGTTGAATTAGTATTAAGGACGCACCTCCTGCGGAGAAGGTTAGACACTGTTTTATTGCACTGAAGTTTCTAAGTTTGTTTTCATTTATAAGTAGACAAAATTTACAGTGACCTATGACCTCAAACGTCTAGTAATACCGGAGATGGACTAAAAATATGAAGGTTCCAGGTGCACATGTAGAAGACCCTACATCCACATATGGCTTTGAAATGAAATCCTGGAGGCAAGAGAGGTAGGGGCGACCTAGAGAGACATGGGGACAAACTGTAGACAGAAAGAGAAGAGGTGGGAAAGATCTGGAATGAACTAAGCTGGCTTGCTCAAGACAGATCTGGTTAGAGGAAATTTGTTGATGCGTTATGCTTCAAGTGGAGTTGAGAAAAAATGTGCAAGTTAAAGATCTCTTTGCACTTAAAACTCGAAATGAGAGCAGCCTGCGTACCATGATGAGAAAAAGTGAGATAAAAGAGGACTATCATCATTGTACTTTGGTGAGTAACCATATGTGTTCCAGTCTTTTACTTACACAGGATGACCTCAGTTGGCAGTACAGGAACACTGTATCACTGGCGAGGTCCCGATGTAATTTTGAAGATAGCAAAAATTTGTATGGAATTTTATTTTAATCTTTTAATGAATTTTATCAGGTCAGCGGCTTTGCAGCCTACTCTTATAGATTTTCAACTGTCAAATGGTTCTCAACTTGAACACAAGGCCTAAGTTTCATTGTCTGTGTTTGATATGACTAGGAACTCGATCTCACTTGCAATGAAATCAGGAACCTCTGGAAAACACCCCAATCACTCCATGAGGAATGAACCGAGTACCTTTGTAGTGAGAGGCGAGTACCTTACCTCTACACCATAGAGACCCGCTTACTAAATTGGGGGTCTGTGGCTAAGTGGTTAAGCCCTTTGCTTTGTGGGTCGAAGGTCGTGGGTTCGAATCTGGACCACGCCGTTCTGTTCACGGGTGCAGTCTTTTCCAGAGACCCCTAGGATTGTTGCTGGAGCTACAGAGTTCGTGCTTTGGGCAATATTCTCAGCAGGTGGCATGCCATTTCTGCTGAGAGGGACTGAGCTAGATGGGATAAAACCGGTGCAATGAAGTCAATCCTTCCAGCTTGGAAACAACTGGGAGAGTGAACTCACCCCCAAAATGAGTCCATAATTTAAATTACTTTTACACAGAATTAATTTTTTTGGTTGCTACAAGATACAGAACTGCAACTAAAATGCAGCATAATATGTAGCCACTTTTAAAAATATGCTGCAACTGGACTTTTGATCTGGCATTTTAAAAAAGATGCTAATGGAGGGAATCTGAGTAATCCGCAAGGAAAATGTGACGTCCTAAACAGACCATAATTAAGATCCTCCATGATCTACACAAAGCACTTGAGTGGAACCCACAAGAGAAATGAAAAAGGAGACATCCTAAACAGACCTGAAGACAGAATCTTCCTGAGTAACTGAGGGGCGCTGATCTATCATGGTAGGCCATAAAGAAAACCAGAGATTGGGAAATGAGACGAACAATTGTTGAGACACCATGCTCCACGAGGAGCATAGAGAAGTAAGTAATGGAGTGAATCAGTTAACAGTCGTCTATAGAACTATTTCCATGAGGCTTTTAAAAAATTTATCTGATGTATTCATTACATACGGATGAGTGTAATGCATACTACGCAGGCTACGATTGTCTCCATCCCCTTTGTGTCCATGTGACACCGCTGATCAAACCACAGAACATGTCCTGCAAGACTGTCTCCTATATGTCCTCTCTAGAAATGGATGCTGACCCTACAACACAACACTAAATTCAAAATTACGTGGCACCAGAGATGAGCTCCAATGGGGGTTCAATCGCACACTGAACTTTCCACACATTAGGAAAGGAAGAATAACTAATGAAATTCAACACAGATACAACAAAGCAAATCAAATGATAGGGCAAATGGCGCCAATTTTAAGATGCAAACACGTCACCATGAACACAAAAGAGCAATGTTCAACACAATCTTTCTCCCCACATTATGTTACCAGTGCCAAACCTGGAGGCTGACAACAAACGATAGAAGAAAACTAGTCACAACAGAGATGAAGTGTCTACGCAGAATGCTGGGTGTAACAAGAAGAGACCGGTTGAGAAATGAAGACAGGAAAAAAGTGGGTACAACATCAGTACTAGACTTCATCAAGAAACAACAAATTAAATGGTTCGGTCACGTAAGCAGATTACCATCAGGCAGTGCACCCCAAAGAGCTATGCTGCTCCGATACAATGGGTACAAAGCAAAAGGCCGCCACGCAAAAGATGGACCTCAGAGATAACAGAGGCGACGAAAGAGACTATCTACGAAGCGCATACTAGGCCCGTTTTAGAAATCTCTTCCTGACCTGACGCTGTGAGGCATACAGGATTCAGAAAGAAAGGAAAGGAATTGGCCCTCTTACCTCCTGCACAATATGGCATAGAAATGTGAAGTGACAGGCACTTCATACCCTAGCGTCTAAAAATGCTGCATAATAATTTATTTCATTTTGTAAAACGATTATTTATTACATAAAAATGTTGGTCAAGTATTTTTTAAAAGTTGCATTTGTTGTAATTGTCTGTTGGATGCAAATTAATGATATATTTGTAACCCAGGACAAGTTGCAGAAGTTGCAGTCAGACAGTCACATTAGAATCACAGAACTTGAAGACAATTTCGCAAGAGTGGAAGCACACAAAAATGAACTACAGAAGTATATACGAGAACTGGAACAAGACAATGACGACTTAGAAAGAGCCAAACGGTTTGTAAACTAAATTTATTTTATACTATCAATGTCAAACATGCTCGATCACAGCAGCTAATGAGTTGTTTAGCTGCCAGGTTCACATTGAAATTTGGATGTAACGGATGGACAGTAAAAATCATGGTGGTGTATTCTGCTCCTTCAACCTGTTGTATGGATAGAATGTAGCGAGTTTGCCACAAAAGTGGCAAACAATTGTTGAGGCTCTGTGCTTCACGAGGAGCGAAGAGGAATAAGTCAAGTTATTCATCACACCCATTGTGGGGTTTTTTTAAAATCGAAGAATAGAACCACTGTCTCCTCTTACATGTCGTAAAAGCGACCAAGAGTAGTTGGAGATGGGACCATTAAACCCACACTGTAAAAAAAGCAAACAACTAGAAAAACAGACCCACTGCTCATGAAGATCTGTATGCCATAGTGAAAGGCTCAGGATCAAATTGAGTGGAAGTGGTTTTGTCTCTGTCTTATGTACCTGTGTATGTGATGACAACTGATGTTTTATTATACACCAGACTTATATTTGTATTAGCATGGAGTCAACCCTTAGGCTAGTGGTCCGGGTTCAATTCCACAGTGGGCTTGGAATATTTTGTCAGATCGTAACGATTCTTAGGTCGACCCAGCCTCAATTGGGTACCAGGAAAAGTACTAGGAAGTAAAGGTGGCTGGAGTGATGTTGACCGCATCACTCATCATATGCAGACAGTCAGTTAAAACAAAGGCCTAACACAGTATTATCCAATATACCTCAAAATATGAAAAATGGTTCCATTACTTTTATTTTGCTTTACTTTCATCATTCTTAGTGATCAATTTAATAATGATTTAAACTTTGTCTCTATCTAGTGCCACTGTTGTTTCATTAGAGGACTTTGAGCTGAGACTTAATCAGGTAAGCAATTGTGGTGCTGTTTAACATTCTATACAATGGAATCTAACTGAAGTCTAATCGAAACAGTAAAGCTTATTGAGATGGATTGTTGAGAAGTTTGGGATGGATAGGAGGGATGTTTTTCGATCTCTTGGCAACCTACCGTTGCATGAGGAGACTAAATTTGATGTTGAATCTATCCTGCAATTTAAGGAGTTTGGAATTACATGTTTTAACCTGCTGACTTGCAGGTCGGCTGGGACAGCCAAAGGCTGACGGAGAGCGAACCCAGTAAATGCTGGCTGAAACCGGACACATCTCCGAAGGATAAGCACCAGAGCTCCAAATGGCGCTGAATGATGTGATGTAAAAACACGTTCTTGGCAAAGGCTGTTTATATATCACAATAAGAATGATCAAAATGGCGAAAAACCCGATCGAAGAAGAATTACATGCCGTACAAATAGAACTGGATGCTTGAGGAGCAGAGAGAGAAGTACGTTTAACCATCAGTATGCATATTCTTTGACATCTGTTGGTGGAGACTGAGCACCTATGGGTCTGCCCGAAGTGCTGTGACGTCAGTTCAATAACCAATTATTGAGATTTTGTTAATGTTCTCTTATACAGGGAGATAAGAAAAGTAAAGAGGACATAACTGAATTGTCTAATTTTCTTGTCTTCAGTCAGGGTTGATGCTCTTGATTTATGTGCAATGGCAAAACAAGTAAAAACAAAGTACTGTAGTTTTACAAAGTACAATAACAATACACAACGGTGTTTCGACCAAAAGGTCTTTATCAAGCAAAGGATTCATCAGAAGGGAAGAAATTCATGTCTTAACTCTTTGTGTCCTAGAAAATTTTGGGGGGTAATCACGCTTTGCCAGAACACATTTCTAGCAAAATTTTTCGAAATGGAGTGATCTTGGAAATATGCCTATAACTTAAGTTCTTTGTAAGCTAGATTTATACTGTTGGCATCAAAATATGCAGAATTAAATTCTGAACAATCTGATAATAAATAGTTATATTTGTAAATTAGTATTTATTTAGTAAATTATTGTTGTATTTCATATTCAGAGTAACTACTACGACTTTCAAACTTGAATCAATGCTTAGACATTGCTGAATTCTCCATCATTGTCAGTGAAATCATAAACGTGAAACACTGTGTGTGTTTAATTGAACTTTGGAACAAATCCATGGCTTGTTCGGCACTTTAACGACGTGGAGGACGAAACAACATCTTGTAACTGAACTTTTCACACGAAAGTTCACTTTTTCTCACAACAGGAAAAATATATTTGCGAATAAAACTATTTAAAAAAATTCGAAAATAAATTCTGCAATATGGTATACGTATATGAATGAAATGGGAGTTATCTGCCCGTTGAATTCTGTAAACAAAAACATTGTCGGACATATAGTAGCTGAACAGTGAAACAGAACGTGCATGGACCCAAATTAGACGTTGGCAGCGTGTTTTGGCATAATGAGAGAACTGTTTTCTACGCTGGGAGCGCGACTGGACGCAATGAGTTAAATGGCGACATCCTAACGGTCCTAAAATGAAAATATGTTACCAAAAAATGAAATAAATGCGAAAAACTAGAAATGGAAGAAAGAAGACAAACAATAATATATACATTTAACATATACACATGTATTGATTAATATTTCCTTATATTGATTTATGCGCGTTGTTCAGACTCATAAAATGCAACATTTTTGTTTTATTAGGCAATTGAACGAAATGCATTTCTGGAGAGTGAGTTGGACGAGAAAGGAGCTTTGTTTGAAACAGTTCAGCGGCTGAAAGATGAAGCTAGAGGTATGTTATATGTATTCTTAGTTTAGAAATTGAGATATGTGTTCTTCTTAACTCTTTTCCTACCGTCTCACCTCGTTGAATTCCATTTTAAACTATTGTTTGACTCTATTTTTCACCTTTACAACAGGTTTTCCACCTATTTCTATAACAAAAGTCAGCAAAGCAGAACTGACCAAGGGTCGAGCGATAGCAAAGATGATAATCCACTTCGCTAGCGACCACATGCTGTGGAAATTCCGAGTTTGAGAACAGCAGGGTCGAATACTTTTTGGTGTGCAGACAGTATGCAGTTTAACTACAGGAAACCCTGATCCTTTACTTGGGGATCTAAATTACAAGTACCCCTGAAGTCGGAGTAAGACTTGTCTAAATGGTGAGGGGCACTGGTAATAAGGAAAGCAATCCTTTATGCAAAAATTAGAGGCACAGTAATAGGCGCCATGAATATGCCTGAATTCATAGGCAAACGAGAGAATAAAAAAAGCTTATCATTACCGAATTCCAAGTGGTGTCCCTGGTAGCAGACTGCATCACTGCAATCTGTCTAAATGAGCAAAGATGAAATAAGGAAGACAAATCAGATTTAAAACATGCTCAAAGTAGATATGTCAGATAGCAAGAAGTAGATAGTTTCACTATAAACTACGACAACATGATGGGACTGAAACATGGAGAACGACTAAAATAATAACACATAAATTGCAAACATTCATCAACTGGTGTCTGCTCAGAATAGACTGGACTGAGATGGTATGATAGGGTCACACATGCTGAGCGTATGGAAAGAACAAGACAGATTCCAGTGAACCAAGGGGGAGGCGCTGGATAGGACCCACCTTGAGAAAATCAGAGTGGAACATAACAAGAAGGGCCCTTTCCTGGAACCCACAGGGTAAGCGAAAGAGGATGCCTAGAAATACATGGAGAAGAAATTTGGAGACAGAGATGTACAATATACAGAAGAGCTACAGGAGATAGCTAACGATAGGAAAACTTGGCATTAATTGATTTATGGTCTATGCCCCAATCCAGGTTAAAAAGGAACTAGAGAGATATGACTACTGTCAAGCAGAACATTCAGAAGCATACCAATGAAGCTATTAATATTTCCCTTTCAGATCTGAAGTCGGAAATTGATGTCCGCAAGCATCAAGACTTAGTAGTCAGTACTGATGGTGTGTCATCTGTGCTTAAACAGCCAATGCAAGACAGTGGCTATGCAGCTCATAGTGCATCACCAACCACACCCACTACACCAGTGGGTAGAGGTAAGCTATACGTTCTTCCTTGTAGATAGTAAGCTATCTCTTCATTGATTTTTCCATTTTTTTGCTCTTCGACCAGTGTTCATAGTTTTTACTTACATATTTATTACTTTCCGCACCTCGCTGAACTTTAAGGCCTCAAACCGTTGTCGCCACTTTTCCCAATCTCTGGCTGTTTTCTTTATGGCCCCCCAGGACAGTCAAGCACCCTTCAGTCTCTCAAGAAAAATCCATCTCAAGGTCTGTTTAGGAAGTTCCTTTTTCTGTTTTCTTTGAGAGTTCCACTCTAGTGCTTGTCTAGTGACACTCTACTATGTCTTCAGTAGGGTATGCCCGACACATTGCCATTTTCCCACTGTCATATAATTTTTTCTTCTGTTCACCCACTACAAATTTGGATGTAGTCAAGGCGCTTAATATGGCACCTCTGACTGATTTGTGCGTGAAGACTTGTATCCCTTATTTCCAATGTCTCTTACCATTCAGGAAAGCCTTACTGTAACTGTAGAGGTACTTGTAATTTAGATTCCAAAGTAAAAGATCAGGATCCCCTGTAGTCCAATCATACCCTTGTACACACCGAGAAATGTTTTGTTGTTGGCTAAGCTGGACTCAAACCCCAGACTTTCCATGGCACAGGGTCACTAGCGCAGAGTGTCATCAACTTTGTTATCAGTGACCCCAGGCCTATCTCTTAATCATAATAGCTGCATACTGCTTATAATCATCATCAGGTGCCATGCCGGCTGTCATAGATGATCATGGATCCAGGGCCGTGCTGTACTATGATACAGAGAGGCGGCACCGTAAGGGGGCGGCATATGCAGCAAAATCAAAAGGTTATTTTAAGGAAAATATTTAAGGCGCATTTCAAGACTTGCATCATACTGACAAAATATACCCACATCCCTGCATGATCTTCACAAATTTCTGTCCCTGGTATTTGCTATCTTCTCAGATGTTGATGCTCCTCCGTGCCATGAAGTCAGGCTGTCCAAAACTCTCTCTCTGTGTCTTCCTGTGTCTTGTCTCCCCTCAATTTTACCAGTTGTCACAATGTGTTTAAAGCTCCCTTCTGTTACATGTCTGAAAATGATTATTGCCTTTTTCTTATATTTGATAATGAGCTTTCTGTGTCTTATAACTTGATAATACCTGTGTCTAATGCTTCCACACAGCCCTATCAGTGCCAGGTGTTAGTAATGGCACTACTAGCACACCTTTGACGTTCTCTGCAAGAATATCTGCTCTCAACATTGTAGGAGACCTCCTTAGAAAAGTTGGGGTAAGTGAACAAACATCTTTATAGATATCATCTTTATCTGTTGTGTCCATTTTATTTGAATGTTCCAAGATGATTATTGTATGAACAAGGCTGACTTTACTGCAGTTCAACCCAAGCCCAGGCATGCTCAATCTCCTTCAGGGGATGACTGAGGGTTTGATTGATTGATAAGGGCTATCATCATTGCACTCGTGAGTAACCATCTGTGCTCCGATCTCTTTTACCAGGAAGATCTCAGCTGCAGTGCACGAACTCTGTAGCACCGCAGGTCCCTGATGTCATTTTATAAGACGTGAAGATATTTTTGTAGGAATTTTATTTAAAAAATCTTTTCTAATGACTTGCTCGGAAGCAGCTTCCATCCTGCTCTTCTCGATTTTCAACTGCCAAGGATTCTTTTTACATGCACAAATTGAACACATCAGAAAACGCTAGAAGTAAAGATGGTTGATGTCATGTTGACCACATTACACCTATCACATGCTGCTTTCTCCTTCAACTTTCAACAGAGCACAGGTTTTCAACAAACTTCTTCCAGCTATTCCTCTCTCTTGTCATCCCTTCCAATTCTTTCCATGTTTTATCTATCCCTTTAATATCAGCCTCCAGCTCTTCTCCAGGTCATCTAGGCCTTCCCTTACTCCTCTTTCTTGCGGGTTCCAAACAGTGCCTGTCTTGCAATGCTTCTGGTCGGCCTTCTCAATGTATATCCTACCCATCGCCAGCATCTCTTCCTTAGCTCTTTCTCCACTGGTATCTTTTAGTTCTTTCTCTGAGTTTTGTTTGTAATCTTATCATACCATCTCAGTCCCTCTATTCTACGTAAACATCCATTTATGAAGGTCTATCGCATGCTGCTGGTCAAAGGAAAATACAAGCCCTTCACCACATTTCCAATTACCTCATGGTATGAAAACAGGTTCCTTACTTTTTTACTTTTACTACCTGAGGACAAATGCGATCAGAAAATCTCATTACTGTCGGGATCGAGCTGAGACCATCTTTTCAGAAACAAGTGCATTTGCCACTGCTCTATATCAGCTCCCAGGAACAGATCATTAGTGATTATTAAGGATCATCATCACATCACTCCGGACATGTCCATAAGTGCTCAGATCTCCTCCCCAATATTTTTACCAGCATATAACAACTAATCACACCCTTTGGATGTTGATTAATCAAATGTCTTGTGCCTCTAACAAAGTGTTCATGTTTGGCAGTTCTCATTTTTTCCCCCACCTCCTTCACTCTGGATAAGCATGTAGATTTACAAAAAAAGTTTTAAAGTTATCTATGCCTGCTTCTCTTACGGCATTGATTATGTCTGCATTATCCAATGACTGTCTTTCCTCGACCACTGCTGTATTAGTCAGGTGATTTGTCTTGTACTCTTTCCCTGGTACAAAAATGAAGTCACGGTTAAATGGGTCACTCAGGATATGCTCGATGTGACAAGCCAAACTTATACAGCCAAACTGAATAGATTGTATTTGTTTACAAGTATTAATTATATTGCACGCAGTAGCGTAGTTGTTAGTGAACTCGCTTTCGACTAGTGGTCTAGGTTCAATTCCAGAGTAGGCTGCAATTTTTCAGACTGTAACGGTTCTCTGGTTGACCCAGCCTCATGATACCTGAGAAGCATTGGAAGGCAGCCGCGTGATGTTGACCACATCATCATCGATTCACAATCATGAAAATATGAGCTGACACTGATTACCCATATCCCATAGCATAACAAGGGTTTAACCTTGAACCCGGATCCTGATATTTCGGGATTGAATGTAAGCACTCCATACCCCGAGCTCCCGATATATTGGTCTGAGCATATTTTTCACTATTTTTCGATTTGTAATAAATTGTATACTAATGAGACGTAAATCACAACCCATGTGTTCTACATCATTTACGAGATGGCGAACGATGTTGTGTGATTTTATTGTACTGATAAGGTAATTAGTTAAGTATTTAATCTTCATATCTTCATGTAGGAGTATTCAGTCGTGTCACATATCAAATCAAATAAATTTTAAAATGTTGTATTCTGCAAATATATAATAAGCAGGAATAACGGAGGTGATGGGGTAAATCAATAACAATTATAGAGCACTTTAGAGTGCTAAATTATCGTGTTTTAATATAACTCTGATGTGTACTGTTTTGCCCAGGAGCTCGGAAGAGATTTTAAGGTACAGGTGGCCAGGGTTCAAAGGGTTAAAATAATTGTATGTCTTCTGCCCATCGCGTAGTAGCGCTGTTGACTACGGGTGACTATCCCTCTGTGTGCAGGTTCAATTCCGTGGGATGGCAGAAAAAGCCCCAGATTTACGGTGTTCGTGGCACCGAACCGAAGGGTTGGGATGTCCATGGCACCGAGCCGAAGAGCTGTAAGCTCAAGTGCTTCTGATCTAAAACAAAAATGTATAATTAATCAAAATGTTAATTTCTTCTTTCCCTTGAACTAGTTCTATTTAAGATAGTTAATGTATGACCTGTTCAGTTCACAGGAAGATTACGGAGTAACTCTGATGTAAAATCTGATAGACCACAGACACAGTCTGTTGTGGATAATTCGGTATAGTTGGTACTGGAATATTTTGATAGGCGACCAGCTTCCTTTACCAACCACCAACATGTCAACCCTAACGCTGTAGTTTGTGAATATTCTCAACTATTGCATTTTGATATTGGAATGATTTAGAAAGGAAATGTGCAGTAACAAAGTGTTGCCTGTGTCTTATCAAATGTAACGACTAACATCTGTGAGCTTATGGTTATGTGTGACTTCTGTCGTTAAGATGTCAACAAACTAATCAAATGATGTTGTATCACTTCAACTATGGAAGTGACTGACCACTTTTTTCTTTCAAAATATTGAAACAGCCATTTGGTAGTGTAACTATGAGAAAACAGTTTAATATATTGCACATAGTAAGATGAAACAGATAGGAAAGAAGACAAAGATCAAAAACTCGTCATACTATGTGGAATAGTGAGAAATATGATGTTATGTTGGTATATAATGTTTTAAATTTGTCACTCCTGTTGTCCGTTTGCTTGATAAAGACCTTGTGGGTTGAAACGTTGCTGTATTTTACATTGTTTTTGTAAAACTACAGTACTTTGTGATTACATGTTTTGCCAATCAAATAGTTTTACTACAGTCTCATATATATTTTGTGAATATATAATGTTTGTGAATCTTTCTAAAAAAAAATTGTTTGGTTTTTGTGTTTGCTAGCTATGAATTCAGGAAAGTCTAATATGGTGCCGTTGACTAATTTTTGCATGAAGGCTTGCTTTTCTTATCACCAGTGTCCTCGCTATTCATACGAGTCTTACTATGACTTCAGAGGTATATGTAATTTAGATCCCCAAGTAAAGGATTAGTTAACCTGTAGTCTGGCCGCGTAACCTGCACGTGGATAATTTTTGACCAAGCTGGACTCGTCAAAGGCACACTTGTAGGCGCATAACTGGCACAATGTACAATCGCTCTTAGGCTCAGATCACATACATATCACAAAGAGGGGTTTAACAAGTAATCGATGTGAAGCATTTGAAGAAGACAACTTGTTACACTACTCTTTGTGATTTGTATGCGATCTGAGCCTAAGAGTGAGTGACGTTGAGCCAGTAATGCGCCTACAATGTAGGCCAGCACATCCGATTTCTGCAACGTTTTTTATTTACTAGGATAGCTTCCCTAAGCCCCTACCTAATTCGCCTCTTATGACATGCCCTGTAGGTCACATTGTTACTATTCTTTGCTCCCCTTGCAAGCCTCGGAAACACACAGGCGGCTGAATCAATGAAGAACAGTCTTTTATGCTAGATTATCAAACTTGTTGTCAGGATGAAGTTGCAGTCTTCTTCAGGTCCCGCGCGGACTTGTAGACATCTCACTTTTCTTGTACTCTGTTTTATTAGACTGGAGTGACATCCTGATAGATCTTATTGCCTCATGTGCATAGTCCTGTATGTGCATGTATGTCTTGATTTATCCTTTTTGTCAGCACGCTATGAATAAATCTGAATATGAGAATTATGAAGTGTATAGTATAATTTGTGAGCGTCTAGCTCTAGCGGTAGTGAGCTCGATCACAAACCCAAGTGTACCTGGTTCAAACTCCACGGTGGACAAGTTTGGAAGCAAATTCATTTCCTTGGATTTTTACAAAAGATAAAAATAGACCTTGCCGTTCAGAAGGCAGTGGCAAACTACTGCACGTATAAGTGGTGCCTAGAAAATCAACATTACGGGTTGATGCTACGCCTTAAAGGATATGCTTGATGTTCATTTTTCATAGTATAATGCTAAATATGGAATTTTCATAGTATAGCTAAAGTTGAACTTAGATAAGAGAATTGGATTGTAAGAGTTTATCTGAATAAGTCATTATCATTATGAGTGAAGTTTAGGTAAAAATGTTTTGTTTTTAAATTTGTGAAAGAAATTACTTGTACCAGATGACCAAACATAGTAAAAAAATCATGGCAGAAGTTGGAACCGACCCCAACCACCGGTTAGTGATAGTGGGATGACCTTAAGATATTCAAGTGTCTGTATCATATACATATTAAGTTCATTTTTAATTATGGATGATCTGCTAGTTCATAGATTTTCAAACTGTATATCACTGCACTCAGGGATATCACTGGGGTATGGGTCTATCTATCTACTCTCTAATCCTGTTTTGCCTTTCGGCTTGAGGTCGAATAAAAGACACCTGGAGTCCCTATGCACTTTGTACAAGGTGAAATTTAGTGCCTCAGATATTCTGTTGTTCCATCGTTTACGTAGTCGTCCTCTGGGTCTGTTGCCGTTGTATCTGCGTGCTAGTTCTCTTTGTGGGAGACTGTAAGAGACTCTTAGTTTTGGGGGACTGTAAAGACTTTGTTGGAGACTGGGGTATTGTAAGATTTAAACAACAGGTCAAGACAATGAACCACATATTTGTAACCTCTAGCAGAAGCTGTAACAATGACTAATTGCATGTGGATGTTCTGCTAGCTGGCAATCAAAAACAAATTCAATTCCAAATTTAACACAGAAGAAAATGATGAAACCTATTACAAAACATGAACTAAGAAATGCTAATCAAGAGAAAAATCAAAAAAAAATCGAATTTAAAATAAACGCACACAAGCATGTTAGTTTTCACTATGAACCTAATTTTGTATACAGGGAGCTGTGGGGGGTTTGTTATGAGGTGAAAGTTTGAAAACAATTGTACTGTGATGATCTGGTGAATATGGGTGCTTGAACTTAAAGGTCTCGCCTGAGTGGTTACCGGGCCCAAATTTGGGGTGTAAAGAATAGAACCACTGTTACCTGCCACGCACGCCGTAAGAGGCGACTAAGGAGGTTTGGCTCACATCGATGCATGTGTCTGCTAGGGAATGCTAACCCAAAACAAATGCTTGCAGAAAACGGATGCACCAGGCCGTAGGGTACATAACATGGTGCAATGACCCTCACAATGAGGAATGGGATAATGGATTCTACGGTCGCCAATCTGCCTCTGAGATTTAGCCACGCATTAAGAATGTCAAACCTACCATCATGAGGGTGGCCAAAACTTACTGCTGGAAGAGGTCGGCACAAACGGAGAAGCATAAACCATAGGAATTATATCCTACAGAACTGCCCCCAGTATGGAGACTTGGGAAGAAGGAGGTGGCCCACTTACACTTGCGTCCAAGACAAACTGTATGGCGTGGCTGATAATCTGAGGCAGACGGCTGCCTTTATTGGAGAATCCAAAGTCCCAGCCCAGTGAGAACGCAGAAGAAGAGGAACTTAAAGGTCTGACGATGAAGGATTGACTTCATTGCACCAGATTTTACCCAATATGACTCGGCCCTCTTTTTAGAAATGACACCCTTCTGCCAAGAGTATTGCACAAAGCACGAACTCCATAGCTCCTGCAACAATCCTAGGGTATCTGGAAAAGTGCACCCATGAACAGAATGGTGTGGTCCAGGTTTGAACCCACAACCTTCAGATTACACAGCATGGACTTAACCACTTAGACAAAGAGACATCCTTGAGCTTACTGAAGTAGAGTGACAAGTGATGGCACAATCATAATCATTGCTGGAACTACATCGTAAATGCTGTACCGATGACACTTCCAGCTACCTAACGTGATTGATCACCTATGGCAGGACCCTGTGTGCAGAGATGTCCATTTTATACCAATGTGCGTGTTCGTAGCGCGTTGGACTACGGATGACTATCCCTCTGTGTGTACGGGTTCAATTCTGCAGGATGGCAGAAAAAGCCACAGATTCCCCAGATTTATGGTGTTCGTGGCACTGAGCTGAAAAGCTCTGAAAGTGCTTCTGGATGGAAAAAAAAAAATATCAATGTTCTGCATTTTTGACATTGTTCATCTTCATCGCACATCTGACATGTCTATAATTGCTCCAATCTCCTCCCAAGCATGTATTTCAGTATGTTTAGACTAACAACTCCCATTCTGTGTTGGTTGATGTATCTACTGGGTTTTCTCTCATGGTTTTCCCATCTTGCCGCACATTTTGGTATGCATAATTTGACATTGAAATTAGACCGAATTTTCAATACTTTGAAATTGATATAAATGTTGCTTCCAAATTACTTTGTCATGTACATTAAAAGAAAGTTTCAATCAGTAGAATTTAAATGAGTGACAGTTTGAGTTACATATTTTGAAATGTTTACAAGTTTATAATTATCAGAAATTGTGAATGAACTGAATAAATTCACATGAACGTGAGAAGTCTATTTGTGTGGTCAACACTGCACCATACATGTGTTATAGATGTGAAGGGCTAATTTTACCATATTTATAGCAGGCTAATTCTACCATATTTAATATTTATAGCTGGCCAATTCTACCATATTTAATATTTATAGCTGGCAAATTCTACCATATTTAATTTTATAGCTCTAATTCTACCATATTTAATATTTATAGCTGGCAAATTCTACCATATTTAATATTTATGGCTGGCAAATTCTACCATATTTAATATTTATGGCTGGCAAATTCTACCATATTTAATATTTATAGCTGGCAAATTCTACCATATTTAATATTTATGGCTGGCAAATTCTACCATATTTAATATTTATGGCTGGCAAATTCTACCATATTTAATATTTATGGCTGGCAAATTCTACCATATTTAATATTTATGGCTGGCAAATTCTACCATATTTAATATTTTTTGTAAGGTTTATTCAGTTGTATATCTCTGCTAGCAGCCCAGAGCACCAGAAAACAATAACTGTTTACCTAACTGTTGCACAAATGATATGATGAGATCTTTGATTAATATTTTCTCTGTGTTTGTATATATATATATATGTATATAATTATTGAATAGTTCTCATTTCAATGTAAATAACTTTGTGTGAATATATGCAGAAATGTTTGACAAAAATGTTGTTTAAAACAAAACTTATTGTTCTTGCTATTATTTCAAAATACATTTTTGTACATTAAAAAATATCGTGTTGTTTGTTATTTTCTGATAGGCTCTAGAATCCAAATTGGCAACTTGCAGAAATTACGTGAAGGATGACCCGAGAAGTAAAACTGGCACTAGTCCTTTGAATGCTCCAAGGTTAGTTATAATTGTATTGTATATGTAATAGTATATACATATATATTTATTTATTATAGGGGCAGGTTTTTTATCAGTTTGGACTCTTGACCTCTCACGTTTTTGAGGGCATGGGTTCCAGTCCTGGTAGAGTCAGGATTTTATTTCATTTTGGGTGCACAATTTCAAACCAAGTCTGTACACTGCTTGACCACAGAATGTTCATGCGAATTTGATTATTTAGTCTTAAAATCTCTCCATCAACCGCAATAAATAAAATGTTCGGATGAGGGTAAAGACAAACAAATTACATCTTCTTCTTTGCCGTCACACTGTTACCGTGTTGTTGCCCAGTATTTTAGTTTTCTGTTTTTATCTTGCCCTGCTCTAGTGACTTGCGTGATAGTTATTTCTGTTTTATGACATGAATCTGCTATGCCATCAATCCATTAATTTGTTTGGACTTCCTCTCGCCTTCTGTCCTGGTATTCTGTTGTAGAAGAATCTGTATATAGTAGAGTTTGGTTGGATTCTTACTAATTGGCAGAACCATTTCATTTATATATATATGGGCATGCGAGTCATTGACCATTGCAAAAACTTTAAAGAAGAAAGTTGAATTGTTTGAAACAAAATACTACAGGAACTTTTTACAACACCATGGACAAAGGAGAGAAAAATACAGGCATTATACAAGATCTGAATTTCTTTAATGCATACTGTATGATGAGAGCGATGCTCTACTAAGTACATGCTACTTGAATATCTATATATTACATTTCGAGTGTCAGACATTCATTATACTTCAGTGTCACACAGGCAAACGTCCATTATACCTTAGTGTCACACAGGCAGACGTCCATTATACCTTAGTGTCACACAGGCAGACGTCCATTATACTTCAGTGTCACACAGGCAGACGTCCATTATACTTCAGTGTCACATATGCTCATGTGTAGTAAAAAGTAAGTAAACCTTTATACTACGAGGTATATCGGAAATACAGTGTTAGGCCCATATTTTTCATTGACTGTTGGCAAACAATGAATGATGTGGTCAACATCACTTTGACCGCCTTTACTTTCCAATGCTTTTCGTGGTACCCAATTGAAGCTGAGTCAGCCTGAGATCCATACAGCCACTTGTAGAGGATAGATCTTCGAACGTTCCATGTCAACCAATTGTTAACCACCCTGTGTGATATGTTTGTGATCTGAGCCTAAGAACGGTTGTACATTGTGCCAGTTGCACATCTGATTTCTGCTATGCTTTTTATTTACTAGTGTAGCTTTCCTAGATCCTACGTCGCCTCTTACGACATGCCTTGTAGGTCGCAGTGGTACTATTCTTTGCTCCCGCACCACAGGTGCGTCATGTGTAGTTAAAAGTAAAGTAACCCTTTTATACCTCCAGGTATGTTGGGTAATACAGTGTTAGACCCATATTTTTCATTGACATTTAGCACACGGTGGATGATATGGTCAACATTACGCTGGCCGCCTTTACTTCCAAGTACTTTAAGCTGGGTCGACCTGAGAGCTGTTACGGTCAGGTGTAGAGGATAGATAAATTAGTTAATTAATGTTGGTTTTCATGTTTTGACTTTTTTTGTAACAATTTTATTTTTTCAAAATCAAGGTGACTTCTGACGGAGGTAGAGTTTTATGTCAATTTTATTTCTCTCTCTCTCACTGTCTCTGTCTGTCTCTCTCTTGAACTGTATGTGTGCATTTGATTATTTGATACACTGCTAGGATTGAGCTACAAGTATGAATGCTATGTACTTACAGGTCTGAGCTTAACTATAGTTCTGGGACTAGAGCTAAAAGATGCCTGACAATCAGTGCATGAACTACTGACCTAAATATAACACTCACTCTACCTGTTTACTCAGGTTGTTCTAATCATATATATGTTTGTCATTTATGCTTTCATTGGAGTCAGTGTTTGTTTTGTCATTTGGGCTTTCATTGGAGTCAGCATCTGTTTTATCCTATAGCTCTCATTATGCTTGCGTTGGAGTTCAGTGTTTGTTTGGTATATAGCATTTGGTATATGTTTGCCTGGTATAGACACTAATGTATCTCTTGCACCAACATCATGGCTCATGCTTGTATTATAGAAACTCCTTCTGCCTTCTGTGTCTCCTTCTAAATGTTGATTTAGTTCACAGAGATTCATAGTTTGATTTTTTTTTGTTCTGCTTGTTTCCAAAACTAGGTTTCTGTTATTCATTCTGCATTGCTTCTAAGCTAATGTATTTTAATTTTAGAATTACTGTTAAAACAATTTGTTTAAAGGAGGGCCTAGACAAATGATTGACTTTATTGCACTAGGTTCCCCATATGGTTTGATCCTTCTCCGCCGAAATGGCATGCCTCCTGTCTAGATTATTACACAAAGCATGAACTCCATAGACACCTGCTGAGAGTATTGCATAAAGCATGAACTCCGTAGACACTTGCTGAGAGTATTGCACAAAGCATGAACTCCGTAGCTCCAGCAACAATCTTAGGGATCTCTGAGAAAAAAAACTGCATTTGTGAACAGAATGAGATAGAGAAGAAATTCTAACCTGAACTGTTACGCTGAGACTTCACTAGCCATGTGACCATTAAATTCCTCAGGTTCATGTCCCCCCTCTCTGTCCTACGCCCAAAACTGGTAACTGGGCAGTACCTAGAGTTTTACAAATATTTTTGTAATACATCGATTTGTGTCTTGAAATTTTGGTAAAGGAAATCATATTTTGTTACATTACCAAAAGTATATTGTTGAAGATTGTGTCACTAAATTGTCTGTGTTTATCTCAATTTCTTGTTGCTTGTATGTGGGCTATGCAGTAGTAGCATGACACTTGAATATTGAGTATGCTTCTTCTATTAATGCTGGTTGTATTTCTGCATTTTTCTCTACACATTATTTGTAACCGGTGACTGCTTGTTTTATATTCACATTTGTTTTGTGATGGTGTATGAGAGTTTTAAGTAGAAAACAAATCTGTAAATTTGAAAATAATATTAAGAATAATACAGTTAGTTTCAACATCGTCAATCATGTGTGTATTTCTCCATACATTCTATTCTGGACAACTTGTTCTTCTTCGAACGCTCCATATTGACCACTTGTTAGTTAAACCACTCTTTGTGATTTGTTTGTGATCCGAGCCTAAAAGTGATTGCAATCTGTGCCAGTTATACGACTAAAAGTAGGCCAGTACCTCCGATTTCTGTGATGCTTTTTAATCACTAGAGTAGCTTCCCTGGGCCCCTACCTCAATCGACTTTGCGGGCCGCAGTGTTACTATTTTTGCTCCTTTATGAGTCCTGGCAATTCCTTATGAATCCTGCTTTGGTATTCTTTGATCATTTCTTCTCAAGGTGTGCCTAACACATCTCCATCTTCTCCTTTTTATAACAGTTGTTACTAGTGGTTGGTCAGACATTTCTTCTCAAGGTGTGCCTAACACATTTCCATCTTCTCCTTCTTATAACAGTTGTTACTAGTGGTTGGTCAGACATTTCTCTGATTTGATCACTTTTGAATTCATTGTATTTTATGTTAATTATTTTTCGCAGACATCTATTTTCAAACACATTTTTACTACAGTTCGTTCTAAAACTTGTGATCACACTAAGGTTAGTTTGTACGAAATCTACCTGATGGATAAAAGTAATTTTTTGCAAGCAGTCCTATTTACAATGAGTAAGATCACATTGTACGACCTTACAAATTCATGTTTAACTAATTGGTAGGTAGCTTAGTTGATTCAAAAACGATTTTTGTTATATAACTTTGCATAAGCACAACAAAATGATAACCAAAGTTTAGAATTTACATTAATACACACAATGGTGGCGAATGTTTGCAAAGGCGTATCCTTATTACATATTATAAAAATAAAGGTGACATTGTGAACAAATGATACCTTCCACTTCTATAAATGAAAATAGATGCTGTGTACATACACCAATGACAGTCGGTAGGAAACATTGTGAACTGATTAATTCCACTGGATTCCCGATTTTGACTTGCACTGAATTGCATGTGGAACACAGAAATGCTTAATTATAGACAAACTTGACAATTATACTGTAAAACTTTGACAAGTATACCAAATCAACATCGCTGTTATTTTAGTAATATCATATAATAAAAATCTTACAGCACTAAAGGTTTGGGTGGGCAAAAATACTTTAGGAAGGTCGCCACTGTTACCTATATAAAAATGTAAAAATAAAAAATTTCTGGCAAGTGGATGATTTTATATCGGTCGGTAAAGACGATCACAAATTTTGGAACGAACTATAGCAGTTAGCTTATACTACAATGAGGCATGGACAAATATGACACTGTGATTATTATGTTTTTGATATTTTTTTCCCCATTTAATATTTGATTTCAGTGATGTCATTGGCCTGTGAGTCCACTCTTATGTTTCCTGAGTAAATGATTTGGATTCATTTTGTTGCCATTTGATAGTTCTTATCTTTATTTGTTTTTATAATAATAATAGATCTCTTACTGTGAAGCAAAACTAGCGTTTACACTGAGAAATTTATGCTGATTACATTTTTGTTTGTTTCAATGTTCACAAAAATTCACTAGAAATACCTGGACCAGTTTTTCAAATGAAGGTATTCCTGCTTTTGTTAAGAGGATGGTTGTCTTCCATATGTGTGCTTATGCCAAATTGTGTGTAAGAAGAATCCTTCCCAAAAAGTATTATCGATATAAGAGAAGACTACAGTAAAACTATATAGCAGTTCGTAAACATGTAAAATAAAGTACTGTAGTTTTACAAAGTACAATAACAATACATAGCGATGTTTCGACCAAAAGGCCTTTATCAAGCAAAGAATACACCAGAATGGAAGAAATTCAGATTTCTTAAACAGCGGACATAACATATATGCAATTAGATAATCTTTCACCAGTGTGTTGCCAGGGCTTTCAAGTGGAAGGGGGGCAAAGAATAGTAACTGCGACCTACACAACATGTCATAGGCGACTAAGGTAAGCACCTAGGGAAGCTACACTAGTAAATAAAAAGTGTTGCAAAAATCTGATGTGCTGGCCTACTTGTAGGCAAAACACGTAAAAACAAAGTACTTGTAGGCACATAACTGGCACAACTTACTATTGCTCTTAGGCTCAGATCACATAAAATCACAAAGAGTGGTTTAACAAGTGGTTGATATGGAGCGTTCCAAGGAGACGGCATGCCTGTATAGCGGGGGGACACTGCTAAAAAGGAAAACAGACCT
Source organism: Arion vulgaris (assembly GCA_020796225.1). NCBI lineage: Eukaryota > Metazoa > Mollusca > Gastropoda > Stylommatophora > Arionidae > Arion > Arion vulgaris. The sequence goes on from CM036767.1 coordinate 42,628,882, forward strand.
TAATGCAAAAATCAGTAAAAAAATGTCATGGTTCGGATTTGAACTCACGATGTTCCGAATGCAAGGCAAACATTTAACCACTTCGCCACAGAGGCCCATTGACCTTATCACCAGTCTCTGGACTACCTAAATGATAATAATGAGAAGATACAGTGAAAAAAAATGATCAGATAACTAGCATCAGTCCTTGAACTGTCTAACCTAGTGATAAGGACACAGTACAGGCAATCTAACCTAGTGCTAAGGACACAGTACAGGCAACCTAACCTAGTGATAAGGACACAGTACAGGCAATCTAACCTAGTGATAAGGACACAGTACATGCAATCTAACCTAGTGATAAGGACACAGTACAGGCAATCTAACCTAGTGATGAGGACACAGTACAGGCAATCTAACCTAGTGATAAGGACACATTACAGGCAATCTAACCTAGTGATAAGGACACATTACAGGTAATCTAACCTAGTGATAAGGACACAGTACAGGCAACCTAACCTAGTGATAAGGACACAGTACAGGCAATCTAACCTAGTGATAAGGACACAGTACAGGCAACCTAACCTAGTGATAAGGACACAGTACAGGCAACCTAACCTAGTGATAAGGACACAGTACAGGCAATCTAACCTAGTGATAAGGACACAGTACAGGCAATCTAACCTAGTGATAAGGACACAGTACAGGCAACCTAACCTAGTGATAAGGACACAGTACAGGCAATCTAACCTAGTGATGAGGACACAGTACAGGCAATCTAACCTAGTGATAAGGACACATTACAGGCAATCTAACCTAGTGATGAGGACAGTACAATCGGCAACCTAACTGGATAAGGACACAGTACAGTACAGGCAACCTAACCTAGTGATAAGGACACAGTACAGGCAATCTAACCTAGTGATAAGAACACAGTGCAATACAGGCAACCTAACCTAGTGATAAGAACACAGTACAATACAGGCAACCTAACCTAGTGATAAGGACACAGTACAATACAGGCAACCAGTCTAAAATACTATTAGATATTGGACTGCAACAACCATCATACACTCACTAATTTTTTTCGTGTCACTTCATGCGCAATGGGACACTACTTGAATGTTCATAATATTTATAGTATAATTCCTCTCGTATCATTATACGTTATGAAGGCCTGCAAGCAATTTCTCCATACCGCTCTATTATTTGCAACTCGCTCAATCTCTTCCATGGAACTGAGACCGATATTTCTTGCCTCTCTCAGCAAAGTTCGTTTCAGGTCTCCTTAGGTTGTCCTCTCTTTCTTGAACCCTCTGCATCCCACTTCAATGCCTGCTTTGATATTCTTTGATATTCATATTTTTTTAATATTAATGATATTTAGTCATTACATATTCATTTGTTTTCTTGAGTGTACAGAGTAAGATAATCACTTCCATCATTTTGTGACAGATCATCTCCATAAGTCCAGGAGGTTCCAACTCACAGGGGTTGACCTATTTTGGGGGACACAACTGTATCTGGTATTTTCTTGCAGAGCCCATGAGTTTCCAACTCACAGGGGTTGACCCATTTTGGGATAGACCATCTGTATCTGGTACTTTCTGAGCCCATATGAGTTACGGGGTTGACCAATTTTGGGATAGATCATCTGTATCTGGTACTTTCTGAGCCCATGAGTTACAGGGTTGACCAATTTTGGGATAGATCGTCTGTATATGGTACTTTCTGAGCCCATGAGTTTCCAATTTGGGATAATCATCGTATCTGACTTTCTGAGCCATGAGTACAGGTTGACCATTTTGGGATAGATCATCTGTATGGTACTTTCTGAGCCCATATGAGTTACGGGTTGACCAATTTGGGATAGATCATCTGTATCTGGTACTTTCTGAGCCCAATAGTAGGGTTACCAATTTTGGGATAGATCATCTGTATCTGGTACTTTGACCCATATACAGGTACATTTTGGATAATCATCTGTATCGGTACTTCTGAGCCCATGAGTTTCCAATTCTAGGATTCATCCATTACTGTTAGTAATGAAAGTAATGTTTTGCTTCTGCAGGGATAGTTGTTGTTGTTGATAATATTAAGCTCATGCACTTGTTGTAATTGAATATACGATGGGCTTTAGTCCAAGTAATTTCCAATAACACTAGCTAATCACTGATAATGTAAGGTAATTGTAAACAAAAGGTAATTGTTTATAACATAGGTAATTGCTAACATAAGGTAATTACGAATAACATAATGCAATTACCAACAACATAAGATAATTGCCAATAGCATAAGATAATTAGCCATAACATAAGATATTTATGTTATGGCTAATTATAACCGATGGTTCAGTCATTCGCCAACAACGCTGTGCGTGGGCTTTTCAGCACGCTCAGGAGGAAAAATAATAAGAGGCCAGTGGGGCCTACGCAACAACCACAAGTAGCTTGACAATGGAGGTTCGGACGGTTACGGAGGCGGTGAACTGGTTGGCATCTCACAATTACTCTCGTGTTTTCATACTCAGTGACTCCATGAGCATGATTCGTAAAGTCGAATCAGGTATTGTGAGACGCAACTGGGTGGAGGTACTGGTTCAGACAATGATCAGAGAAATCACCTTTATTTTTGTCCCTGGGCACACAGGAGTTAGGGGTAATGAATGAGCTGATAGATTGGCTGGCTTAGCTACAATATCAGAGGGAGCTGCAATGGATCGAAGTGACATTCTTCACGCATTGAGAGAGTCTTTCCGAACAGAGGAGTTTCAGGGCTGTGAATCCCACTCGCTGACCAGATTGAAAAGATGGTGCCAATATAGTCAGCCAAAAGAATAGCTATATACTAAATATGCAAAGAGATTAATTAATCAACATCGAAACTAGCGTAGTTGAGTATGCTGGAGCTGCTGGATTTGCTGGCGAGATAGACACTATGGACATGTCTGAGTGCTAAGTGATAGTTCTATAACTGATAAATTTAGCCATAACATAAGATAATTAGCCATAACATAAGATATTTAGCCATAACATAAGATAATTAGCTATAATATAAGATATTTAGCATAACATAAGGTATTTAGCTATAACATAAGATAATTAGCTATAACATAAGATATTTAGCCATAACATACGGTATTTAGCCATAATATAAGATAATTAGCCATAACATAAGATAATTAGCCATAATATAAGATAATTAGCTATAACATAAGATAATTAGCCATAACATAAGATAATTAGCCATAACATAAGATAATTATGAATAACATAAGGTAACCATACCATGAGGTGTGGCAGTTTTATAGCAGCAACAAAAGAAATCAACATATCTACTAAAAGGACATAATCAAGCACATTGACACATTTCTTGATGTCCATTTAACTGCTACCATACTTTATATTTGTCATCATTTGATAGAAGATGCTGATTACTACCTGCTCACATTTCACTATTTTGTTTGCGTCCGTTTCTCACCAATACTTTGCTACTTTTGTTTGCACTCAAGAAGATTTTAATCAAGCTGTTTGTAAAAATGTATATATATGTATACCTACTGCTAGATCACCTTGATAAAATTATTATAATTCAACATATTTATAAAACATGTTTTGTTGTACTGTTTAGTTTGGTAAATTATAGGTAAAAAGTTATGTAATAAGTAATTAAAACTAAACATTTTTGTTTAGAAAGGAAAAACTATTATTTGATTTTTTTTAAAGATTGCTTTTGTGTTTGTTAAAATAATGCAACATTTTTTTGTATCTGTTTAAAATGTAATGCTGGTTTTATAAAGTTATTCGCCCGCCTGCCCAGTGCATTCGTAGCGCGTTGGACGACGGGTGACAAGCTCCTGTGAGCGGTTCTATTCTACGGGCTGGCAGAAAAGCCACAGGTTCTCCGGATTTACGGTCTTTGTGGCACAGAACCGAAGGGTTACGATGTCCATGGCACCGAGCCGAAGAGCTGAAAGCTAAAGTGCTTCTGGATCCGAAAAAAAAGAAAAAAAGTTATTCAGCAATTTAAAAAGTAATCAACTTTGAGTGGGGTGAAAAGGTCTTGACTTTTTTTTTGGAAGTCCTTTCTTCAATATTTATGAATAAAATATTATATCTGACAATATATGGAAAACCACCTTCATAATAAATAAATATATATATTGATAGGAAGTTCATACCAAGAACAATTTACATTATAGTGAGATTAGTTGCTTACTCTTATTTATTCACTGTTTGGTTTTTTAGAAAATGTAGAGAAATGCATTAGTTTTTTTTACATTTGTTTTATTTGCAGAGTCAAGTGTCTAAATCGAGGCCTATCACAATCAACTCAACCAGTACTCAAGACAACCATCTAAAATTTCATGGAGTGGATGCTAACCATTTTATCTTTCAAACTACCAAATATCAACCAAACCATGCACCAAAGCTTCAACCATCTTGTACTCTTTTAACCTTCTGAAGGTCACAGTTACTACTTTGCATGATAGCTTGAAACAGAAGAAAAGAACATTACAAAGCCAAATGTTTTATATATGTTTTATGTGTTTTGGTTGTATGGATGGAGAAAATCTGGCACGTTATAGCATTCAGACTGTAATATGCCAGCTAATATTTTCATCCATAGAACAAATTGTAAATATTATAAATTAATAACTAATATAAAAGAGTTTGCGAAGAGATTAGCATGTAAAGCCTGATTTCTTCTTCTTTCTCACAATTGTCTCTTATTCTTATTTTGTTCCCTATTTTCTGTATTTTTAGCAGTATGTGTACATAAAGAATGCCAGTTGTATAGTTTTTAAGTAAATCTGGCTTTAAAGTAGAGAAGCTTTTGAAATTTTGAAACCATAAAACAAAAATAAATTAAAATAAAATAATGTCAGCTCTGTGGAATTTTCTCCACCTTCCTCAGCATAACCACTAAGAGATTAACATGAAACTGGGGTCAGCAATAGCTAATCTGCTTACACGCTGCACTAGCGACCATGTGCTGTGAAAATTCTGGGGTTCAAGGTCTTAGTTAGTTTGTTTCTTTCGTGTCAAAGGTGGCACATAGGGCAGACGTTTTAGATCTCTGTGTGATGCAGTTCATTGCTAGCAGTTGGAGATCTTGTATGGTTTTACATCCCAATAGTTTACTTTCTTGTAGGATTGTTCTTGAAGAGTGGTCATAGGTCTTCCATGTTTTCTTTTCCCAACTGGTGACCACATTTCGATTTAGTCTCTTTTCATCTGATCTAAGAATATGACCTAAATATTTCCACCTCCGTATCAAGGTCTGCTAGGACCAAAATTTCTCAGTGTACACATGGTATGCAGTTGGAATACAGGAAATCCTGACCTTTGACTTGGGGATGTAAATTACAAACACCTCTGAATTCGGATCTTTTTTCTTCTGCATTCTCACTAGATTGGGATTTTGGATTCTCTAATAAAGGCCACTGTCTGCCTTAGATTGTGAGCCACGCCATACTGTTTGTCTTGGAAGCTGATATGGTTGGTCAAACATTCTTCCTGCATGTCTATATCTTTGAGGCAGAGCGGCAAACGTAGAATCCGTTATCCCATTACTCATTGGGAGGGGTCACCATGTTATGCGCCTTACGACCTGGTGCATCCGGTTTCTGCAAGCATTTGTTTCAGGTTAGCATTCCCTAGAATTCCAATCAAGGCTCACCTGAATAGCAAGGGACACTGGTGATACGGGAAGCAAGCCTTCACCAAAAATCAGTACGGGTACCATGACTGACGTGTATACTCCTGCATTCATAGCTAGCGAATGGGAAAAAATTTATTAAAAATATTTTTGTTAAAAGCAGAAGTCAGTGAGGGATTTCCTCTTAACTTCAAAATTGCTGATTCAGCGATAGTTAAGCACACTTTTTAACAAAAATATCATTTGATGTTTAATGACATAGTGTACAGCATACAATAATTCTGGAGCACAGCTTGTATGTGTATGTATATATATGTATGTATAAATCATCTTAAATATCAACCATTGCATAGGAAGACTTGGCATGAGTTGGTTGAGGGTCTATGTCCCAATCTGTGAGTAGTGTTTACCATAGTTGACCATCTATGAGTAGAGTGTTTACCATAGTTGACCATCTATGAGTAGATTTTTTAAAGTAGTTGACCACCAAGTTTTGTAATTTTTAACTACAGTTGACCACCAGTTTATTTTAATGATTACAGTTGACCATCCAGATCTCTAAATGAGTACTGGATGGACTATTGAAACTTTTCATTCTCTCAGTGTTTGTTGTATATATTATTTTTTTGTTGAATCACACTTGCACATATAAAGTCTTATCACATTTATAATTTCTTGTCTGGCTGTTCTTTTAGTAGAATTGCTCAACTTGTTTCTATCTACTGGGAGTGTCAACCAGCAGAGCATGAGAGTTCTCAGTTATATGAGGACTATCATCATAGCACTCCGGACATGTCCATATGTGCACCAATCTCCGCCTCAGCAAATCTAGCAGCAGCTCAACACGCCAGTTTGATGTTGATTAATCAATCATTTTGCATATGTAGTATGTTGTTCTTTTCAGGTTGTACCAGTATTAACAGTCATCTCTCTCGACTGATATTCACAACCCTGAAACTCCTGTGTTCGGAAAGACTCTCTCAATGCGTTAAGAATATCACTTCAGTCCATCAACAACCGAAATAGTTGTTAGTCTAAACACACTGAACGATATTTTTAGGAAGATATCCAAACAGTTATGGACATGTGCGATGAAGTTGAACAATGAGATCCTGTTCTGTACCACCTGGGTTTGAATCTCTGTAGTATTTTATACATTTCCTTCTTATCTTTTGTTTGGTTGGTGTATATAGTTCATTGCATTGATAACAATTGCACACACAATAGCTACAAAACACATGTAATTTCTTGAACTAGACATTGGCTGTGAAAAAAGGGACCAGCTCAAAAGTTGTGGTTATTAACTATGTAGAATTGCGAAACATATAATAACAAAGTACTGTAGTTTTACAAATGATAAAAACTGATAATATACAGCTAAATTTTTGTAATTTGTAAAACTACAGTACTTTGTTATTACATGTTCGAATTCTACATAGTTTACTGCAATCTCCATTTATATTGTGGTTTTTAACAGCAACAACATTGCCGGAATAAATGAACAGTAATACTTTATATTGTTTTGCAACATGTTCTGTTTTCTGTTTTCCCCACTGTTCCATACTGTACTGTCTTTATTTTCCACTGTTGTTCACTACATGTACTGTCTTTAGTTTTCCCCACTGTTGTTCCACTACATGTACTGTCTTTAGTTTTCCCCACTGTTGTTCCACTACATGTACTGTCTTTAGTTTTCCCCACTGTTGTTCCACTACATGTACTGTCTTTAGTTTTCCCCAGTTAGAATATACTAATGTTGATCATGTTTCGTCATTGATAGTTACATTTATTATTGTTGATCACTCAATGAGGTTCATGGTTTATGCATATTCTTATTCATAGAAAAGTTAGAATCACTGAGCCTGCAGAACATTAAGATCAGATTAAAAAAACCTACTGGTCTGAAAGTCATAAATAAAGAGATACAAAAACAGACAATGCGATGGATTGAACATGTCCTCTGGGATGAGAGAAGAGAATTGAGTTAAGACATGTAATGCAGTGGACGAAAAATAATTAGCTACAAAACACTGGGACACCCCAGTTAAAAAAAACTATCTTTACTGCCTGTGTGACCACTTTTTAGGACGGTGTAGAACAGGGGGTATATGAGCCGGAGGAATTTAATGGTAGCATGGCTAGTGCAGTCACTGCGAATCTGTTCAGGTTAGGATTGTTTCTTTATGCCTCGACAGAAAAAAGTCTGATCAACCCATGTCTCCAGAATGGCAGCCTGTGCTCTAATTCATTCTACCAGACCCTGCTCCTGTGACAGTGGAAAATAATGGAGGACTCTGGGCACATGGAGATGAAATTTTGAAGCAGGGCCCAAAGCCATGCATAAGACTAAGTTTGAGGTCAAGAGAAAGACTCACAATCGAACTGAGTGAAGATTTTTGTCTCTCTTTATATGCTCTTGGTCGTGACAAGGACATGATGATGATGAGTTTTCTCTTGCACGTGCATGATTACCACTTAGACTGGTGTACCAAATTTCCCCATAAATCTCATTCATGTGGAAATCTGATTCATGCAGCCTTAGCATTGCCACATCTTCAGCGCCATTTGGAACTCTGGTGCTTATCCTTCGGCCATGTCCTGTTTTAGCCAGCGTTTACTGGGTTCGCTCTCCATCAGCCTTTGGCTGTCCCAGCCGACCTACAAGGCAACAGGTTGATGACGAATGTAATTACTTGAATGACCAGTTCACAGATAAAAATGTCACTGAAATGCTCTGTCAGTTTTGCTAACTCATTATTTACATCAGACTTATTATTAAGACTTTATTTGTAAGTACTTTTCATTGTATTGCATTTTGGTAAGATTTTCAATTGACTTTTTATGTTTCAGTTAATTTCATGAACATTCTTAATCTGAAAGCAAGGAATGACCACATGTCAATGGTCATTCTGACAAAACATACAAATACAGTCAACATTTATTTTTTAAACTGATATTACAGAGATTAATAACAGCCACTTTTGAAATGATTAGACTACGTAGAATAGAATAGAAATCGTGCTATCAGACGTGCATCAACCAGAATAGAATATAGAGACTCGGATGGTACATAAGATTACAAAAGATGAACTCGGAGAAAGAACTAAGTGGGAGTGGGAAAAAGAGCTAAGGAAGGGGCGATGGATAGGACACTCATTGAGAAGACAGACTGGAAGCATTGCAAGACAAGTACTGTTGTGGAACCCACAGGGAAAGAGAAGTAGGGGAAGGCCTAGAATACCTGAATAGAGCTGGAGACTAATATTAAAAGGATAGACAAGACGTGGAAATAATTGGCAGGGATGGTAAGAGAGCATCAGTTGAAAGAAGTTTATTGAAAACCTTCGCTCAATTGGGAGCTGAAAGGTGAAGAGGAAGATTTTTGAAATGATAGAAGAGGGTTCTGTATTTTCTTTTTGAAATTGTTGTTTTAGTCTGTATCTTGTTTGTTATATTTTTAATGTTTTTATGACTTTTTAAAATGTTGAATGAATTTTCTACAAAAGAAATGAATCTGTAAAACAGTCAATTGTGATGTGACTTGAATCTTGTATATGTTCAATGCGTTAATATGTGATACACATTTGTGACAACATTCTGTACTGTTACATATACAATGGTCTCTGTGGCGTAGAGATTAGGTCATCGTCTCTCGTTACAAGGTACACGTTCTTCCCTCGTGTAGCTGTTAGGATATTTTCCAGAGATCCCTGATCTCAGTGTAGGTGAGATTGAGTTCCTAGTCTTATCGGAGACGGACACTATAATGTGTGTCCTGTGTTCAAGTTGAGCATATAAAAGAACCCTTGGCAGCTCAATATCGAGTAAAAACTGGCTGGAAAACCACAGCCCGTGCAAAAAGTCAGAAAAATACACTATTAAAAAAATGTCACCATCTTCTACATTACATTGGGACCTAGGTACTACAGACATCAATAGTCTCTACTTTTCTCAGATGCCTATTTTCAGCAAACATGAAGATATTCATCATGACCTGCGCCACAAGGACATCAATAGTCTTCACTTTGTTCAATTTGTAACCATTGTTCTCAAGAGTGCCCTATTTTCTCAGCAAACATGAAGATATTCATCATGATACAATAGCTTGTTCTGAGTAGAACTTTGCCAACCTAACAGTCCTTGGGAATTTCTCTCTTATAGGCCAATGTCCCGCCGCTGCATCTGTCATGCTCAAATCATCAGTTACATCATGAATCCATCTTCTCCGTGGTCTTCCTTTTCTGCTCTTGCCGGATGTCTCCTTCCATGATGGTTTTCTCCAACCATTTGTATCTCTTTCATCATCATCAGGTGCCGGCTGGCGTAGGCGATCATGGATCTCCACAAGTCTCTGATGTTTGCTATAATCTCAGGTGTTGATGCTCTTCCGTGCAATGGTGTCAGGCTATCCAGAATTTTCTCTTTCTGTCTTCCTCTGTCTGTCTCCATCGATTTTACCAGATTTTACATGTTTCTTTATATGTCCAAAATATTTCAACTTTTCATTCTTCTTTTAGCATCAGTCAGTTTTGTTTGATTTTGAGTTCTTTCTGGATAGATCTATTTGAGAAGAGAAGGGAAGACCACAGAGATATTATACAGACTTCAATACTCATTACATGTCCTTTCATTTCACTTTGTATCACCCGAGTGGTTACCTGGGCCCAAATTTGAGGTGTAAAGAATAGAGCCACTGTTGCCTGCCATGCATGTTGTAAGAGGCGACTAAGGAGGGTGGATGAAATCGGATGCACGTGTCCGCTAGGGAATGCTAAGCCGAAACAAATGCTTGCAGAAAATGGATGCACCAGGCCATAAGGCGCATAACATGGTGCACGGCCCCTCACAATGAGAAATGGGAAAACGGATTCTACGGTCGCCAATCTGCCTCGGAGATTTAGCCACGCAGTAAGAATGTCAGACCTACCATCACGAGGGTGGCCAAAACTCACTGTTGGAAGAGATCGGCACAAACAGGGAAGCAGAAATCATAGGAATTATATCCTACAGAACTGCCCACTTACACTAGCGTCCAAGACAAACTGTATGGCGTGGCTGATAATCTGAGGCAGATGGCTGCCTTTATTAGAGAATCCGAAATCCCAATCTAGTGAGAACGCAGAAGACAAACTGTATGGCGTGGCTGATAATCTGAGGCAGATGGCTGCCTTTATTAGAGAATCCGAAATCCCAATCTAGTGAGAACATGAAGAAGATTTCACTTTGTATAGTTTTATTGTGCCTGCTCAACATGTCAAGCTTGCTAATACCACATCAACTTTGTTTGGCAGCAGTATATATTGATATTTTTGTTTAATGCTCCCTGAAATAATGTCTTGTGTTACGTATGCATGCTTCATTAACACACACATATACTCATACATATATATGTGGTTCTTGTCTTGAAAGTTGAACTAGTAATGATTCAGGCTGGGTGAAACTAGGAAATGGTTGCCATAAGTAATGAGTGAGGTTACAGCTTCTGCTTTTGCTGGCTATGAATTCAAGTGAAAGAACAGGTCAAGGTCACTGCTGGCTCACATGCACAGAATAAAGCCTGCTCAGACTGCGCAATGAGCATGCCAGACAGAAACACAGACTCAGAGCACATCCGCAGTCATGTCCATCATTCATACACCAACGAAATGAAACATGGCCTCATGAACAAAGTTACAGACCAAGCTATGGGAACTCTCAAGAACTCCAACTGACATGCAGCTTCATAGAGGCAACCCATCTCATGGTTTAGGCGAGCATACTGACACAACCACATGTAGAAGAAGAAGAAGAAGAATAAAAAACCAGCGTAGAGGCTAAACATGACTATGAAGACTAATAATAGTATAATTTAGGGAATTCAAATGAATTCAAAGACATGCAGCTTCATAGACGCAACCCATCTCATGGTTTAGACGAGCACACGAAACTGACATGCAACCCATCTCATGGTTTAGATGAGCATACGAAACCGAATGCAAAGAATAAGAAAAATCCAGGCGTAGTTAGGGCTCCTAGAACAAAACTAAAGGAACTATGGGACAGGACTAATAAATAGTATAGATTTAGGAGAAATATTTACACAATGGATATTTCAGCTTATATGAGAAATAGTTGTTTAAATAGTGTTCCAAAAATAGTTGTCTTAGTTAAGTAGAAATAGTTATTTGGATAATTTGATGAAAAATACACGGAAGAATAATTAACAAAATCCAACATAGATATAAGCAATGCAATCTTAGGACAAATGACAGCAATTTTGAAATGCAAACATATCACCATGAACACAAAAAGAACATTGTACAATACAATCTTTCTCCCAACATTTTGCTACCAGTGCCAAACCTGGATGCTGACATCAAACGATAGAAGAAAACCAGTCATTGCCAAAGATAAAGTGTCTACAGATAATGCTGGGGGTAACAAGAAGAGACCGGTTGAGAAATGAAGACATCAAGAAATAAGTGAGTACAACATCAGTACTGAACTTCATCAAGAAGCAACAAATTAAATGGTTCAGCCACATAAGCAGATTACAAACAGGCAGTGCGTCTCAAAGAGCAATGCTACTCCTAAACAGTGGATACAAAGCAAAATACGGTCCACGCAAAAAGTAGACTTCAGAAATAAATAACAGGTGGTGAAAAATACTAGGAAAAGCACGAAAGCCCATTCTAGAAATCTCTTCTTATCGTGACGCTGTGAAGCAAAACAGGATGTAGAGAAAAAAAACAAAGATAACAAATAAAAGTCTGAGGATGAATGCTTGTTCTTGTGCCCTGAACTACAGTGACCTGATGATAGTGATGTTATAAACACATGTAGGTTGTATGTCAACATATTTTGCTATAAATAGTGTTTTTTTTTAATTATTGTCTTTCATTCTTGATGTTGTATCTTTCATATTTTTTATTGTTCATTTATTCTTGTGTTTGATTGGGCAAGAATATGCAACTGTCAATTATCTAATGTTTTGTTAAGGAATTAATTCTTTGATCTCTAGTGTTATATTCTCGATTGCTTGTGCAATACTCTCAGTAGGTGGTCTCATATTTAGAAGGCAATTGGAAAAAATAAAAGAGTGAAGAGAACAGAGCTGTCGGGATTCAAACCCATGAACTTTGGGGTAAAGGCAGTGGTTTAATTACTTAGTTATAGAGCCCCCTGACACATGTTTGCTTTCACCCAAGAATTTTGGTCATATTGCAACCAAACTCCACTGTATACATAGTCTTCTACAATGGTACATGGTGAAGAAGGTAAAAGGAAGACCACAAAAATGGCATAATAGATTCTTGTCAAAAAGCAAAAATAACTATCACCCAAGTCACTTGAGCAGCGCAAGACAACAGAAAACCACAACAGTAGGCAACATCCAGCTTGTCCTGAGCAAAATTTTGCCACCCTAAGATTCCTTCGGACTTTCTCTCTCTTGTAGGCCAGGTGTCTTGCCTCTGCAGCTGTCATTTTCATATCATCAATCACATCCTGAATCCATCTTATTTGTGGTCTTTCTCTTATCCTTCTTCCAAGATCATTCCCTCATATAATATACATAGATCTTTGAAGATTTTGATCAAGATGTCACAGCTTATTCTAAAAGAGACGCTGGAAGTGGATCAGACATGTGATATGTACAGAGACTAACTCTGTCAGAAAAACTGCAATGAGATGGACACCAGAAGGTAAATGTAAACGCGGAAGATACAAAACTACCTGGAGGAGAACAGTAGAACAGGGAGTGAAAGAACTTAATCACAGCTCGAACACAATACAGAGGATTAATTGTCTATCAATTTCTTATAATATGATTACTCATTCAGAAACTGTCAATATAAAACTATACAACACAAATAATAATAATAATTCCTCTCGTACCGTTATACGTTACATAGGACCTGCAAGTAATTTCTCCATACCGCTCTATCCTGGGCAACTCGCTCAATCTCCTCCATGGAACTGAGACCGATATTTCCTGCCTCTCTCAGCAAATACAAATACATCAACACAAATACATCGTCATAATCAAAAGATACAAATCAAATGTCTACTTGTACATTAGTTGTTTAAATAATTGTCTGGTGTAGTGTTTAGCAGTTATACAAATAGTCTTCAGCCTATTCTATCTAGATTTTGATTGAAGATAAAGATTTCTTTTTGACAAGTATACACCGAAGGATTGACTTCATTGCACAGAGTTTTACCCTATATGGCTCGGTCTCTTTCCGCAGAAATCGCACACCACCTGTCGAGAGTATTGCAGAAACTCCGTAGCTCCAGCAACAATCCTAGGAGTCTGGAAAAAATGTACAGAACGACATGGTTCGGATTCGAACCCACGACCTTTGAGATGCAAGACAAAGGCTTAGTCACAGAGACCTCCAACAAATATACATAGCTGGAGGCAGCTAGACATGAACACTTTGCTAGTGGTATTTCTTCTGTAATCTATGGTCATGTGCTTAATCTACTGTGGACCACAAACTGGACAGTCAGCTTCAGATCTGTCAGGTTTCCTCAAAGCTTAGTGTTTAGGTCAACCAAGTGGGGCCACATGTTGCTTCTTAGCTCATCCAGGATAGAACAGTTTTGTAGGACATGCACTGGTGTCTACTCCACCTGCTGACAGAGAGCTGTTTGACTCATTCCTAGTCGGGCCCTAGTGGTACAAGACATTTGATTAATCAACACAGAACTGGAGTGATCAATTGCCTTACTCTGATGGAAATATTGAGATCTCTCTCGTGATCGTTCTTAGGCCACTTTTATCATTCTATTGTGATATATATAAGCAGCCAAACATCAAGAACGGATGTACGTGTACAGCCTTCAGTACCTATTGGAGATCGGGTGCTTATCCTTCAGTGGTGTGTTCGATTTCTACCATCGTTTACTGGGTTCGCTCTCCACTAGCCTTTTGCTGTCCCCAGCCAAAACCCACAAGGCAGCAGGCTGCTATTTTATTTCAGGGCAGCGACCCGTAGACGACCTGCCCTCTCGGGCTGATGAGCGTCATCTGCCCAGATATTGAGATCTGAGTGTCTAAGGACCTGTCCAGAGTGAAATGATGATGATTCTTACTAAACGCACAGCTGCCTGTTTATATCCATCTTTTAAAGAATGTGACTTTCTTACTAAACATGTACAATGTTGGTTTGGAGAGAACAGTAATGGAAGGTATGGTTCCTGGGGGTAGATGCAAAAGCAGCAGGACATCAAGGACACCAAGGAAACATGACCTTAGAAGAGGTGGGAGAACTTGCTAGAGACAGTCTTTCAGGTGGGCTGTGATGTACTGGAAGCTGTGTTATGGCAGTAAATGAGAGTGATTTACTACATGTAATGTTGGTAAAGTAATGAGTGATGTCTGGGTGTGATGAAGCAAGTAAATGAGGATGTACTGGGCTGTGAGTGGAGAAATGTGAGAAGTGATGTACTGGGCTGTGATGCATGGCAAGTAAATAGGAGTGATGTACTGGGCTGTGGATGCATGGCAAATAAATAGAGGGTGATGTACTGGCTGTGATGCATGGCAAGTAATAGCCGTCCATCGCAAGCGATGATGACGACAATCTCAGACGTGTACTGTTGCACCTCTCTGGTGTGTGCGGAGGTGACTGTAGAGTCCAATCCTAGAACAGAATCCCGACCACAGGTGGGGCATACATGATCAAGGTTAGACATGTGCGTGTTGTGTGCTCTGTCTTTTCCCGCTGCTCGTTTTCTCTGTGACTCAACAATACGATGATTCTCAGCTATTCAGGTTCCTCTTTTGTTGTTACAGCGCCACATTTGGCGATCTTGCGAAAGGGATTCCCAGCACGTATTGTCTATATCGAAGCATTTCAGAGACACTTTAAGAGTGTCTTTAAAGCGTTTTCTGTCCACCAGCTAAACGTCTGCCCCTTCAAGCTCGCCATACATCAACTGTTTTGGGATGCGTTTATCAGGCATTCGAGCAACGTGACCGACCCATCTCAGTTGGGCCTTCTGAAACAGGGTGATGCATGGCAAGTAAACAAGAGGTGATGTACTGGTCTGTGATGCATGGCGAGTAAACGAAGGGGTGATGCTACTGGTCTGTGATGCATGGCAAGTAAACAAGGAGTGATGTACTGGTCTGTGATGCAAGGCAAGTAATCAAGGGGTGATGTACTGGTCTGTGATGTATGGCAAGCAATCAAGTTGGAACTTCTTGGTTAGAGTGAAATGAAGGTTTTCACAATAACCGTCAGAATGAGAATGGTGACTGCGGCAGTTCTATTATAGTCAGGAAGTGGAAACCTTGTTGACAATGGCAGTAAACATTTGTATGCTGTAAGCGTCTATGAACCAGGCGCAATGTCTGCACAAACAACCTAGATCACAAAGAGTGGTTAACTCGGTTGATAAGAAACAAAGCAGAAGGTTTTGAACTTTCTGTCCATGCTTTATGAGATGGACCTCAGAAATAACAGAGGCGACAAAAAACACTGTTTATGAAGCGCACACAAAAGCCTGTTCTATAAATCTATTCTTATCCTGATGCTGTGAGGCAAAACAGGATTAAAGAAAAGAAGAAGACCATGCTTCTAAAGGCAAAAATCTGCAAAGAACGGCAACGATGGAAGTCTCTTGTGGAAGCCTTATGTTTCAATCGGGACACGAAGAGGATATAGACAGAAATAAAATTCTGAACACTCCTCAATTTATCTATTGTTGAATACATCTATCCTTGAAGCTGAATATATCGTTGAAGATATCTATCTTTGCAGTTAAATATTTAACATCTTCCATCTTTTTTTCTGTGTTTGCCTACTATTAATTCAGGGGCCTCTGATTTTTGCATGAAGGCTTGCTTTCCTTATCACAAGTGTCACTCACCATTCAGACTAGTCTTACTCCGACTTCAGAAATATCCATGAAGATGAATACTTATTCTATCCTTGAAATTGAATATATCATCTACCCTTGAATATCATCTATCCTTGAATAATCAACTTGAATATCATCTATCCTTGAATATCATCTATCCTTGAAGTTGAATATATCATCTATCCTTGAAGTTAAATATATCATCTATCAATTGAAAGATTATTAAGATCGTTCAAATGAAGCATTGAATGTAGTGCTTTCTATCATTTCTGTATGTCATTGTCAAATATAAAATGTATGTATCTCCGTTATTTTGACATACGATTCTTGTTTTTCAGTTGATGTCATAAATAAATTTGATATACATATGTTTCGTCTTGTTATATTTGTTTGAGAAAAGCTGTTTGGTTGCAACTCTGTCCAATTTTGGACTGTTTGGTGACAGGTTGCACAGTTTGGAACAGAAATAGGTGAAAGTATCCGTGAGGGGAGCGAAGAATAGTAACATTGTGACCTACAAGGCATGTCATAAGAGACGACAGATAGGGGCCTAGGAAAGCTACCTTAGTAAATAAAAAGGGTCACAGAAATCAGATGTGCTGGCCTACTTGTAGTCGCATAACTGGTACAACGTACAAGTTACTCTTAAGCTCGGATTACATACAAATCATAAAGAGTTGTTAATAAGTGGTCGATATGGAGAGTTCGAAGAAGAAAATAGAAGTATCAGGGAGAGACCACTAATGCTTCTTAGTTTAGGTTCCAGATGGCACCCCCATTCCTTGAACGTTTGAATTTTTTAATAATGAAAAATAAATATAGAAAAAAGTGTAGACCCTAAAATTTAATAACTTGGTTTAGAATCACAAAATTATTATTAAAATAAAAAATTATTCTAGATTATTTTGTTTAAACTGTACCTATTATTTATTGTATAAGAAAGTACAGCAATTTTTTACTCAAAAGGGAGACAATCGATAAATGGTTTTCTAGATATATTTGCAATGATTAATTTGATTATGTCCCTTGTTGGTTTGATTGATAGGACCATCATCATCACTTCGGTGAGTAACCATCTCTGCTCGGTCTCTTTTTACACAGGAAGATCTCAGCTGCAGTGCACGAACTCTGTAGTACCGGCGAAGGTCTCCGATGTAATTTGGAAGATGGTGAAGATATTTTTGTAGGAATTTAATTTTTACTTTTTTTTTCTAACGAATTTTGTCAGAACAGCGGCTTTCCAGCCTGCTCTCCTCCATTTTGAACTGCAGGTTCTTTTATGTGCTCAAATTGAACACAGGACCTACGTGTTATCGTCTGTCTCCGATAGGACTAGGAACTCGATCTCACCTATACTGAGATTAGGAATCTCTGAAAAAATATCTATATGTATCCATGAGGGAGCGAACCTGTTACCTTTGGCATGAGAGACGAGCACCTAACCACTACGCCACAGAGACACCTGTTGATTTGTTCACCTAATGTTTACAGTTTTGACAAGAGTAATGTTCCTATTTATTTTTGTGGCCATTACACTTCCCAAGATGATCACAACATGTAATATTTTTTTTAAAACATGCATTGTTAGTTTCTTCTCTTCCACCATTTACTTCTTTATAGAAGTGTTGGGGAGAGAGAGGACGTAGTGATCTTGTGTGTGCTTGTTTTAAGGCACTTTGTAAGCTGATATTCATGTTCGTAAGGCTGTTCTTGATGCCGTAGCTCCATCTTTTGCGTGGTCTTTCTCTTGCTTTGTACTCATTATACTTTTTCTGTGTGGCTCTCTGTGGTAAGTGAGCCATGTTAGTTTAATCATAAGAAACCTGAAATAGATCAAGAAATAGCTAGTAACAGTAATAGTAGGACTAGATGTGAAGAAATATGCAGATATAGCAGTGGAAATGAGCCACCTAGGATGCACATTAATGCTATGTACTAAGAGTTTATACTTTGTAGAAGAACTCTAATGTGTACAGAGCTACGAATATCTGGGCTCAATAATTAACAATAACGGTGACTGCTCCAAAGAGATTTCAAGAAGTTTGGCAATAGCAATCAAGAAGCTAAACACAATGAAGCTAAACACAACATGTGGCAAAGCACCAGCAAAATATTAAAATTAAAAATATTGAGAGCATGCATTTTTCCAGTGGCTACTTATGGTTGTGAATCATGGACTATTACACAAAAATTAAGAACGAAAATCCAATCCTTCGAAACTAAATCCTACAGAAAGATCCTACGCATACCATGGACAGAAAAAAGAAAGAACTCCTGAAAGAACTAAATATTAAAGAGAATTGGCTGATAAACAACATACTATACAGAAAAATTACATACTGTGGTCACATCAAGCGTCACGATGGCTTGGAAAGAACAATACTAGAGGGCAGGGTCCCAGAGGCAGACCAAGAAGAAGATGGCTACAAGATATTAAAGATATCATGAATATGACAATCGACGAAGTGGGTGAACTGGCTAGAGACGGTGAATTTCAGATGTGCTGCAAAGAGAGCAACGTCCTATAAAGGATATGCACCTTGAAGATGACTAAGAGTTTGCAGACGGCCAAGTAATCGTATCAACAACAGAGGAACAGCAAAAACATTAACAGACTTCAGTTAGCTGCAACGAATACAATATGAAAATAAAAATAGACAAAACTGAAATAATGATATTCACTAGAGAGGAAAACACTACCAATATCTCCATCGACAAACACCCATTAAAACAAGTCAAAGACTTTACATACCTAGAGAGAATCTTTTCAGCAAACAGAAGAATAACTAACGAAATCCAACATAGATGCAACAAAGCAACACTAGGACATCGAGAGTGAACCAAGTAAACGCTGGCTGAAACCGGATACATCACTGAAGGATAAGCACCAGAGCTCCAAATGGTGCTGAAGATGTGACGTAAACACACCAATGCTAAGGCTGCATGAATCAGATTTTCACATGAATAGAATTTATGGGGAGGTCTGATACATCGGTCTGGGCGGTGAGCAACACTAGGACAAATAGCGCCAATTTTAAAATGCAAACATGTCACCATGAACACAAAAGAGCATTGTTCAACACAATCTTTCTCCCAACATTATGTTACCAGTGCCAAACCTGTACACTGACATTAAATGATAGAAGAAAACTAGTCATGACAGAGATGAAGTGTCTACACAGAATGCTGGGTGTAACAAGAAGAGACCGGTTTAGAAATAAAAATATCATGAAAAAAGTGGGTACACATCAGTACTTAACTTTATCAAGAAGCAACAAATTAAATGGTTCGGCCACATAAGCAGATTACCAACAGGCAGTGCGCCACAGAAAGCAATGCTACTCCGATACAGTGGATACAAAGCAAAAGGCCGGCCACGCAAAAGGTGGACCTAAAAGATAACAGAGGCGACGAGTCACTATAAAACCCACACAAAAGCCTGTGCTAGAAATCTCTTCTTACCCTGAAGAAGCTGTGAAGCAAATCAGGATTGGAGAAGAGAAAGAAAGACAATACGCGTAGAGACTCGCTCCAGGTGTCTCTTTTCTGACCCGACGCTAAAAGGTAAAACAGGATTGAAAGATAGACTAAGAGATATTAGAGAGAAAATACTGACTAGGAAATTAATGACAAACCATACACTTACTTTCGAAATCAGATGCAGGATAAGCTAAACACATTGAATCAAAGGTCCCAGCAACTAGGGCTGAACATTCACAAGGGAAAGACAAAGATAATGAGAATTAACCAAGCAAACGACAACTTGATCTCCCTGGGTGAAATCCTCTTCAAGAGGTAGAATCATACACATATTTAGGCAGCAATGTAGACAAAGAGGGTGGAACAAATAGAGATGTTAAAATAAGAATACAGAAGGCAAGATGAGCTTTCATTGCACTGGGAAACATATGGAAGTCTAAAGAAAAATCTAGAACAAAAATTTGGATATTTAACTCTTAATATTAAAGCAGTTCTACTGTATGGGTCAGAAACATGGAGACAACTAAAACAATAGCGCATAAATTGCAAACATTCATCAACTGGTGTCTGTGCAGAATAGAGGGAACAAGATGGTATGATAGGGTCACAAATGAGGAACTTATGGAGAGAACAAGACAGATCCCAGTGAACGAACAGGTTAAAAAAGACGCTGGTGCTGGATAGGACACACTTTGCGAAAACCGGAGAGGAATATAACAAGGGTCCTTGCCTGGAACCTGCAGGGACAGCGAAAGAAGGGGCGGCCAAGAAATACATGGAGACAGGATTTGGAGATCAACAATGTAAAGAAGAGTTGGAGGGAGCTGCAGGAGATAGCTAGAGATAGGAAGACTTAGCTTGAGTTGGTTGGGGGCCTATGCCCCAATCCGGGGTAAAAAGGCAAAGAGTGAGAGAGAGAGAGAGAGATACACTTTAATATTTCTTGTAAAAAGATTAATTTTGCTCAGGCTGTGGCTTTGCAGCTTGATCTTCTTGTCGATTATCAGCTGCCAAGTGTTTTTTTACATACTTAACTTGAATACTGGACATATGTTCTGTCCTCCATCTCCAATAGGACTAGGAACTCGAGTTCACCTACATTCAGATTAGGGGTATGTGTGACATGGAGGTAATGTGTTCACCTCTTGCTCCAAAGATACTCAGTTCCGTCCCTGTTGGAAGTGATCAGGATAATATTCCAGTGATCCCTCATCTCAATATAGGTGAGATCTAGTTTCTAGTCCTATCAGAGACGGGGGATAAAATGTAGATATGTTCAAGTTGAGCACCCAAAAGAACCAGTGGCAGTTGAAAATGATAAGAGTATGCTGCAAAGCCGCTGTTTCCAGATTTACGGTGTTCGTGTCACCGAACTGAAGGGTTACGATATCCATGGCACCGAGCCGAAGAGCTAAAAGCTCGAGTGCTTCTGGATCGAAAAAAAAAAAGCTGCTGTTTGAGCAAAATTCATTTAAAATATTAAAATAAAATTCCCCTGCAACACACAAGCGGAGTCAATACAGTGTATAAGTTTTGGTACAACACAACAAACACCCTTTACTGGTAAAACAGAAGAAAAAAGATGATTTTAATGAGCAGCATGATGCTTATTTAATGACTGAAGGTAACACATCATCCTTCCATTTTAATATCATTCATGCCAGGTTGTCATGTTAGCAGACCAAAATCTGAAACTCACAATCTAAACTTGACATATTCCCATGTGGCAATTCATTACACAAAATGGGGAATTTATATTTTTACTTATCATAAACAAATACTAGTAACTTTGCATTAAATTTTCTGGGTGCAGATTTTCTTTTTTTTTGTATCGGTCGTCAGGTATGAATCCCACTATGGATTCAGGCGTAGTCATGCATGACACCTAATATGACACATTTTTGTGTGAATTCTTGCTTTCCTTATCACTGGTGTCCATCACCAGTGATACAAGTCTTGCTCCAACTCCAGAGGTACTTGTAATTTATATCTGCAAGTATCTCCAGAATCTCCATGGCAAGTTGTTACTAGCACAGAATGCTATCTGCGACTCCGTTCTGAGTGTTATATTATGCCAGATTTATTGTGTGTTTAATTATTTTTAAAACTTTGACAAGAGAATGAAACAAACCAACATTATTGTTAGATTACAGCATCTTGTGGGAAAACTGCACTGAGATGGTCACCAGAGGCTACATGAAAATGTGGAAACTCAAAACAGTAGATCAGGAACTGACAGAAATGAATCAAATAGCTCCGCCATTGCCAACCCCAAGCCTGGACGTGAAAGGGAGATGGCATTATGACATGGAAGCTAACTTTAACTGTAATGTAAGTTATTTAAAAACAATAATGCAACTATGTCTACATTTCCTGTTTATTTCATGACTCTATCGCAAATATCAACATTGGCCCACATGTATGGGTTGGGATGATACTCCTTTGCATGAGACTTGCCATCAAATGTTATATTTGTGTGTTTACTGTAAAAACTAAAATTCTGTATCAGACTAGCCAAATATGCCACCAACATCAAAGGAAACCGTTATATTACAAAATCCAAGTTTCCTCTAGCAATTTCTTCCATCAGACATTTGCTAAGGTTGGGTGCAAAGTTTCGCTACTGTAGAATTGATGGTTTTGCTACAATTCACATTGGACTGTGGACACGAGTTGTTGAATGGACTATAATATATATGTTGTGTTGAATACAAATGTTTTGGGCTGAAAGGTCCAAATATCACAGCCACATTTCAAATTATGACACAATATATAACAAATGCAGTTTTCAGGGGTGAACAAAGAAGTATAGAGCGCCAGTTAAGTGGTGAGAGTACTTGCTTCACAATTTAAACAAATTGTGGTTGTTTCCCCATTTCAGACATGCTTCAGGCCACACAATTTTCTTTCGTTCGCTTGAAATATTGTCTATATATTCAATGTCATCTCTTGTATAAACTTCATTGTCTTTTGTAGCTGGCACAGAGGTCTGTGTAGTTTTCTGTTGAGTGTTGTTTCATTAGGCCAGTGAGTTTGTCTCAGTATATCATATTCGGGGCAGTCTTGAAGTATGTTCTCTGCAGTCTGATGTGCATGTCCACATGGCTGAATTGTCAATCTTGAATTTTTTATACATGGGGCTGCGGAGTCGATTGTGTCCTGTTCTAAGGTGCAGAATGACAATTTGTTCTAATCTGCTCATATTATAGTAGTCTTGTGTTGGTATTTGTGGCTTTCTGATTGATTTAATCCATTCTTTTGATGGCAGGTAACTGGCACATCCGGTTGTTCTCCTGCAGCACCTTCCTTGGCAATCGGTCTGCTGTTTCAAGTCCACACAGCTGAAACTGGTTACTTGTCCTGTTGGTCTTCTTAATCTAATTCTCTTCATGCCTGGTGGTACATGAGGCTTCATTAATGACTTTTCATACTCTACTTTCTGTGTAGTTCAGTTTAGTTTCAGTTTGGGATATCTTCATTGCACTCAGGACATGTTCATAGGTGCTACGATCTCCTTCACAATATCTCCAACAGCGTCCAGCGACTGACCGTACCAGTTCGATGTTGATTGATGAGCCTACTCATATACCTGTTGTGCTGTTCTTTTCTGGCCATTCCAATCTTCTGTGCAGTATTCCACATCCTAGATACTACAGACAGTTCTTCTTTCATCATTCATCTCCATCTTGTTGTTGGTTTATCTTTCTTTGTTGTGCTGGTATGGGGAGGGATAATTAGCAAGAATGGGAACTGGTCATCTTCTTTGTTTATATCATGTCCCACTCCTGCACATATACATATATATATATATATCATTGTTTACATACAACCATCAAAATAAGAATTTCTCCTGAAATTACATTTTATTGGAGTTGCCGACAGCAAAATTGGTAACACCCCTCACTAGTTACCACTTGTCATATACATTTTGTGGTTAAGGCCAACTTGGGGCAAAACATTTTTGGTATGAACACGGTGCGGGGTTAGACTACAGGTCCCTGATCCTTTACTTGGGGATATAAATTAAAAGTAAAGTACCTCTGAAGATGAGGTACGGCTCACCTGCATGTCGAGGGACACTAGTAATAAGGAAAGCAGGTCTTCTCACAAGATCAGTTAAAGACGCCATGTTAGGCTTCCTGACTACCTCTGAATTCATAGCAGACAAACACAACATAAAAACCATTTTATTCACAAACTAAAATTTGGTTAGCACCAACGTATCTGCACTCTGGTCCTCGGCACCTAGATGAAAGTATCAGTTGCAGAACATTTACAAGAAGTTCCTGCGATGGCTCAGAAAGTTTGGGCACCCATTTTCAGCTTGGTAGGCTAGATAGTGCCTCACCATGAGGACATTACCTTGTAGTGGTGGGGAGGATTGCTTGCTCCAACGATATAGTGGGTTAGGATGGTGGGAACTTATGTTCCTGGCAGGGCCACTTAGGCCGGACAGGTCATTGAAGAGGAACCAGACTAAATATGGCGTCCTGGGCCTCAAAGTTGGAGGTGTAGCTTGGGACTAAGAATCCCATCCTGTAAAAATCTTTGTTATGGAAACAGCAACAAATACACTACCTATTCACGAGCATGAATGTTTGTTTGAGAATGTTTTTTACGGCCAATTTGACCATTCTTATTGTGATATATAATTGATCTTTGCCAAGAAAGACTATACATTGCACCTCCGTTCGTAGACCCCTACACGTTTAAGGTGCACATGTAGGGCAGAACATGCAAATTTTCGGCATATAGGAAATGTTTTTAAGTCTTGTCTCACTGACAGTCAGTCCCCCACACTTCCGTTTCTTCGTGTGTTCATTGCTCCTTGACAATAATTTTTGATCGTATATTTAGGCTTTATGATCTTTGTCTAGGAGTATGTCTACACTTTGCGCCCTTTCTGACTATGTGAGATCATTCCGGATTAGGAACATTCACAGCCATTTGGGACACATGGGCTCATCACATGTACGATCGATTTTCGGCTGTTTAATTGGCCTTTATATGATCTGATCCAGGGACATCATCCTACAAGTGTAGGACAATCGCATCTGAAAAGTGTAGGCCTTTGTCAATGTTTGGGCTTGTATGTGATGACAAACCTTTCCATTTTCTACTTCGCTTTTCTAGCCACGGTGGGGTTATTACACGAGCACAAATGACTAGCAGAGTCATTGACTCATATGACTAGCAGAGTGTGACTCGTATGACTGGAAGTGGTGAAAGCCAGAAGGAAGCTTCTTTCACAAGGACGGAAGTTGTAAATGCCAGAGATGGACACCAGAAAAAAGAAAACATGGAAGACTCAAAACACCTTGAGAACAGTCGAGTAAGAACCGAAAGAAATAAATCACAGCTGGAACACAATATAGAGGACAAGCAAGAATAGAGAAGAATGGTGTACATTTGTTGCTGCCCTAAACGACACTGGCATTACACGCTAGAGAGAGAGAGAGAAAGAGATAGATGCGACTACTAGAAAATGGACACTGTATGTTGATGATAAACTAATTATATTAAACATTCAAAATGTGTTCCATCAATAAACAGTTATAAATCATAATAAATAAATTTCATTTATACATTTTAGCACAATCATCACAACTCTGAAGACAATGAATTTATTATTATTATCAACTTTGGCTGGCTAGGTTTTAATACTACTGTCCAATGTTTGTTCCCGATACGTGTATCATATCGTTCATGTCTTGCCTGTTCGTGGCTTCACACTAAGATCCAATACTTCAGCACCTGTAGCTTCTGATTCTGCAGGACCAACTGATAATGATGATGGAGATTCATTGGGCCGCTCAAAGAATTGAGACATGTGAGCCAGATCTACAGATGCTGGTTGCATCAATCCTGAATATCCCCAAAGATGTGGTGAAGTCCCTGCTGTTAGTTGCAGAGCAGCAGGAAAGTCAAGGTAGTTATGTTGGGACTGGCTGTTTAGTACGCTGTCACTAGTATGTGACTTTACGTTGCTACTGCTAGCAGGTTTAGGCATATTCCTGTACGAAGATGGTGTGCTGATGTTGGAAGATGAGGATGAGGAGGTGTAGTTGCTGTGGTTGGGAATATGACTAGAAGTTTGATGACTTTGTCGAAGTTTCTTTTCAAGACTTGGAGCATCTCTGGAATAAATGTCTGATAAAGAAGGAGTAACAACTGAACGTGGTCGTTTGGAGGATGATGCTGATGGAGACGCCGATGAAAACGATGATGTTACAGAAGCAGGAGCTGTTAAAGACTTAGCTGATTGTCCTGTAGAAATGCTGCCACTGGATTTGTTTGTGTAGTTGCTCAAGATGTTGCTCTTACTGGTCATGATTGCTGCAATGGTCTCTCTAGTTTCCTCTCTCTGCTGCAGCAACATGCTGCTGAAGCTGCTGTTGTTGCTGATGGTGGAGCTGGAATTGCTGAATCTGTTGCATTTGTTGATGCTGAAGAATGGATGCAGCATGGGTTTGCCATAGAATAGATTGGGCGTTTATCGCTGCTTGTTGCTCTTTGCAGTTTCTAGAGTTATCCACAGCGGCTGCTGCCTCGTACATCTCCAGTTGGCGCAGCATGATAGGATCGATTGCTTGTTTTTGAAATTCCATCATCCTTTGTAGATACATTGGATTGCTCATCAATGTCTTCATCATGTAAGGGTCCTGCATGCCGTACAAATGCTGAAAGGTAAGGATGTTGGCTGCTGCTGCGTTTAGTTCCATGTGGGCAGCAGCAAGGGCATTAGAAGGAGCTGCATGGAACATAGCACTATTAATGTTGGCACCACTGTTACCACCACCACTAAGATTACTACTGCTGCTGGTGGTGATGGTGTTGCTGGTTCTTGAGGTCGATAGTGATGGTGATGCAGAAGGGTACGATTGACTGCTCGATTTGGTTGACTGTCGAGACGATGGTCTGGATGATGAAGATGGTACTGATGGGAGAGCAGCAGGGGAAGAGAAAAATGGGGATGATTTTGAGCGATTTTGGGAATTACTGCTGTCGAGTTTCCGTGACTTAGTGTCAGAGATTCCTTGTTTACTGTAAGGGTCCAGAAGTTTATTTTTCACCATTTCTAAACTTTCAAGCATCTTTTTACCCTTGTCAAGATCATCCTTTAAAATATTAAAACTCTTATCGATAGTGTGAACTCTAGCAGATTCCAGGCTTGGTTTGATCAAATGGCGAACGTCTATCCCGATCTGATGAGAAAATCCGAGATTGTCAGAAAATAATTTTTCATTAGATGACCTGGGATCAGAAACAAGAGATGCAGAAAACACTGGTGAGGGTGATGCTGAACTGTGGCCAGTCACTGAAGATGATGATTCCAGTGATGGTGACTTCATTCCAGTTCCATGTAAGACATCTAAAAGTCCCTTCTTGTCCTGCTCTGGTGAGATCTGACTGCACCCAGCGGCTTGTTTCTCTTTAGATGTTCGCAGACTGTCGATAATGTTGGATAAACGTGATGTTCTCTGCACACTGAAGACACAGACAAATAATATTAGTGTACAGTACATGGACATAATAAAAGTAGCATATAAAATACAATAGAAAAAACTCTCCTCCATCTTACACTTTCTAACCCAGACTGGGATATATATCTTCAACCAACTCATGCCAAGTCTTTCTATGTTTAGTTATCTCCTGCAGCTCCCTCCAGCTCTTCTGTATATTGCTAATCTCTGCCTCCAAATCTCATCTAGAATTTCTAGGATTCCTTCACTTTTACTTTCCCCCTGGTTTCCAGAATAGCGCCCTTCTTGAAATATCCCTCAGGATTTTCTCAAGGTGTGTTTGATTCAGCGCCACCATCTTTTCTTCACGTCTTGGTTTACTGGGATCTGTCTTGTTTTCTCCATAAGCTCATCATTTGTACCCCTATCACACACTACATGTGTAGGACACATGCATTCAACATTTTTGGCCTAAAGACTTTAAGGTCTTCTTTCTGGATAGATCTATTTGTTCTCTTCTCTGTCCAAGCTATACGGAGGACTCTTCTGTAACACTTATATTCGAAAGCACATATGTTTTTCCACTGCTTTACTAAATGTCCATGCTACACACCCATACGTGAAGCTATCCTAGTAAATAAAAAGCATCACAGAAAACGGATGTACTGGCCTACTTGTAGGCACATACGTACAATCACTCAGATCACAGTGGTTAATATGGAGTGTTTGAAGAAGAAATCATTTTCTTGATTCTCTATGAATCCTGGAATTTCTTAGAAGGGAGGTAAGAATATTTGCCGCATGCCGTGGCCAATTTTTTCCGTCTTATCGTATCAAATTATATGATTATCATATCAGACTCAATGAATATTCTTAAAAAGGATTGAATCTGGAAGTCTGCGAGCGGAATGAAAGAACAGCATTCGGAGATCACATCTTTAAAAACACCTGGACATTCTAGAGTGTAGGGCAACAAACATGCTGACTTTCTTGCAAAAAATTTCCCCCGACTCCTCTTCTTCTTCTTCTTGACGCTCCATATCGACCACTTGTTGACCACTCTGTGTGATTGTGCCAGTTATGCGCCTACAAGTAGGCCAACACATCCGATTTCTGCGATGCTTTTTATTTACTAGGTAGCTTCCTAGGTCCTACATCAGTCGCCTCTTACGACATGTCTTGTAGGTTGCAGTGGTACTATTCTTTGCTTCTCTTGCAGACTTCCCAGACACAAGATACTGTATCTTGTTATTGCACTTTGTAAAACTACATGACTTTGTTTATACATGTTTCCCATGTGAGATTGAGAATAAATATGGCTATTTGACGTATGGCCCAGCTTACCATATGACTTGTGGAACAGTAGAAAAATGGCTAGCTTGACATATGATCTATATGTTAGACATATAATGTATATTTTCAGATGTGGTGGCGTCTGTGGCTTAGGGGATAGTGACTCAGTCTATTAACACTGACGTTCTGAGTTTGAATCACGCTGCGGACAATTTGGTTGCAAATTGTTACGCGTGGATTTTTACAAACAGACGATGGCACCACCCGTCAGAAAGCAATGGCAAACTACTGAACGTAATAATGCCTAGAAAATCACAAACATCGTTAAAAAGCTGGGGTTGATTCCCAAAGTCCTGTAAAGGATATGCAATTTTTTTTTCACAGATGCGGTATGTGTTTCGTAAGCCCTCCATAGTAAACTTCCGTCCCTGAGAAGTGAGCTCAGCAAGGTTGCTGCCAACAACAGAGTTATACTCCAGTGGGTACCTTCACACCGTGGACTGCCAGGTAAGGAAAAGGCAGACAAACTTGCAAAAAAAGGGAGGACAATGTGAACAAGTAGAAAACTAAATCACATACTTTGGAATAAAAGAGATATCATGGACATTAGAAAAGAACCTAAACTATCCAACGATAGCTACCACACACTCGACAGACAAGGACAGACCATTATCTTCAGACTCAGGATAGGACATAACAGACTGAACAAACACCTACACAGGATACGATTGTCCCCAGCCCATATGTGTCCCTGTGGCACCACTGATTAAACCACAGAACATGTTCTGCAAGATTGTCCCCTGTATGTCCTTCCTAGAAAGGAATGCTGGCCCCACAACATACCACTCAAAACTACAATGCACCAGAGATGAGCTCCAGACAACAGTCGACTTCATCATAATAACGCATGACGGTATAATTATTAAAATAGTGATCGCAACGAAGAAGTAATATGTGTATGTGGTAGATGAAAAAAAATATTTTCTGATTACAAAATGATGAAATAATAATAAAATTGTATGAATTACATCTATTTGATGGTCAATAAAGAGCAGCTAATGAGCGGACAATCATAATGTCGGCTATGAGGTGCCTTAGAAGAGCTGCAGGAGTGACAATAAGAGACAAAATTAGAAATGAAGAAATCAGAAGAAAACTGGATGTGAAACCGGTCATGCAATTCATTAAAGAATAACAAATTAAATGGTTAGGACACCTGACAATAATGCCTTGGTATCAACTACCACAGAGAGCCGCACTGAAAAAGTATAACGAGTACAGAGGAAGACCCCGCAAAAGATGGAGCGAAGACATTAAGAAGAGCCTTAAGAAAATGAATAGCAGCTTACATAGTGCCTTAGAACAAGCACTCACCAGATCACTACACCCTCCCTTAACATTCTATAAAGAAGTAAATGGTGGAAGAGAATAAGACATTTATTTGATAACATGAGATGTCCCTGTATGTCCTCCTAGAAAGGAATGCTGGCCCTAGAACCCAACACTACATTCAAAACTACAATGCACCAGAGATGAGCTCTAGACAACAGTCGACTTCATCATAAAACGCATCTGACGGTATAATGATCAAAATAGCGATCGCAAAGAAGAAGAAGAAAACATGAGATGGTCGGTAAAACAATGGATTGTTGGTTCAGGTATTACCTCTTGTGAGAAGTTTTAGACTTGTCGTCTTCATGAACTGTTATCATACCATCACTGGAGCCTGGTAGGATTAGTTGAGTAAGAGGAGGGGATAACTGTGGCATGGAGTTGTTGTGACTTGGAGACGATCTCACTCGTTGAGAATTCGGAGATGACATTAGAGGTGTATGACAGCCTGGTGAGATCCTGGACAGCTTGTTACTTCCGGGAGACAAACCTGCAAGAACTAACGGAGACATATGTGTTACATTTACACACAGTGGGGAAATCTGAGTCATGGATGGTTCTCTTGGTAGAGCAAGAGGAAACGGTACTCTAGCAAGAGTTTGAACAAGACTGGATGTTGGAATGGATGTATTTGCTAATCCATATCCAGGATCATCCAACTTTGTCCAGGTGATGAATGGATTCTCACGGTCTGGAATTCCATTTGTAAATCCACCAGACTTTGTAATATTTTCAGAGGTTGGACTCATAATACTACCACTGTTTGTAGTAGTGGTATTTATAGATGTTGTCATTTTAGTGGCCGTACTTTTTATTAACGATTGACAGGAGACAGAGCTGTCTCTACATTTGAGTTCACTTGTTCTAGAAACATCTACAGCCAGTTTACTGGGTAGTATTTCATATGAACTTTCATTTAATCCTGCAGAGACACATGATATATCCGGAACTTTGTCTGTAGATTCACTAGAACTTGAGCTTTCATTTTGATATTGACTTTCAGAAAAATGAGCGTTCTCTGTTGGAGATATTCTGTGTGATCTTTCTGTTATTTTATCATAAACTGCATTGTGTGGTACAGACTGATTATCCTTGGTTAAGTTTTGTTTAGAGTCAACAAGAAAATTGTTTCTAGTGTTAGTTGTTGCGTGATGATAATCATCCTCTGATGGTTTGACGTTCACAATTTGATTGACAGAATCAATCTTTACGGATGTTTCCGTCTCAGAAATTATGCCATCTTTCGTAGCACCATCAGCTGGAAATGAATCTGAAATATCCTGAGACGCTTTCAAGGTGGTGTTGAGGTGAAGAGAGGAATTACTGAGTGATGAATCAAAAAGAAATTCATCCTGGCAATATTTCATCTTAAAACTGTCTCGTAACGGTGCCAAGTCCATGTCTGAATTGTTATATTTATTACCAGCGGACAAAAGTTTCTTAGAAGTATGAGAATGAGTTGAATTTGTGGAATCTTTGCTTACAAATTCACAATGAAGATGCTCGGAAGCTTCCAGAACTGTTTCTGAATTTTCACTTTTGAATGTATGTGAAACTTCTTTGGATGAGTTGGTCTTAAGGTTACCATTTTCTACAACGTTCAAACTCAAATTTTCCTTTTCTGATGTAGATAAATCAAGAGTGTTAACTCTAACAAAGTTGTGATCAGAGTTATCTGATTTTTGAAATTGAAACACAAAACCATTTAGTAGGTCAATGTTATTGCATGTCTGTGTAATATCACCAACACACATGTCAGTGTCCGTGCTCATAGTGTTGTTCTGTTGCTGTGTGGTACCACTGTGTCTTAAACTGGTGTCACTGATATCATTTGTGTTCTTAAGAGATTCATTATGGACATAACTGGGAGCAAGGTTCGCAGCAATGTGAGAACCATCTGGGTTTCCATTTGTGTCTGGGCGTAATGAAGGATTTGTCTCAACGATAACATCCTTCTCAACATCCTTATCATCCACATCTGTAATTGAGTCTGAAGAGTTGCTGTCGATGGACTTTCTTGATGCAGAAGAAATTACCTTAGCTGAAGATTTGCCTAGATTCGAGATGGTTAATTTGATCGGAGTTCTAAGTTTTTGTGGTTCATCTACAGGTTCCAGTTGCTGAGTATTGTTGCTGGTATTCATATCTTTCGTCTCCTCTTCCTCATCATCAGAGTCATCATCTGAGGAAGAGGAATCCTCCGATGAGGAACTTCCACCAGATGATGAAGATAAATCCGATGATGAATCAACTTTTTTGCTGGAATATCTTTAAAAGAGGTGAGTTCATGTTCGGTATCTCTGAAATTTTCTCATCATCGTCATCTTTGGGCTTGTCAAACATTTTTGGAATTATAATACCGATTGGTTCCAGTATGGATGTAGTGTTTCCTGTAGCTGCTGCTATTTTTGTCATTTTAGCAGCAAGGACAGGTTGTTTCCCTTTCTTTCTCATTTTCCCTTCAGAAACTCCATTACAGAATATCTGATTGTCTTCCCCTGATGTATCTTCATTGGATGAGCTTTTGGTTGCTTCCCCTGTTGGTCCTGTCATGCCATTCTGAAAATAGAAATGTAGACATTCACTTAATTATACATCTACTTTTTAAATTGTCTACATTTTAATCATGATTAACAACAATGGAAATTACACGAAAGAAGTTAGAAGAAGACTAGCCATGGCACTCCAGAGGGTAGTCAGCATGAATAAACTATGGCACTACACAGGCAAAGAAACAAAAATAAGACTTCTGAGAACATGCATATTCCTGTGGCAACATATGGATGTGAATCGTGGATCATAACACAAATATTAAAGAACAAAATTGAAGTTTTTGAAACAATGTGCTATAGAAATGTTTTTAGAATATCCAGGACAGAAAAAAAACAAAGATATCCTACAAGACCTGCATATCAAGTAGCATTGGCTAATAAATATCATGTCCTGGAAGATGTAATATTTTGGCCAAGTTTAATGTTGCAGTGGTTTGGAGAGAACGGTAATGGAAGGCATGGTTTCTGGAGCACAGAAAAGGGACGACCAAGACAAAGATGGCAACAGGACATGAAATAAACATTGAACATGATGCTAGAAGAGACGGGAGAACTAGATACAGACAGGATGTTATGAAAGCGATGTTCCGGAAGAGATATGTTACTACTTGACTGTATCATCATCATTCTTATTCTCGTCTGCGGAATTGTCTAGATTCTGTCCTTCCACACCAAAGCTACTGAGTTCGCTTCCACTTCAAATTTTTTTTTTTTGGTTGCTGGCTTTGAATTAAGTGAGTCATGACACCTCATATAGCATCTTTGACGAATTTTTGCATGAATGTTTGCAGTCCTTATCACCGGTCTAAAAATTAAAGGTCTAAAAACGAAGGATTGATTTAATTGCACAAGGTAATGGATTTTAGTTATATTTCTCCTGACATGTTTTACATCAGCAAGTTGAATTAGTCTGGCATTCCCAGTTCTCAGAGCCTGTCTCCAGCTGGATCTATCCATGTCTTGTGTATTCATGTTAAACAAATTAAAGTCACGCTTGCATACATCTTTACAGTAAAGAATGAGACACATCAGAGCTATTTTGCCATACGCTAGATCCCAGTATAAAATATTCTTGGGTGGTCGAACCCGTCATCCATCAGGGTCAGGTGACCCAGACATGGGATCTAACATACAGCAAATGAAATGACAAGCATCATGGTCAACAAGCAATTCAGAGCTGGCCCCACCTCAAAGTGGTGGTCCTGGTAATAGGCAGCATCACTGCAACCTGGCTAAACATATGTAATAATTGAAGAGGGAAGGCAAACATGGTCCTAGAAATGACATGCTGTTAATGGATGTGTCACGGCAAGTATAACAATGAAGAGGATGTTAGCAATGATGATGAGTTTTGCAATAAAGAGTCTAATTAGATAGTTTGAAAAAGAGTCTAATTATGATGAGTTTTGCAATAAAGAGCCTAATTATGTGTTTAATAAGTCTAATTATGATAGTTTTGCAATAAAAGTCTAATTATGATGAGTTTGCAATAAAAGCTAATTATGATGAGTTTAGCAATAAAAGTCTAATTATGGTTGCATAAAAGTCTATTATGATGAGTTTAGCAATAAAGAGTCTATGATGAGTTTAGCATAAAGGTCTAATTATGATGAGTTTGCAATAAAGAGCCTAATTATGATGAGTTTAGCAAAAGAGTCTATGATGAGTTTAGCAATAAGAGTTTATGATGAGTTTAGCAATAAAGAGCTAATTATAAGTTTTGTAATAGAGTCTAATTATGATGAGTTTAGCAAAAGAGCTAATTATGATGAGTTTACAATGAAGTCTAATTATGATGAGTTTAGCAATAAGGTCTAATTATGATGAGTTTAGCAATAAGAACCTAATTATGATCTTGCAATAAGAGCATAATTATGATGTGTTTGCAATAAAGAGCCTAATGATGATGAGTTTGCAATAAGAGTCTAATATGATGGGTTTGCAATAAAGAGTCTAATTATGATGAGTTTAGCAATAAAGAGTCTAATTATGATGTGTTTTGCAATAAAGAGCCTAATGATGAGTTTTGCAATAAAGAGTCTAATTATGATGGGTTTTGCAATAAAGAGCCTAGCGATGATGAAATTAGCAATGAAGAGCTTAGCCAGACAAGGACAGACATGATCTTCCAACTCAGGATAGGACATAACAGACTGAACAAACACCTACACAGGATATGATTGTCCCATCCCCAGTGTCCTGTGGCACGCTGATCAAACAGAATTTCTGCAAGACTGTCCCGTAATCCTCCTAGAAAGTAATGCTGACCATACAACCAACTACATTCAAAACTACATGTCACAGAGATGAGCTCCAGACAAGTCGATTCATCATAGAAGGCATCAATGGTATATTCAAAATAGATCGAAGAAGAAGAGCCTAGCAATAAGAGCCTAGAGATGATGAGCTTAGCAATAAAGAGCCTAGAGATGATGAGCCTAGAGATGATGAGTTAAGTAATGAAGAGCCTAGTAATGATGAAATTAGTAATGATGACATTAGCAATGAATAGCCTATCAATGAAGGGCCTAGTGATGATGAGCATAACAATAATGAGTCTAGAGTTAATGAGCCTAGCGATAATGAGGAGGCTAGAAATAAGGAACCTAGTGGTGAGGCTAGCAATGATAAGCCTAACCATAATGAAGAATAGAATTAAATAAAATGCATGAAAAAAAAACCTAGTTATGTGATAATGTACCTGTGGTTTATGGTTACACTGAATGTGGTTTATGGTTACACTGAATGTGGTTTATGGTTACACTGAATGTGGTTTATGGTTACACTGAAAGTATTCTATTCATAAATATCTTCTGACAACTGGAAGAACAGGTTTCTGAGAGGAAGTAAGACAGCAGCTGATCTGTGAGATCTATTCAACAACCAAGCTAGCACAGTTAGGCACTACAATTACATTGTCCTTTGTGTTGAAGATTTCTAAGCCAGGTATTGTTGTCACCTGGAACACCTGTGGCTAGGAGTACAATACTACTGTCCCATTCAGAAAGGTAATGAATATAAGGGACACAGTTAAGTCTGTTGTGGCTGTGTTGACAAAGGCATTGATGTCACAGTATGTGGGTTTTTTTTTTTACATTAAGCTTTTCACTACCTGTAGGCTCCTTGGGAAGTCAGAGTAGAACAGGAGTTAGTCTCTCTCTCTCTCTCTCTCCATGGGAAGGAAACATAGAACAGGGGTTAGTCTCTCTTTCTCACACACCATGGGAAGGAAGCATAGAACAGGGGTTAGTCTCTCTCTCTCTCACCATGGGAAAGAAGCATAGAACAGGGGTTAGTCTCTCTTTCTCTCACACCATGGGAAAGAAGCATAGAACAGGGTTAGTCTCTCTTCTCTCTCCATGGGAAAGAAGCATAGAACAGGGGTTAGTTCTCTTTCTCTCACACCATGGAAGAAGCATAGAACAGGGTTAGTCTCTCTCTCTCTCTCACCATGGGAAAGAAGCATAGAACAGGGGTTAGTCTTTCTTTCTCTCACACCATGGGAAGGAAGCATAGAACAGGGGTTAGTCTCTCTCTCTCTCTCACCATGGGAAAGAAGCATAGAACAGGGGTTAGTATCTTTCTCTCACACCATGGGAAGGAAGCATAGAACAGGGGTTAGTCTCTTTCTCTCACACCATGGGAAGGAAGCATAGAACAGGGGTTAGTCTCTCTTTCTCTCACACCATGGGAAGGAAGCATAGAACAGGGGTTAGTCTCTTTCTCTCCTTGAGAAGTCAGCATAGTACAGGGGTTAGTCTCTTTCTCTCTCTCCTTGAGAAGTCAGCATAGTACAGGGGTTAGTCTCTCTCTTTCGCCTTTTAAAAAAAGGGTCTAAAGCAGAATTGACTTCAGTGCACCGGGTTTGACCCCATATGACTCGGCCCCTCTCTGCAGAAATGGCACAATCTGTTGTGAGTATTGCACAAAGAATGAACTCCGTAGCTCCTGCAACAATCCTAGGGTCTCTGGAAAAAATGCACTTGTGAACGTTGCGATCTGAATTCAACACCACGACCTTCGGAACGCAAGTCCTCTTATCCGTGTCTTTCTAGGCCTACTTCTGTTTCGCTTTCCCTGAGGTTTCCAGAAAAGGCCCTTCTTGTTATATTGCCCTCAAATTTTCTCAAACTGTGTCCACTCTATGCGCCTTTTCTTCGCCTCTTGGTTCACTAGGATCTGTCTCGTAATCTCTCCATAAGTTCTTCATGTGTCATCCTATCATACCATCTTAATTCCTCTATTTTGCACAGACACCAGTTGATGAATATTTGTAATTTATTAGTTATTGTTTTAATCGTTCTCCGTGTTTCGCATTGGCGTCAACCTCAATGTATATTGGTTCAATTCCAGGTACACACAATTTCCTAGACTACCTAACTTATTTGGGGGGAAAGTTAGAATGGCTGCTGAAAGTTACTGCTAAAGTAACAAAATGAGCAAAAGAAGAGCTTTCAAAGCTAAGAAACTGTGCATCATTGAAGACCATCATTAAATGAAGATGGATTGGTCTGGTATGTTGTATGTCAGCAGAGGCACTGGCTAGGACAGCTTTCCGATGGACAGCGGATGGGAAAGGAAGGACCGGGTGTCCAAGAGAAACACTGAGTTGAAAGATTGTGGCCTGCGATGGGAAACTAGTAGAAAGGTGGCAGAATGACAACAATGTAAATCTCTTGTGGGAGCCACATTTGTCAAACGGGACACGAAGAGAATATAGATATTATAACAGCCCTGAATAATATCACATAATCAGCAGTGTATCTACAGTTAAGTCCTGGTCTATTTTTAAAAAAAAACCGCACAAAAACTATCGCTACTGTCTGTAGTACCATTTTGATAGCAGTGTAGGACAGGTGGGAAGAACGGTATTTAATATCCGCATGGCTAGTACAGTCGCCGCTAAGCTGTTCAGATTAGGATTTTTCATTTATGCCCCCAACAGAAAATAATAATTGGCCTTACCGTGAATTGAACACTATGGGTGATGGTTATTCAATTACGAAATACAACTAGCGTGATACATCATTACTGTGTTTTAAAAAAAAGGTAGGGAGGGTGGTATTTTCTTAAAGCCTAGCTGCAACAAGTAGCAGCTTTATACAGAGAATACAACATAGACCTGCATGCATGTTTCATAGACTATAGCAAGGCTTTCGACCATATACAACACCAGAAAATGTGGAGCATCATGAAAGACATGCACTTTCCAACACACATAATATAACTCATAGAATCTCTATACCACGAACAACAGGCAACCATTAAAATAGGTGAAATAGCTGAATGGTTCGAGATTCAAAAGGAGGTACGACAGGGATGTATTTTGTCACCATACTTATTCAACATATATGCGGAGAACATCATGAGGAATGTACAAGATGATGCCAACTATGTGAATTACGACCCTCTCACTATAGGCGGCAAATCCATACGAGAGCTTAGATACGCAGACGATACAGTATTATTATCCACCATATCTCATGCCTTGTAATCTATATGTGTATTTGCTCCACATATATATAAGTTATTTATCCACTATATTGTTTATTGTTTCTCTTCTTTTCCACTTCCGGTTTTGTGTTGCACTCATTTCGTTATTCGCGTTTATTCCCAGATTTTCATTAGATAGGTTTGAATGTTTCTACATGTAATCGTTCATTTGTAGTGTTCCTCGAAATTCGTCATTCTTGTTGTATTGTTTGCTTGATAAAGGCCTTTTGGTCGAAACGTTGCTGTTTATCGTCACTGTTTCTGTATTTTGTAAAACTATAGTACTTTGTTTTACGTGTTTAGCTATTATCCACGAGCAAAGAAGGTTTGGAAAACCTAATCATGACGACCAAGAAACATAATGAAGACCAACATCTATATTTGAATACACAAAAACAAAAATCATGTCAACTGACAAAGCAAAAGGCTCACCTAACATCCAAATAAACAATGAAGAACTCCAATGTGTAGAAAGCTACGAATATCTGGTCTCAATAATTAACAATAACGGTGACTGCTCCAAAGAGATCGCAAGAAGATTGGCAATAGCAATCAAGAAGTAAAACACAATGAAGAACATGTGGCAAAGCACCAGCAAAATACTAAAATTTAAAATATCAAGAGCATGCATTTTCCCAGTGGCTACTTATGGTTGTGAATCATGGACCATTACGCAAAAAACAAGAACGAAAGTCCAGTCCTTCAAAACT
Organism: Arion vulgaris; assembly: GCA_020796225.1. Classification (NCBI taxonomy): domain Eukaryota; kingdom Metazoa; phylum Mollusca; class Gastropoda; order Stylommatophora; family Arionidae; genus Arion; species Arion vulgaris. The sequence continues at coordinate 42,667,756 of CM036767.1, forward strand.
AAATGCTACAGAAAGATCCTACGAATACCATGGACAGACAAAAGAAAGAACACTGATGTCCTGAAAGAACTAAATGTTAAAGAGAATTGGCTGATAAATAACATACTATACAGAAAAATTACATACTTTTGTTACATCAAGCGTCACGATGGCCTGGAAAGAACAATACTAGAGGGCAGGGTCCCAGGACGCAGAGGCAGACCAAGAAGAAGATGGCTACAAGATATTAAAGAAACCATGAACATGACCATCGACGAAGTGGGTGAACTGGCATGAGACAGAGTGAATTTCAGATGTGCTGCAAAGAGAGCAACATCCTATAAAGGATACGCACCTTGATGATGATAGAGCGTGGCACTGTAGAGACTGCAGTCATGATATTAAAGTCTAGCTGCACCAGTAGTTGCTTACGACAGCTACAGCTGGACTCTACATCGTATACATTAAAGTTAGCTGCAACAAGTAGTGCTATACTAGGCTACAGATACAGTTCATTACAAGCTGACAGCAGCTCTATACCAGAGCGCATGACAGCTAGATACATCTAAAGTTTAGCTGCAACAAGTAGCTGCTATACACAGACAGCTACAGCTGCAGACTCTACATCGTATACATTAAGTTAGCTTCTAAGCTGTATCTAGACAGTACAGACTCATGTATACATTAAAGATAGCTGTCTAGTATGCTACACAGACAGCTGCAGACTCCACATCGTATACATTAAAGTTTAGCTGCAACAAGTAGCTGCTATACAAAGACAGCTACAGACTCTACATCGTATACATTAAGATAGTTGACAGCTGTTGAACAAATGGGGTCACCTCTGACATCTGTTGCCAGGCAACAGACGGAAATGATCATTTTTCAAACTGACATGGAAGGCAGTTACAGTAAAATAATTATGATCGATTAGTGTTCATGATGAAGAAAGTTCGAGTTTTTGTAGTGTTCATGATGCAGTCCTGTGTTCCATTTGGGAACAAGAAGGCGTATGGTAGTACTAGTAGTTTGTAGTAGCAGCAGAAGTCGTTAATAGCAGTAGTGGATGTGGCGGCGGCAACAGAAGTAGCAGTAGTAGTAGAGATCCCCATGTGTTTTTACAATGACAAACAAAATCTTAACATAACGTTTCTACTGATATGTCTTAATCAAGATACAAGTAACCCACAAGGAGAGTGATGAATACAAAGGAAGAATAATGAATAGACGGAAGAATATAGTGTAACTGTCATTACAACATTGTTTCTATATGTGAGCATACGCTTGGGAATTGTATTAAGCATATAAATTAAATTCGCTTGCCCGAAGCTGTCGTCAAGCGTATGCAGGTCATCGGTTTTATTTTATGGTAAATATTCCTACAACAGGGTTGTCAACCGCGCTGATGCACAGTGTTTAAATAGTCACAGCAAAGCTCAACAAAGGAAGTGTTGGAGTCAAGATTAGGAGATATGGCAGTGGAAAGCAAGTTCAAAAAGAGACCAACTAAAGGTGACAATTCCCGAATATTTCCCCAGGACAATGAAGAATGGGAAGCTAAATGTTAAGCAAAGCAGCTAAGACAGAACTAGCTTGTCTTTCTTTCTTTTGTCCTTCTCTGCTTTTTTGCCGCTAGGCGTAGCAGTTAACTGATGATCGGTTTCCGAGATAATGCACGCTCGGTCGCTTGATATGGTGTGGTATTGTGGAGTTTTAAGATTAGCTTGTAACCTGGCAGAACTAGCTTGTAACCTGGTTAATTGTGACCAAATGGCTGTACGATCTCATGTCTCGATGGTATACTGGGAACAGCCAAGGATTAAACAATGCAACCAAGACGGAATCGATTGAGAACATATAAATTTCGTTGGAATCACACCATGCATACAACATATTCGAAAACAACAAAATAAAACGGTTCGTTCGCCTAACAGAATGAAGCCAGATCTACTACCAACTGTGCCTATAACAACCAGCAACCAGGACACAGAGCAGAGGAAGACCAAGAAACCAATGGATAGATAATATCATAGATATCCTTCGACAGTAAAGACTAACAACTACAGATGCAACAAACCCAGCACATAACAGTAAAATGTGAAACTCCCCACGGCACACGTGGAGACGGCGCTTCACGGCACACGTGGACACGGCGCTTCACGGCACACGTGGAGACGGCGCTTCACGGCACACCCTGGGAACGGCGCTTCACGGCACATGTGGACACGGCACATGTGGACACGGCGCTTCAGGGCACATGTGGACACGGCACATGTGGATATGACAAGACCAAGACGGAACTGATTTATAATCGGATTTTAGCTGGGATCATACGAATAATAAACACAGAAATGTGACTTGAAATACAGATAAAAGTAAAGTTTAAGATTTGCTAATTTCAATCAAAACGACAACAATCAAGTGGACAGATTGACAAATGTAAGACATAAAACTGTAAAGTAAACAGTCAATGGTTTAACAGTAAATTATTCATATTTTGAAGGTATGAGAATGTGTAATAATAAATAGGGATGGGTGTGTGTGACACAGGTCCCGTGTTAAAGTTGTGCATCTAAAAAGAGCAATTGACAGATGACAATCGATAAGACGAGGCTGCAACTCCGCTGCCAGTGCAAAATTTCACCCAATAAATGTCTACTTACATTTTCATCATCTTCAAAATTATATAGAGTTCTCGCCAATGCAATGTAGTTCATACACTTCCGCTGGAGACTTCCTGTGTAAGAAAGAGATCAAGGCACATATAGTTATTCACCGAAGTGCAATGATCATGGTTCAATCAATCAATCAATCAATCGATGAACTCTGATCCGGCCCGGACGCTTCTTATGGACACACACAAGCTAGATGGGTTTGCAGCGGTCAGCGACGACTCATAGCTGACTGTCAGGGTACGAACAAAGTTGATCAAGATTCCACTCCGTCTCCCCGTGGCGGACCAGGAAATATGCGGCTACCAAGAAGTCTGGCTAAGTTTGCGGGAGATGAAGAGTGAGAAGTTAACAGGTACCGTAAAATAGAACATTCTGAAGTCGGGCCGAAAGGTCCAGATACCACAGCTCACACTTCCACCATATTGACCACTTGTTACAACTCTGCTTTGTATGTGATCTGAGCCTAAGAGCGATTTTACGTTGTTCCAGTTATGCGCCTACAAGTAGACCAACGCATCCGATTTCTGTGACGCTTTTTATTTACTATGGTAGCTTCCTAGGCTCCTGCATCAGTCACCTCTTACGACAAGCCTTGTAGGTCGCAGTTGTACTATCCTTTGCTTCCCTAGCGGGCCCCGGCACTACACAGACAACAGCTCACACTGACAACTACGACACAACGAATTCTGTTCTCCAGACTACACCCTGCTATAACTAGCAGAAGTACGAAAAATAACGAGGAAGAACAACTCTGATCTACACAAACTATGAGACGTGTCCGAGTGTTATAAACCAGTATGAGAGAAAGAGCGCGTTGAGAAATCCACTGAGTCAGACTGCAATGCAGAGACGGTATCTGAACGTATCATATCTGATTTTACATTGAATATTTACACAAAAATGTGTTAGTTTTCACACAAACTCGTTTTATAACAATGTCGAGAATCAATTTCGTTTGGCCACGCTTCTTTTTTTCCCCCTTCCATATCTGTAACTGTCATGATTGCTCCCGCTGAGCATACAACACAAAAACAAAATGGCGCTTGGTGAATCAATAATTTATAATATAATTCGTTCCGGCGCGTTTTTGCCCCCATCTTTCGTTATTTAGCCTACGTGTTAATGTGTCGTTTGACCTTAAACAAAGTTGGTGGATTCCGCGCTGTTTACACATATTGGATCTTGCAGGAAAGTGGAGTATGTGTTGTCACGCGATGTCTGTCTGATTGTGGGGTAACAATTACCACTACTACAGCGGCAGACTTCAATTATTATAATTGCTGGCAGGAAGCCAGTAGCAGCTAGCATAGGTCGCTCCAGATCTGTCTGCTAGCGAGTTGTGATTAGATAAATATGGATGGGTCGATGTTTACTCATATCATACAAGTGTATCGTGGTTCTATGTGACTAACTCCATGCTGTGCGAATATAAATTTCGAATCCGGGACCGCGCCGTTCTGTTCATGAGAGCATTTTATTTTTTCAAAGACCCCTAGGATTGTTGCCGGAGCTATGGAATTCGTGCTTTGTGCAATACTCTCGGCAGGTGGTGTACCATTTCTGCTGACAGGGACCGAGCCATATGGGACGATTTCAGCCAAACCTCCTTAGTAGCCTCTTACGACATGCGTGACAGGTAACAGTGGTTCTATTCTTTACACCCCAAATTTAGGCCCCGGCAACCACTCGGGAGGGATAAGGGGTATGTTCTTTGGTCTCTTGACGACCTACTGTTGGATGAGGCGCCCCCGGCAACATAACGTCGACTAGCTCAGACGGGAAAATCAAAATTCGTACTTAATGGGGGCTAGTTTTTAATAAGTGTTTGGTAGAACACTGTAATGTTTTCTGCAATTTTACACAATTCTACATCTGATAGTAGACTGGACAGAGAGATCGAAACTAGAATCCAACAAGCCAACAACATTACATACCAGCTTACCCCAATTTTGAAACACCCAGCTATTCCAGTAGTGACTAAAAGACAGATTAAAAATGCAATCTTCATACCAACACTGTGCTACCAGAGCCAAACATGGGTACTGACAAAAGAACAAGAAAGGAAAATTACCACATGCGAAATGAGATTCCTGAGGAAAGCAGTAAATAAAACAAGAGACCATAAAAGATATGAGGAAATTAGAAGAACAGTCGGAACAACACCTGCTATTAGATTCATTGAAAAACAGAGATTCAAATGGTTTGTCCACTTGGTCAGAATGAACCCGAGTACACCAGTTGAAAGAGCGTGCAACCTGAAAATGGAATCATCAAGAGGAAGGGGCAGACCAAGAAAAAGATGGTTTGATGGAGTTACTGACATCTTAAAACTCCACAATACCACAACATATCAAGCGACCGAGCGTGCATTATCTCGGAAACCGATCATCAGTTAAACCTGCTACGCCTAACGGCAAAAAAGCAGAGAAGGACAAAAGAAAAGAAAGAGGAACACACAAGCAGATTACCAACAGACTCAAAGAGCAATGTTACTCCGATACAGTGGATACAAAGCAAAAGGCCGTCCACGCAAAAGTTGGACCTCAGAGATAACAGTGGTGACGAAAGACACTGTTTTTTTTTCAGATTCAGAAACACTTGAGCTTCCAGCTCTTCGGCTCGGTGCTATGGACATCGTAACCCTTCGATTCGGTACCCGAAACCGTAAATCTGGAGAACATGTGGCTTTTTCTGCCAGCCCGCGGAATTGAACCCGCACTCACAGAGGGCTTGTCACACCGTCGTTCAACGCGCTACGAACACGTTAGGCAAAGACACTGTTTATGAAGCGCATACAAAAGCCCGTTTAAAAAAATTTATTCTGATGAGACAAAACAGGATTCGAGATAAGAAGAAGAAGAAAGAATGAAATATTCTTTGTGAACAAAATATTTAGAATATATAGTTTAAAAAAAAACAAAAACCAGGTGCCACAATGAACGTTTTATGTTCCCGTAGTGCTCTTAACTTATTGTGGCCGGGCCTAGATCCACGTATAAACACGAGAAATGTAAAGATTACATTAAGCACACATTAAGAGTGATGGTACAACAGATGGGTATGATGTTCTTCTATTAGAGGGAGCACACACGCTCACTGGTGGAAACATATCGCGAGGACGCAGTGAGGGCCACCTTCCAAAGTGAGCGAGTAGTAGTCAGTCACGTGTGTGAAAACAAATCTCAGCAGATAAAAATATCGTTTTTTTTCGGTGATATAGTTTCTCTCTCATGAACCCATCTTGACCTTTTCTGTCAACATTTGATAAATGTATGTTGGTATCAAAGTGAACATGGCGGCTAGAATAAGTATTCAACAACAGCAACAACAAAGCAGTAGATTGCTTGCACATTTGAGTGAAGGAGAGAGAGAAAAAGAGACAGAAATAAAGAGATATAGAGAAAGAGGAAGATAAGAGAAAGATGGAAAGAGAGAGATAGAGAGAAAGATAGAGATAGAAAGACAGAGAAAAAGAGACACAGAAAGAAAGAGAGAGATAGAAAAGAGACAGATATAGAGAAAGTGATGAAGATAGAGAAAGATGGAAAGAGAGGAAGATAGAGAAAGAAAGATAGAAAGAGAGATGAGAGAGTAAGAGAAATATAGAGAAAGATAGAAATAAGAGAGAACGAGAGAGCGTAAGAGAGAACGAGAGAGTGTAATAGAAAGATATAAATAAGAGAAAGAGAGATAGAAAGTAAGAGAAAAAGAAAGAGATAGACCAGAAACAGATAAATATAGTGAAACTGAGCTAGAATACAATTATTAATGACAATAAGATGTGCGAGAATGTACGAGGAGTGAATGGGAATGAGAGGAGTGAATGGGAATGAGAGGAGTGAATGGGAATGAGAGGAGTGAATGAAGGAAGGAAGAGTATGAGGGCCTAGTAGAGTACGATTCAGAGAGTAAAAGGTGGCTTGACATAAATCCTATAAACATTTGCCAGGCCTAGATTTACAAAGAAAGTGTATACAACCGCTTGTACGGACGCAGGCCGGAAGTGTTAGAACTCACTTAAGACGGGCAGAGACAGACGTCTTACGATGTCGTGTGAGGCCTGATCAGACGAAACGTTTTCACCTCACAGTTTGCTTGTAATGAATATCTAGCACTTCCGGTCTGCTGCCTTGAAGTTGTGCACTGAAAGACTACTACCTCCTTTCTCTAAATTTTTACCTTTCTTTGCCCTCTCGCAAGCGGACCATCATCCTTTCTCTAGATAGTGGTTTCTAGATAAAGAGTTATTCCCCTTTATCAGTAATAATAGAAGAAAACTAGTCACGACAGAGATGATGTGTCACGAAGAATGCTGCGGTAACAAGAAGAGACCGGTTTAGAAATGAAGACATCAGGGGAAAAAGTGGGTATAAAATCAGTACTGAACTTCATCAAGAAACAACAAATTAAAGGATTCGCCACATAAGCAGATTACCAACAGACAGTGCACCTCAAAGAGCAATGTTGCTCCGATACAATGGATACAAAGCAAAAGGTCGGCCACGCAAAAGATGGACCCCAGAGATAACATAGGCGACGAAAGACACTATGAAAGGCATACAAGGGCTCGTTCTAGAAATCTCTTATCCTGACGCTGTGAGGCAAAACAAGATTGAAGTAAAGAAAGATCAGTAATCAAATAATTATCCAACACGTTATCATGATTGTTTAGGAGCGTCTGCCGAATGGATTAACATGCAGGCACCGATTCGGGAGATCCGGGTTCAATTTCCGGTACAGCCATGTTTTTTTTTCTGTCGGGGTGCATAAAGAAAATATAAATAGTTTCACGGCGACTCCCCTAGGCATGCGGACATTAAATTCTTCAGGCGCATGCCCCCTATCCTACACCGCCCTAAAATACGGTAACACAGGCAGTAAAATCATGATTTGTATCCTATATTCACTATCGTTGGTTAAAGAGAACTCACTTACACAGAACTAACCTGTCATTAACAAAAACAAGTTCCAATATAAGATTTGTTATTACTCGGAAACTTCAAAATATTTCTTCGTTTAACGTGACAAATATCGTTTGTAATGTTGCAGTTCACAGCGAGGTATGTGATAATATGTACATCTGGTCTGATGAATTCCTTTAAAAAACGGTGTGTTTAGGATACACCCCCGTGTGGGTTCCGGAGACTAGAATGGATGTCTCCGCTCAAGATGTCGTAAAAGGCGACTAAGATGAGTTCGTCGGTTCGGTGACCCAACACTGTGTTTAAAAAAACCCAGTTACAGTAACATACAGGAAAAACCCCACCAAGATCCGTAGGATATAGTGGTAGAGGATGAAGCAACTGTCAATGATGAAGGGCATGGTGAAAAGCTATAGAAAGAGAGCTCAAAACCACGCATAGGACTAGATTTTGAGGATGAAATATCTTCACCATCTTCAAAATTACACCGGAGACCATGGCCGGTGCTACGGAGTTCGTGTACTACCGCTGAGATCTTCCTGTGCAAGAAAGAGATCGGAGCACATATGGTTTACTCACCGAAGTGCAATGATGATGGTCCTATCTATCAATTTAAGGTAGAAATATAAGACAAAGTGAAATGCGTTGACATTTTCTGTCTCTGCATACTCGTTTAGCCAGGCCGCAGTGATTCAGCCTGTTACCAGGGCTACGCGGCAACGAACATGGTTGTAAAGCCAGGTCTCTAGTCACTTTACTACTGTCGAGCCTCTAAGAGACCAAAGTTGAAGAAGTTACTTCATTGAACTAGGCGTATCATATTGCTCAATTCCTCTCGGTAGAAATGGCACGCCACCGGCCGAGAGTGTTGCACAAACTCTGTAGCTCCAGCAACAATCCTATGGATCGTATGAAACAAACGCACATGTGAGCTGTACGCGGTCCGGATTCTCTCGAGATCACCGCCCAGACCGATGTACCAGATCTCCCCATAAATTATATTCATGTGGAAATATGATTCATGCAGCCTTTGCATTGGTGTGTTTTACGTCACATCTTCAGCACCATTTGGTACTCTGGTGCTCATCCTTCGGCGATGTGTCCGGTTTCAGCCAGCGTTTACTTGGTTCGCTGTCCGGTTTCAGCCAGCGTTTACTTGGTTCGCTCTCCGTTCTGTAACCATCTAGTGTTTTTTACGGTGTGGGTAGCTAGACCCACGCCCAACCTCCTTAATCGCCTCTTACGACATGCGTGGCAGGTAACCGTGGTTCTATTCTTTACACCCCAATTTGGACATCGGTAACCACTCGGGTGGGTCCGGATTCGAACCCACGATCTGCAGGCAACTAATATCCAAAATATTTAAAGAACATGTACAATAAATTCGACACTGGTTAAAATGGGTAGAGCGCTAATTGTTCAACCATGACCGTGTTTGGTCGGAACCTCAGGTAGTAGTAGCATGTCCTTTGCGGAACGTCCTTTTCATCACATCCAACCTGAAAAACTGTCTTTAGCAAGTTATCTTCTTCAACGTCACGTTCAAGGTTTATTTGATGTCCTACTGCCACTTTCGTCTTGGTCGTCCCCTGCCTCGTACTCCAGAAACCATACCTTTCATTACCATTCTCTTCAAACCACTGTGACGCCAGTGCATTCTGTGAGCCACTGTGAGTTCGGCGCCAAGTACTGTAGTCAATTGTACTTATCCATGACATCATCTACTACTACTACACTTTGGATTCTCCGAAAGGAGTTAATTCTTATTTTTCATGTTTGTTGACCTACAAACTCTAATATAACAAAAAAAAGGTTCACCTTAGGTTGAAATGGTGTGCCTTAGCTTAAAAAGACTTTACATTAACAAACAAACATCACTATCATGTGACATACGTGCTGGTGTAGACAACCATCTTACTATCTTCTACTCTTTCTCCCACATCAAGTGACGTTTTAAATCATACATTTTTCAACGCTTAGAATATCATTCCGTGGTTTGTATCGAAGTTTTGTTTTGAAACTAACGCAGTGAGTGATTATTGATCTGCTTGTTGGCTTGCATGCAACTAATGTCTGTCTTGTTTGTCCATTGTTCATTATTGCTTGGTGTTTGTACAATTGTATTTACATAAACAAGATTTCGCTGGAAATATTAGCTGGCATGACTTGTCACTAGTACAATTGAAATGTCTCTAGCGGATTTGTTGTTTTGTGTGTTTGCATATGACATATGCACACACACACCTGCAGTAGAGAGGGAAAAGGAGTCGTTATTAAGAACGAGTAAACAGAGAAGGAAGAAAGGGTGACACCGAGAAAGTGTAAAGAAGAAAGGAAGAAAGGGTGACACCGATAACATGTAAAGAGAGAAAATGAAGAAAAGGTGACAATGAGAACGTGTAAAAGAGAGAAAATGTGACACCGAGAACGTGTAAAAGAGAGAAAATGAAGAAAGGGTGACACTGAGAAAGTGTAAAAGAGAGAAAAGGAATAATGGGAACGTGTAAAGAGAAAGGGAATAATGGGGAAAGTAAAAAAGGAATAAAGGGAAAATGGGAACGTGTAAAAAGAGAATGAATAAATGGGACACTGAGAACGTGTAAAATATATTGTCGAAATTGGACATTGAGAATATGTAAGAGAGAGAGAGAGAAATAAGAAACGAGACAATGAGAGCGTCATCGTTTATCTCAATGTACGTTTCCATCTGTCTCAAGTTACACTATTGCACATAGTTAAGAATGTTATCAGGATTAGAAATGTGTTGGTGATTAGCCATTTATAACATGTACTACGTTTATCTAGGCAGTGTAACATGTGGTGCGTTGATAGAGGTTATGTAACATGAGTTAGTGAGATGGGAGCTGATGTGTTTAAGACATAACTGGGGGGTGTGTCATAGCTGCTAGCGAACTGGATAACAGTCTGAACTTGTGACTAAGCGCCGTGGAATATCCTGGGTTCGAATGTCAGCTTGGCCACATAAAAAAAACCCACAACTATCGGGGTGCACACACGCGGCCTTCGTAAATAATGGCACTTCGCACCATTTTTCAAGATGGCGGGTGAGGCAAAAAATATTCAAATGTATTTAGTAAACATACGGACTCAAACGGACTTCTTTAGTAAACATAACAAGGCATACATAGGCACGGCACCTGTTGATGATGAACACAACAAGGGCGACTCGTCTAACCCTAGGACACAAATTAAAGCTCCCACCCCTAAGCTTAATGGCAAAAGTGGTCAACCCATACCATTATCCACCTGGGAAAAGACGTATGTGACAATTACACCGTCTCCGCCTATGACGGCATATGGCAATATAGCCGCCAGCGCTGAGGCCATTATTTACGAAGGCCGCGGCACTCGGCAGGACTACAATAGGAGACCCTGATCCTTTACTTTGAGTCCTAAATGACAAGTACCACTGAAGTCGGAGTAAGGCTCACCTCAACGGGAATGTTGACACTGCGGGTTAGGAAAAGTAACCTTCACTAAAAGAAATCAGTCAGAGGCGGCATAATTATCCATTCATAACGGGTGAACCAGAGAAAATGTCAGATCTGACAAGCTGAAAGTAATAATTCTCCCTGAATCGATTTTTTTTAAAACGTATATTTGTTTCCTTATATAGTATTTTTGGTGTTTTGTTTCGATCCAGAAGCACTTGAGCTTTCAACTCTTCGACTCGATGCCATAGACATCGTAACCCTTCAGTTCGGTGCCACGAACACCGTACATCTACATAATTTGTGGATTTTCTACTAGCCCGCGGAATTGAACCGCACTCACAGGAGGCTTCTCACCCATCGTCCAACGCGCTACAAACACACTGGGCAGGGGGGCTCTTAGTTTAAAAACTAGTATTATTTTTGAGGCTGCAACAAATGCTATTTATTTACTATACTATGATAGCTTCCCTAGGCCCCTACCTCAGTCGACTCTTACGACATGCCTTGTAGGTCGCAGTGTTACTATTCTTTGCTCCTCTTCAGAGCCCGGCAACACACAGACAAATTTAAAAATATCAAAAATAATGACACCATATATCTTAGAAACACAACATACAAACTAGTATTACACTTCAAACATGAACTTTTTTAAAACATGCCCGCCTCTAACTAACCAGATCAGGTTTCTAGTTTGTTTTTTAAAACGTTACGGTTGTTGTACAACACAGTGAAATGAAAATTAATGAAACGAGAAAATTCTTCTCGTAAAACAAATAACTCACGTCTTCAGGAGGTCGTCCCAAGCATCCAGACACGCATATGCCCTCTTACTCACGACCCCCATACGTTATCAGCACACTCGTGCATTATTTGTACTGCGTGAACACAGCGTGAACGCTTGTTTCTTTGTTCACAAGAGTTCAAGTGCACAGCAGCAAAAAAAGATGAATTATCTCTAGGAAATTTTCTTCTTAAAAACTGTCACATTTTTGTCTGAGATCAAAACGGACATCTCGACGTTGCAAATCAACGTCGTCTATGGATACGTTTATAGTGCGAGGGATGCTGTCTTATTCTCTCTCTCTCTCTCTTTATATTATATGTTCTTTGTAGAACGTTGTTCTTAACAAAACACATCGGGAAAGAATGCGAGAGGAAGACCACGAAAAAGATGGTGAGATGTCATAGCAGAACCCTGTCAAAGAGTAAAAATAACAATCACACAAGCCACCAGAACAGCGCAAGACAAAAACAGAAAACCACGACACTGGGCAACAACCCGGTAGCAGTGTGACGACAAAAGATGAAGTTCTTATCACAGCCCGACTGAAATACTGTAGTTAGCTAGCCTGGTCTCCCGCATACCCATTGTCATGTTAAATGTATATTTAATGTTCTGTTGCCACCGTCGACTTGGTCGTTCCCTGTCCTGTACTGCATGGTCTAACTAAATACGAAAGATTGACTTCAAATCACCAGAGTTTACCCCATATGACTCGGTACCTCTGCTCAGAAATGGCACATCACATGCCAAGAGTATTGCACACAGCATGAATGCCGTAGCTCCTGTGATGGTCCCTAATATCATTTTTAAGAGTGCGTTACAAATTTTGTAGGAATTTAAATGTTTTTAATGAATTTTGCACGGGCAGCTACTTAACATCCTACTATCATCGATTTGCAACTGACAATGGTTTTTAAGGTGCTCAAATTGAACACTGAGTCCGCCTGAGTGGTTACCGGGGCCCAAATTTGGGGGTAAAGAATAGAACCACTGTTACCTGCCACGCATGCCGCAAGAGGTGACTAAGGAGGTTTGGCTGAAATTGGATGCACTGTCCCAAACGTGTAGAAGTCTATGCGTTTAGGGGCCTACCAAACCAATGTGCAACGTATACACGTTCTTGACAAAGATCAAACATATCACAAAGAGTGATTAAAATTGGTCGTAAAGAACGAACGCAAAGATGACGGACACGGGGTCTACGTTACATCATCCACCTCCTATAGGACTCACTACAAGTATTCAAACAAACAAAAATGTTCGTATCCTTTTCAGACCTTTGGGTATGAAGTGCCCGTCACTTCACATTTCTAGACCATAGTGTACAGGAGGTAGGGGGGTCCATTCCTTTCCTCACGTGTGGAACGTCGGGCTGAGTGTAGTACTGAACCAACAACATTCTTGAGACCGAGTAGTTAGGCCGAAAGCTTACGTGGTACGCTAATCCGTCTCCTCATTACTAGTATGCTTAAGTTAATTGTGTAGATAGATATCTACCTTGATGCTGCCCTAATGTCTATCATGCACTCAGGGTCTATCATGCACTCAGGTTTCATGCACTCATCTTACTGCCTCAGGATCTATCATGCACTCAGGATCTAACACTTCATTTTCTTCCCTTTCAACTCCCAACAGAGCACATGTCTTCAACAACTTTTCTCTCCCTGCCATCCTTTCCAAGCTTTACCTATCCCTTTGATATCAGTCTCGCCCGAGTGGTTACGGGCCTAAATGTGGGTGTACAAATTGAACCACTGTTACCTGCCACGCATGTCGTAAGAGGCGTCTAAGAGGTTTGGCTGAATCGGATGACGTGTCCTAAACGTGTAGAAGTCATGCGTTTAGGTGCCTACAACAATGCAACGTATAACGTTCTTGGCAAGATTAAACATATCACATAGAGTGATTAAATTGGTCGTAAAGAACGAACGCAAAGAAGAAGAAGATATCAGTCTCCATCTCTCAACTCCCAACGGAGCACATGTCCTCAACAAACTTCCAGCTCTTCCTCTCTCTCGCCATCCTTTCCAAGTTTTACCTATCCTTTTAATATCAGTCTCCATCTCTCTTCTCCAGGCATATCTAGGCCTTCCTCTATTTCCTCTTTCCCTGCGAGTTCCAAAACAGTGCATGTCTTGCTATTCTTCCAGTCGGTCTTCTCATTGGGTGTCCTATCCATCGCCAGTGTCTCTTCCTTAGCTCTTTCTCCACCGGTATATCCTTAGTTCTTTCTCTGAGTTCCCCGTACGTAATCTTATGCCATCTCAGTCCCTCTAACACTTCACCGTATCTGCATACTTTGTCCGTGAAAGCTTTGCTTTTGATAAGAATACCGTGTTCTTACGCATAAAAGCAAAATAGATATTTGAGAACAGGAAAGGGGGAACAAGTTAAATGTATACACAAAGACACGTGAAGAAAGCCAGATTTCCGCCTCTGACATTTACGTCAAACTGTGACGGAATCAATGTTTGTGTTGAACGTCAGACATCAAAGATAATTTACAAGTGATCTATCAGTCACTTTATTTAGAATTAACAGAAGCACTTTGCCGCAATTCTCAATCTTATTCTGGAAACCATTACCGTTTCTTCAACACCATTAAAATGTTTGGTTAATATATCTCTCCATCTTCTCTTTCTTGAACCCTTTGCATCTCACTTCAATGTCTGCTTTGATACTCTTTGATCATTTCTTCTCAATGTGTTCCCAACATATCTCCATCTTCTCTTTCTTGAACCCTTTGCATCTCACTTCAATGCCTGCTTTGATACCCTTTGATCATTTCTTCTCAATGTGTTCCCAACATATCTCCATCTTCTCTTTCTTGAACCCTTTGCATCTCACTTCAATGCCTGCTTTGATACTCTTTGATCATTTCTTCTCAACGTGTTCCCAACATATCTCCATCTTCTCTTTCTTGAACCCTTTGCATCTCACTTCAATGCCTGCTTTGATACTCTTTGATCATTTCTTCTCAATGTGTTCCCAACATATCTCCATCTTCTCTTTCTTGAACCCTTTGCCTCCTACTTCAATGCCTGCTTTGATACTCTTTGATCATTTCTTCTCAACGTGTTCCCAACATATCTCCATCTTCTCTTTCTTGAACCCTTTGCATCCAACTTCAGTGCCTGCTTTGATATTCTTTGATCATTTCTTCTCAACGTGTTCCCAACATATCTCCATCTTCTCTTTCTTGAACCCTTTGCATCTCACTTCAATGCCTGCTTTGATACTCTTTGATCATTTCTTCTCAATGTGTTCCCAACATATCTCCATCTTCTCTTTCTTGAACCCTTTGCATCTCACTTCAATGCCTGCTTTGATACTCTTTGATCATTTCTTCTCAATGTGTTCCCAACATATCTCCATCTTCTCTTTCTTGAACCCTTTGCATCTCACTTCAATGCCTGCTTTGATACTCTTTGATTTCTTCTCAATGTGTTCCCAACATATCTCCATCTCTTTCTTGAACCCTTTGCATCTCACTTCAATGTCTGCTTTGATACTCTTTGATCATTTCTTCTCAATGTGTTCCCAACATATCTCCATCTTCTCTTTCTTGAACCCTTTGCATCTCACTTCAATGCCTGCTTTGATACTCTTTGATCATTTCTTCTCAATGTGTTCCCAACATATCTCCATCTTCTCTTTCTTGAACCCTTTGCCTCCCACTTCAATGTCTGCTTTGATACTCTTTGATCATTTCTTCTCAATGTGTTCCCAACATATCTCCATCTCTTTCTTGAACCCTTTGCATCCCACTTCAATGCCTGCTTTGATACTCTTTGATCATTTCTTCTCAATGTGTTCCCAACATATCTCCATCTTCTCTTTCTTGAACCCTTTGCCTCCTACTTCAATGTCTGCTTTGATACTCTTTGATCATTTCTTCTCAATGTGTTCCCAACATATCTCCATCTCTTTCTTGAACCCTTTGCATCCCACTTCAATGCCTGCTTTGATACTCTTTGATCATTTCTTCTCAATGTGTTCCCAACATATCTCCATCTTCTCTTTCTTGAACCCTTTGCATCTCACTTCAATGCCTGCTTTGATACTCTTTGATCATTTCTTCTCAATGTGTTCCCAACATATCTCCATCTTCTCTTTCTTGAACCCTTTGCTCCTCACTTCAATGCTGCTTTGATACTCTTTGATATTTCTTCTCAATGTTCCCAACATATCTCCATTTTCTCTTTCTTGAACCCTTTGCATCTCACTTCAATGTCTGCTTTGATACTCTTTGATCATTTCTTCTCAACGTGTTCCCAACATATCTCCATCTTCTCTTTCTTGAACCCTTTGCCTCCCACTTCAATGTCTGCTTTGATACTCTTTGATCATTTCTTCTCAATGTGTTCCCAACATATCTCCATCTTCTCTTTCTTGAACCCTTTGCTCCCACTTCAATGCTGCTTTGATACTCTTTGATCATTTCTTCTCAATGTGTTCCCAACATATCTCCATCTTCTCTTTCTTGAACCCTTTGCATCTCACTTCAATGTCTGCTTTGATACTCTTTGATCATTTCTTCTCAATGTGTTCCCAACATATCTCCATCTTCTCTATCTTGAACCCTTTGCATCTCACTTCAATGTCTGCTTTGATACTCTTTGATCATTTCTTCTCAATGTGTTCCCAACATATCTCCATCTCTTTCTTGAACCTTTGCCTTCCACTCAATGCCTGCTTTGATACCCTTTTGATCATTTCTTCCTCAATAAGTGATTTCCCAAATATCTCCATCATCTTTTTTCTTGAACTCCTTTGCATCTCACTCAATGTCTGCTTTGATACTCTTTTTGATTCATTTCTTCTCAATGTTTCCTACAAATATCTCCATCTCTTCTTGAATCTCTCTATTCTCCACTTCAATGCCTGCATGATACTTTTGATCATTCTTCTCAATGTATTCAACATATTCATCTTCCCCTTTATTGAACCCTTTGCATCTCCTCAATGCAGCTGTTTGATAGTAATTGATCATTTCTCAATTGTTTCCCAAATACTATCTCCATCTTCTTTTCTTGAGACCTGCATCTCACTTCAATGCCTGCTTTGATACCTTGATCATTTCTTTCAATTTTCAACATTCTCCATCTTCTTTTTTGAACCCTTTCGTCTCATTCAATGCCTGCTTTGATACTCTTTGATCATTTTCTCAATGTGTTCCAACATATCTCCATCTTCCTTTCTGAACCTTTGCATCTCACTTCAATGCCTGCTTTGATACTCTTTGATTTCTTCTCAATGTGTTCCCAACATATCTCCATCTCTTTCTTGAACCCTTTGCCTCCCACTTCAATGCCTGCTTTGATACTCTTTGATCATTTCTTCTCAATGTGTTCCCAACATATCTCCATCTTCTCTTTCTTGAACCCTTTGCCTCCCACTTCAATGCCTGCTTTGATACTCTTTGATCATTTCTTCTCAACGTGTTCCCAACATATCTCCATCTTCTCTTTCTTGAACCCTTTGCATCCCACTTCAATGCCTGCTTTGATACTCTTTGATCATTTCTTCTCAATGTGTTCCCAACATATCTCCATCTTCTCTTTCTTGAACCCTTTGCATCCCACTTCAATGCCTGCTTTGATACTCTTTGATCATTTCTTCTCAATGTGTTCCCAACATATCTCCATCTTCTCTTTCTTGAACCCTTTGCCTCCCACTTCAATGCCTGCTTTGATACTGTGATCATTTCTTCTCAATGTGTTCCCAACATATCTCCATCTTCTCTTTCTTGAACCCTTTGCATCCCACTTCAATGCCTGCTTTGATACTCTTTGATCATTTCTTCTCAATGTGTTCCCAACATATCTCCATCTTCTCTTTCTTGAACCCTTTGCATCTCACTTCAATGCCTGCTTTGATACTCTTTGATCATTTCTTCTCAATGTGTTCCCAACATATCTCCATCTTCTCTTTCTTGAACCCTTTGCATCCCACTTCAATGCCTGCTTTGATACTCTTTGATCATTTCTTCTCAATGTGTTCCCAACATATCTCCATCTTCTCTTTCTTGAACCCTTTGCCTCCCACTTCAATGCCTGCTTTGATACTCTTTGATCATTTCTTCTCAATGTGTTCCCAACATATCTCCATCTCTCTTTCTTGAACCTTGCCTCCCACTTCAATGCCTGCTTTGATACTCTTTGATCATTTCTTCTCAATGTGTTCCCAACATATCTCCATCTTCTCTTTCTTGAACCCTTTGCCTCCCACTTCAATGCCTGCTTTGATACTCTTTGATCATTTCTTCTCAATGTGTTCCCAACATATCTCCATCTTCTCTTTCTTGAACCCTTTGCCTCCCACTTCAATGCCTGCTTTGATACTCTTTGATCATTTCTTCTCAATGTGTTCCCAACATATCTCCATCTTCTCTTTCTTGAACCCTTTGCCTCCCACTTCAATGCCTGCTTTGATACTCTTTGATCATTTCTTCTCAATGTGTTCCCAACATATCTCCATCTTCTCTTTCTTGAACCCTTTGCATCTCACTTCAATGCCTGCTTTGATACTCTTTGATCATTTCTTCTCAATGTGTTCCCAACATATCTCCATCTTCTCTTTCTTGAACCCTTTGCATCTCACTTCAATACCTGCTTTGATACTCTTTGATCATTTCTTCTCAATGTGTTCCCAACATATCTCCATCTTCTCTTTCTTATAACATTTGTTAAGAATAACTTCAGAAATATCTTCTAACTCAGGTAGTCAGCAACGTTTCGACCAAAAAGGCCTTTATCAAGCAAAACGATAGAACAAACCTGACGGATAGCTCAGAACACTACCCTATACAGTAGAAAATTTTAACCACAAAATCTAACCAACCATGAACAATTCAGATTAAAATAAAAACTGTGCCAACCAAGAGGAAACGAAGCTCTTCTAGGTCTGACGCAATGCAGAGAAAGCCGCAAGGAATCTGCACCGCAGATGAAGACTAGATTTGGAGGCAGAGATCAATAATATGAAGAAGAGCTGGAGGGAGCTGCAGGAGAGATAGGAAGACTTGGTATGAGTTGGTTGAGGGCTTATGCCCCAATCCGGTTTAAAAAGGCAGAGAGAGAGAGAGAGAGAGAGAGAGAGAGAGAGAGAACAATTACAAATAAACTGCAAACATTCATTAAGTGGGAGATCTCTGCAGAAGTTTATGTAATACAAACAAAAATGATATTTATAAAAAGAAAGTTGGGACACAACCTTGACAGAATTACATTGAGAAACAAAGAATGAGGTGGTTCGGCCACTTAATAATGATGAAACCAAACTCCACAGTATACACAGTCTTCTACAACAGAACAGAAGGCGAGAGGAAGATTATGACAGATAAATTGATGGCATAGCAGAATCCTGTTAAAATCTAAAAATAACTATCACTCAAGACACAGTCAACTTTAGATAACTAGGCCAGACAACTGACCGAAGATTCCCCGACCTAGATCAGAAAAGGGGGCTGGAAATTACAGATGTTTGATAGAACACTACATACTTTTTTGCAATTTTACTAAATTCTGTGAGTCTATGGTTATTTATTGGTGAAAATATTCATAATATTGATATTCCTTATTGTTAAACTTAACTTGTTGCATAATATAACTTCGATTTAACATTTTGTGTTGATTTTAACATGAATTCGTCTATATACACCAATACTGGAATGCGAGGTTACATGGTGTAGTTGTGGTCTGATTTCCCATAATTCTTACCGGAGTCCGAAGGCCCATAAGTTTATAGTTGGCTCTGCCCAAGATAGAGCAGCACAAGATAAAAACAGGAAACTATGCCACTAGACAACAACCCAATAATAGTGTGATGGCACAAGAAGAAGAACAATGGTTTGTGTAATTAAAGCATTAACGAGTACAAAGCAAGAGGAAGACCACGCAAAAGATGTGACGGTACCAAGAACAGCCTTAAGAAAATGAATAACAGCGTACAAAGTGTATTAGAACAAGCACACACAAGATCACTGTCTTCACAGATTTGTCTTGCAACACTGCGACACTGGCTGATAAAATACAGAGACTTTTGATGGACATTAACCAGGACTGAAGATTTGATTGTTTGATTGCCTTGCACCAAACAGATGCCCAAGACAATAGATACACTTTCTAGAACAGCTTAACCAATAAAATGATTTGTTGGGAAATGACTAAAGATATATAAAAAGCAAGATGAATGCATTTGAAAATAGATATCTGTGACAAATAATGAAAATAAAATGGAACGAATTCAGGAGAAGTATCAACCACTAGTAACAACTGTTATAAGAAAGAGAAGATTGAGATATGTTGGTCACACCTTGAGGAGAAATGATCAACGAATATCAAAGCAGACATTAAAGTGGGATGCAAAGGTTCAAGACAGAGAGGATGACCTAGGGAGACCCTGAAACGAACTTTGCTGAGAGAGGCAAGAAATATCGGTCTCACTTCCATGGAGGAGATTTAGCGAGTTGCCCAGGATAGAGCGGTATGGATAAATTGCTTGCAGGCTCTATGTAGCGTACAATGGTACAAGAGGAATTATTATTATTTATTAACTAATAAGACATAGTGAAAAAGCAAACCATGAGAAATAACAACACATCAGAAAACTCAATTATGTTAACAAATGAAATCATAGAGGAAATTCAAGATTTTGTGTACCTGGGAAGTCAAGTATCGCAGGATGATGATTCAGAAAAGGACATCATTGGAAAAATCAAGAAAACTCAATATTTCGCCATGCGAAATTCTGGAACATCATAATATTAAATCCGAAAACCAAACTTAAAATATATAGAACCAGTGTCTTGGTAGTGTTATTTTACAATAGCTTCATATCGACCACTTGTTAACCATTCTTTGTGATTTGTACATGATCCAAGCCTAAGAGTGATTGTGCGTCGACATGTAGGCGAGCACATCCGATTTCTGCTACGCTTTTTATTTACTAGGTAGCTTCCCTAGACCCCTACCTCAGTCTCCTCTTATGACATGTCTTGTAAGTCGCAGTGTTACTAGTCTTTGCCCTCTTGCGAGCCCCAACAACACACTGGCGATATAGTAGCGAGTGCTGGAAAATGAGCTACATGATAAACAAGATGGTTTATTTCAAAATAGATGTTGAAGAATCATAAAAATTGTCAGGTCAAATATGTTAGCAAAAGAGGAGCTTTTAAAATGAGTAATGCCCGAGTGGTTACCAGGGCCCAAATTTGGGGTGTATAAAGAATAGAACCACTGTTACCCGCCACACGTCGTAAGAGGCGACTAAGGAAGTTTGGCTGAAATCGGATGCATGTGTCCTAAACGCGTAGAAGCCTATGCATTTAGGGGCCTACCAAAAAAATGTGCAACGTATACATGATCTTGACAAAGATCAAACATATCACAAAGAGTGATTAATATTGGTCGTACAGAACGAATGCAAAGCAGAAGAAAAAAATGAATAAATTGCGCTTCAGTTGAGACCATCAGTAAAAGAAGAAGATGGAATCTTATTTAGATGAAATGGTATGTAAAATACCAGTAGAAGCATTGGCTAGGACAGCTCTCAGGTGAACAGCGACCTGGAAAAGAAGGCTTGAACATGTAAAGAAAACACGGAGAAGAACTGTGGAAAGAGAGTTCAAAGATTGGAAACTGACGTGGGAAACAGTTGTAAGGCGGCAGAATGACAACAATAGAAATCTCTTGTGGAGAATATAGATACTCCTTCGAACGCTCCATATAGATCACTTGTTAACCCCTCTTTGTGATTTGTATGCGATCTGAGCCTAAGAGTGATTATACATTGTACCAGTTATGCACCAATAAGTAGGCAAGCACATTAGATTTCTGCTACGTTTTTTATTTACTAGGGTAGCTTCCCTAGGCCCGTACCTCAGTCATCTCTTACATGCCTTGTAGGTCACAGTGTTACTATTCTTTGATTCACTTGTGGACCCCAGAAACACATGGGCAATATAGATAATAGATAGATTCATCATGCGTGTCTGCACAAGACATAGGGACATGCTAATTGTCTGCACAAAACATAGGGACATGCTAATTGTAATTTTAAAACATTCATAAAACAAGGGACATCATCATTATTTTCAATGACAGAAATCAATAATGCATCAATTTTCACATTATTTTGCTCTTACTTGTAAACATGCAATTACCATCAAGTTCAATGACAGCACAGGTTTCAGCCAGAAGACATGGACACGGTAAAGAAGGAGGCACCTATAGACGTGTTTTTTTTCTAGTGTTAAGTTTACAGCAATTTTTATTATTGATCACAGAAGAGAGCTACAAGGTGTGTTGTATGCTTGGTCTTGCATACAATAGAGTTGAGGTCAGCTAGAATTTCTTATTAAGTGTGTGGATGTCCAGTAGAATATACAATAGAGTTGGGGTCAGCTAGAATTTCTTATGTAGGGTGAAAAGCGAAAAATAGTAGTGTGTGGATGTCCAGTAGAACAGACAAGCCTACTCCAACATACAAGCCAACTCCGTCTCCCAGTTGTTTAAAGTAGGAAACTTTGACCTCAAGATCAAAGGTTAATGGGGGCTCTGTGGATGGACTTCCTAGGTCAGTTTTGTATTTTGTATGCGGGGAGGTAAACCCAAACAACACAAAACGTACAGAAACTGGTTGTGATGTCCTACAGGTCTGCAAACATCTAAGTGACACAATGAACTCACGCTCTAAGACACAAATCACATACTAACCACAAACAGTTGTCCAACAAGTGGGGGGTGAAGAACAAACGAAGAAGATAACAGAAAGCAATAACTCATCCAACCAATGATTTATCAATGCCTTTATGTTCTTACACATGAATGAATGAAAATCGTGGCATATCCCAAAGGACGTAGCCATCAACCACAGTAAACGAGTCATTGATTTTCTAGGCACCACTTATACGTTCCGTAGTTTGCCATTGCTTTCTGAACGGTGAGGTCTATTTTTACCTTTGTAAAAATCCACTGAAACGAATTTACTTTCAAACTTGCCCACCGTGGGGTTTGAACCAGGTACGCTTGGGTCTGTGATCGAGCTAACTACCGCTTGAGCTACAGACGCTACACATGAATAACAAGGTAAATTTTCTATTTTTAAAATATCTATGTAAAGCATACAGTAAGGTTTGAATACCAAATAAAGACATACTTCTTGTTCAGTGAAGATCCAGTATAGGGTCATACAAAATGAGAGTGAACTAGCAGTGTTGCCAGGTCATTTCAAGACTTTTGATCCCAACAGCCATTCACAAGTAGCAACACACTGTGGTAGCCCAATAATAGTGGATAAGTATAAACCAGTCCAAAAAACTCAACAGAGACAAGTAAAAATAACTAGCCCAATTGGGCGGGAAAACCGCCTACCTGGCAACACTGATAATATAATATATATGAGGGAGTTATTTCCCTTTGATATTGCTACAATTTGCGGAAGAAAGAAGGCCTTGGCTTTTGTGCATTCCAGTCAAGTCTGTCACTGCAAATTTTATAAAAGATTTAGTCCAAGGCCTTTGGTAACTATTTGTGTAGGTCATTATGCCTTTATGGTTGTACAGTGTACCTCGTTTATTTATTTCCAATACACTATCATAAAATACTATTCAGTATCATTTACGCAGGGTGGTGTGTAAGAGGGTTAAACATTCTTCCCATAATAAGCATAACATTTGGTTTGACTGAAGAACATTACAATTTAGAATTTGTTAAACGGGAATGAATCATAAAATAATAAACTAATACCTCTTTCTTTATGTTTTCTGATCTAAACGCTAGTCAAAACTAGTGGAGTCTATCGTTCTGGGTATATTAGAGTATATTTTGATAATTCTCCACAAAGTTGACAAAGGGTTACTTTTTTTTGGTCAGACTCAACATGCACACACGGATATAAACACACAAAAAAAGCTTCGTTCTGATGTTGAAACTGAAATGCATTTGCTTAATTATAGACTTTTAAATTTCTTACAAAACAAATACACTTAAAAAATGGTATGGACACTGGTTGAGAAAAGAGTGCGACGCTTACAATTGACAACGATGATAAGTGTGTTGTGTAACTGTAACATCCAGTTATATCGTGACATGCTCAATTCAACCAACACTTTACTGTTACATTGAAAGCACGGCACATTCAGACATTGCAGTAGATTTCTATGAATCGAGTTTCACACATGACTTGCTCACAAAAAGCGAATAATTTGTTAAATATTACTGCGACAAAGCATAACACTTTGATTGAATCACTCACTATAACTAGTAGTTACTAGTGCTATCTTTGCTAAATTAATTGTGCACCGAGTTAATACACAAGACATTCTCACAATCAATGCAAATCAAGGAAGCATGCAAAATTGTAAAGAGGAACAATAAAATATATGATGACTGCACTGAATGATCTGGTATTTAATATATAATATTGTTAATGTTATGCCGTACGACACAGAACTGGTATAGCATAGCAAATAAAAATATTGGAAACAGTTTGATATCAAACATACACAATGTTGGGGGAAAAATTCAACTTACCCCTGCAGCAGTTGCGGTGTTCAAAAACGAAAGCATGACACTCACATACTATTCGTTGGTGTTGAAGATAATTGTGGTATTGTTCATAATCTAAGATGGCTGATCACCGAGCCAAAATGGCGGCCGGCTTGTCCGTCTGCTTTACAAGAAAACAGATAGTTCATTCAGTGGTTCGCTTCTGTGATGCCGCTAAAATTATTGACAAAATAATCGTGCTTCATAGAGGCTCAAAGCGAGATGAGCGGAAGGGGAACAAATGGAGGGGAGAGAATAAACTGGGGGAGAAGTGAGAGCAGGAGAAACGAACGTGTGCGCAAGGGGGAAAGTGTGGAAGGCTTCGGGGCGTGCTGGAAATTCAAAAGCAGTGTCTTAAATTGATTTCTTAGCTTTGAACGCGAGTTAGTAGCGGTTAGAAAACACCAACTTCTATCGGAGGTTTAGAGTTCCGCCAATAACGAGGGGAAAAATGGCTGCCGTGACCTGCTGGGAATGATTACTATAATGAGGGTGAAATGTATACGGGTTGTGCAGATTTCATGAGGGTTTGTACAACAGGGACTAACAATATAGGGGAAGGGTGTTCATTAAAAAACGAGAGTTTGTGAAATGGTAGGCTAGGTTGTGGTTATAGCAATTAGCAGGCAGGCTTAAGTTATGGTTAGAGCAGGTAGGCCTAGTTGTGATTAGAGCGGATGGTTTATATTTTAAAAAGTACTCACTTTCAATGCCAGTAGCAGAACGAAAGAAACAAAATTTAACACAGGCAGTGCCAGAAGTTTGTGATAATTTGATTATTGAGACACTGTCAGGCGTTACGTGTAATTGGGTTACTGAGGAATGGCCAGGAGTTATAGATAATTGGGTTACTGGGTCAGTGTGAGAAGTTGTGGACAATTAGGTTACTGAGGGAATAAGCAGACGCGACATGGTTTTCTCTCTGTGTACACACCTACACAGAATGACAGCATGTGCAGCGGAAATAAACAACACATTTAATGAAATACATGGGAGGGCGTTTCGATAGAAGTTTCAAGGAGTAGGTCTATCCCACCATTTTGAAAGTTAGAGAGATTGATAGGACCGTCATCATTGCACTTCGGTGAGTAACCAGATGTGCTCCGATCTCTTTCTTACATGGAAAGATTTCAGCGGCAGTGCACGAGCTCTGCAGCACCGACGAGGGTCTCCGATGTAATTTAGAAGATGAGGAAAATATGTTTGTAGGAGTTTTATTGTTTAATTTTTCTAATGAATTTTCCCCGGCCGCGACTTTCCAGCCTTTCAACGACAAAGGGTTCGTTTACATGCTCAACTTGTGGACGGGAACTACGTTTTATCGTCCGTCTCCGATATGAATACACTGAAAAATATCATGATTGTTCAACGTCAGTGAGGCTACTGAGAGAGTGCCAAGGGTTATTACTAATTGGGTTACTGGGGGAGTGCAGGGTTATTGCTAAATGGGCTACTGGGGGAGTGCAGAGTTATTGCTAATTTGGTTACTGGGGAGTAAAGGTTATTGCTAATTGGTTACTGGGGGTGGAGGTGCAGGGTTATTGCTAATTGGGTTACTGAGAGAGTGCCAGGTGTTATTGCTAATTGGGTTACTGGGAGTGCAGGTTTTTGCTAATTGGATTACTAGGGGAGTGCAGAGTTACTGACATTGGATTACTGGGGAGTGCAGAGTTATTGCTAATTGGATTACTGGGGAGTACAGAGTTTTGCTAATTGGATTACTGGGGAGTTAAAAGGTTATTGCTAATTGGGTTACTGGGGGTGGGGTGCAGGGTTATTGCTAATTGGGTTACTGAGAGAGTGCCAGGTGTTATTGCTAATTGGGTTACTGGGGGAGGGGTGCAGGGTTATTGCTAATCGGGTTACTGAGAGAGTGCCAGGTGTTATTGTGAATTGTGTTACTGGGGAGTGTCAGAGATTATTGCTAATTGGGTTACTGGGGGTGTGCCAGGGATTATTGCTATTGTGTTACTGGGTGTGCCAGGATTATTGCTATTGGGTTACTGGGGTGTGCCAGGGATTATTGCTAATTGGGTTACTGGGGTGTGCCAGGGATTATTGCTAATTGGGTTACTGGGGTGTGCCAGGGATTATTGCTAATTGTGTTACTGGGGTGTGCCAGGGATTATTGCTAATTGGGTTACTGGGGGTGTGCCAGGGATTATTGCTAATTGGGTTACTGGGGTGTGCCAGGGATTATTGCTATTTGGGTTACTGAGGTAGTGGCAGGGATTATTGCTAATTGTGTTACTGGGGTGGTGGCAGAGATTATTGCTATTGGTTACTGGGGTTTTGGCAGGATTATGCTAATTGTGTTACTGGGGGTGGGCGCAGGGATTATTGCTAATTGGGTTACTGGGGTGGTGGCAGAGATTATTGCTAATTTGTAATTAATGGGGGTGGCAGGATTATTGCTAATTGGGTTACTGGGGTGGGGCAGGGATTATTGCTAATTGGGTTACTGGGGTGGGCAGGGATTATTGCTAATTGGGTTACTGGGGTGGCAGGGATTATTGCTAATTGGGTTACTGGGGTGGGGCAGGGATTATTGCTAATTGGTTACTGGGGTGGGGCAGGGATTATTGCTAATTGGGTTATTGGGGTGGGCAGGGATTATTGCTAATTGGGTTACTGGGGTGAGGGTCAGGGATTATTGCTAATTGGGTTACTGGGGTGGGCAGGGATTATTGCTAATTGGGTTACTGGGGTGGGCAGGGATTATTGCTAATTGGGTTACTGGGGTGGGGCAGGGATTATTGCTAATTGGGTTACTGGGGTGGGGCAGGGATTATTGCTAATTGGGTTACTGGGGTGTGCCAGGGATTATTGCTAATTGGGTTACTGGGGTGTGCCATTGTGATTATTGCTAATTGGGTTACTTAGGGTGTGCCAGGATTATTGCTAATTGGGTTACTGGGGTGTGCCAGGGATTATTTCTTCTTCTTCGAACGATCCTTATCGATCACTTGTTAAACCACTCTGTGCGACTTGTATGTGATCCGAGCCCAAGAACGATTGTACGTTGGGCCAGTTATGCGCCTTCAATTAGGCCAGTACATCCTATTTCTGCGCTGCTTTTTATTTACTAGGGTAGCATTCCTAGTGCCTACATTAGTCGTCGCTTACGACATGGATTGTAGGTTGCAGTGGTACTATTCTTTGCTTCCATTGCAGGCCCCGGCACAACACGGGCATGAAAATGGGCATTGAACTGATATTGTCAACATTTGAACTGATATTGTCAACATTTGAACTGATATTGTCAACATTTGAACTGATATTGTCAACATTTGAACTGATATTGTCAACATTTGAACTGATATTGTCAACATTTGAACTGATATTGCTACATTTGAACTGATCGTCAACATTTGAACTGATATTGTCAACATTTGAACTATATTGTCACTTGACTATATTGTCAACATTAACTGGTATTTCAACATCGAACTGAATGTACATTGAACTGATATTGTCAACATTTGAACTGATATTGTCAACATTTGAACTGATATTGTCAACATTTGAACTGATATTGTCAACTAGCCCCGTTGTTAGCCCTTTTGCTGCGCAATTTTATTTTATATTTAAACGAATTTATATTGCAATGTAGACTGAATTGGCCTGTATACTAGCTTTACGTCTTCTTTGGAGAAAAAACATCAAGCCAATATATTGGTTCGGAAGGTTGAAAGGGTTAAGTCATCCAAACATCTCACTGACAACTAAGCAATAGATGATCAACAGCATTTGTATGCCTACTCTGTGTTACCAGAGCCAAACAAGAACAATAAGCAAAAAAAAAGTTCAGTTAATTGCATATTCTTTACAGGACTTTGCGAATCAACCCTTTGTTGCTTTTTAACGCTGTTTGTGATTTTTCTAGGTATTATTACGTTCAGTAGTTTGCCATTGCTTTCTGAACGGGTGGTGCCATCGTCCTTTTGTAAAATCCACGCGAAACAATTTGCAACCAAACTGTCCGCAGCGTGATTGGAACTCACAACGTCGGGGTTAATAGACCGAGCTACTTTCCCCTAAGCCACAGACGCCACCGAACAATGAGCAAAGCACCGTGAAATGCGATGCCTACGAAAAGTTTTTAACAACACTAGGAATGACAGAGTCACCAACATCAGGATAAGAAAGAAAGTTGGGACAGAACCTTGCTTGAATTACATTGAGAAACAAAGAATGAAGTGGTTTGACCACTTAATAATAATGCAACCAAACTTTTCTGTATACAGAATCTTCTACAACAGAACATCAGGAAAGAAGGCAAGAGGAAGACCACGAAAAGATGGTTAGATGGCATACGAGATTCCTGTCAGAAAGCACAAATAACCATCACCTAAGTTACTAGAGCAGCGCAAGTCAAGAACAGAAAACCATGACACTGGGCAACAATCCGGTAACAGTGTGACGACAAAAGAATAAGATAGTTAGTACTCGTGATAAAACGTTTGTGGAGATTCATGATCACCTACGCATGTTGATATGGCACATGATTGTGATGAGTAATAAGGTAACTCTCTTTAACCTTATCTTACACATTTTTCCTGGTAATGTCCCTTGATTACATTTAGTTCAGTTGCACAAGGCTTCAATTATTAGTGAAGTTCTCGGGTTGCACAAGCGTGTTGATAATATTACCTTCAGCTCAGATTAGTGTCAACAACATGGGAATTCATATGTTAATGTAAGCGTGGGCAACTACCCTCCTTGATAAAGACTTTTGATAAAACACCTGACAAGAATGCCCTGGTATCGACTTCCACTGAGAGCCACACGGAAAAAGTAAAACGAGTACAGAGTATAACGTATATAAAAGTATAACAAGCAAGAGGAAGGCAACGCAAAAGATGGAGCGACGGTATCTTCTTCTCTTCTCCATTAATTCCTATCCGCTGCCTCGTTATCACAACTCCAAATCAGCTGTGTCGCCACTCTTTTCTCAAGTCTCTCTGGGCAGTTTATTTTTTATGTTCTCTTCCCGGTCATTGAGCACCCCTTCACCCAGTAAGAGCCACCCTGTATGTGGGTCTGACATTCGTTTCTGCGTGGCTAATCTCACAATTGAGCACCTGTCGTTATACCACTTCTCTTCGCAAGGTAGGTCTTCCACCATGTTTCGCCTTGGACCTGTGCATCCTGTTCTGCGCATTTGTTCTGGTCACAGATCCTGTTGAACGTCATCATTCCATCTCAATCTTAGTCGCCTCAACATGCGTGCAAGGTCATGGATCTTTTTTATTGCAGTACCCCAATTTGAGCCTACCCGCAACCACTCGCTTACATTTATCAAAACAGCCTTTAGAAGCAGCGACGTTCACTAGACAAGCGCAGGATCCACAGCCCGTCCCTCCCATCCTCCTTTAGTCCTCAATCTGTACCTCATGAGTCTTCTTCTTACTTCCTAACAACAATTTAATCCACTCTTGTATGTTTAATCTTTGGAACTTGTTACGTTCATATTGGTTGGACTACGCATAACTTTACATTTACTTGATCGATTTAAAGCCAGACCTCTTAGTCGCCTCTTTGTGCCAGAACATCCATTTTCCTGGCATGTCTTGTAGTATGTGGAAGAAAGAAGAGTCAAATCAGGTCATTATTGACATAAGTGTCCCCTTTTCCTTTTTAGACACTGTCATATAATTCTTGCGTGCGCCCCAAATTCCAGTATCACCAAAAAGATGGAGACAGCAGGCATCCTTCGAACCCCCATATGACCTTGTAACCACTCTTTGTGTTTCTATGTGATCTGATCTCTAAAAGCAGCTGTACTGTCCAGTTATCACCACGCAACAGCTCTGATTTCGGATGCTATTGTACTAGGGTACTTCTTACTTCTCAGTCGCCCCTTTCACTGGGGGCAGTTTTCTTGTCAGGAGTAACATCGCGCATTTGGCTTCCTGTTTGTGCGACCTCTTCCCACAAAGTTATAGCCAACCTGTCATAGTAGTAGGTCTGACACTCTTACTGCTGCTAACTCAGAGGCAGATTGCAACCGTAGAATCCGTTATACCATTTCCTCATTGGAGGGTTCGTTGCACCATGTTATGCGCCTTACGGCCTGGTGCATCCGTTTTCTGCAAGCATTTGTTTCGGGTTAGCATTCCCTAGCGGACACGTGCATCCGATTTCAGCCAAACCTCCTTAGTCGCCTCTCACGACATGCGTGGCAGGTAACAGTGGTTCTATTCTTTACACCCCAAATTTGGGCCCCGGTAACCACTCGGGCGAGCGACGGTATCAAGAACAGCCTTAAAAAAGAAAAGCAGCGTACAAAGTCACTAAGAACAAGCGCACGAAAGATCACTACACCCTCCCCCTCCTCCCCTCCCCTTCATCAATCCCCAACACTTCTATAAAGAAGTCTTCTTCTTTGCGTTCGTTCTTTACAACCAATTTTAATCACTCTTTGTGATATGTTTGATTTTGCCAAGAACGTGTATACGTTGCACATTGGTTTGGTAGACCTCTAAACGCATAGACTTCTACACATTTAGGACATGTGCATCCGATTTCAGCCAAACCTCCTTAGTCACCTCTTACGACATGTGCGGCAGGTAACAGTGCCCAGGTAATTTGGGCCTAGGTAACCACTCGGGTGTATAGAGAAGTAAATGGTGGAAGAAAAGAAGAAGATAAATGAGTATTATGTGAATCTGATCTTATCCATTTCTGTAAACTACTAACATTATTTAAATTCACTTTGCGCCGCCCGCCCCCATTCCCGTCCCCATTACACCCAGAAATATTTCTGCAGA
Source organism: Arion vulgaris (assembly GCA_020796225.1). NCBI lineage: Eukaryota > Metazoa > Mollusca > Gastropoda > Stylommatophora > Arionidae > Arion > Arion vulgaris. The sequence continues at coordinate 42,698,895 of CM036767.1, forward strand.
CGCCCACGGTCAACTTTTTCGAACGCTCCATATCGACCACTTGTTAACCACTCTTTGTGATTTGTATGTGATCTGAGCCTAAGAGCAATTGTACGTTGTTCCAGTTATACGACTACAAGTAGACCAGCACATCCGATTTCTGCGATGCTTATTGTTTTTACTAGGGTAGCTTTCTTAGACCTTTACTTCAGTCGCCTCTTACGACATGCATTGTAGGTCGCAGTGGTACTATTCTTTGCTTCCTTGAGGACCCGGCAACATACGGGCGCCTTGGCCAACAATACACTTTATGTTAGGACGTAACCCGCATATTCCAGCAACAAACAAAGTGCAATTGCAACTGTCATAATGTTTATAAATTACACACCAAAACCACTTAACCGCTCAACCTCAGGTACACGTCAGTTCTAATAGACACGATAGCATTTACCTGCACAACAGATTTCCGATATTCAAGGTAGGCGTATCACATACAACATCGCTTTGCATGGAATAATAAACCGCAAATTTGCGACGCACTCCGCCATTTTTCAGTCTTGTATTTTTAAGATGAAAGAAACGCCCGAGTGGTTACCGGGGCCCAAATTTGGGATGTGAAGAATAGAACCACTCAGTGGCGGCTCGTCATTAAGGACCAGTGAGGCCGTGCTCCACCAAAAATAATGTATAACGTGTATTTATTATTTTATAAATTAAAATATAGCAAACAAAAACCATGATTTATCCGGAAAAAATGTCTGGCCACACCAACAAAAATGATCACCAGCCGCCACTGGAACCACTGTTACCTGCCACGCATGTCGTACGAGGCGACTAAGGAGGTTTGGCTGAAATCAGATTATCATCAGGTGCCGTCTCTACATCGAAGGTTGGCTGCAATGAATCTCCAGCATCCTCTGTCTTTGCCTTGGTGTTGCACACTGCCAGACTGTAACCTGTCCATTTCTTAAAGTTTCCTCCCATTTATCTCTCGGTCTTCCTCTTGCTCTTCCCCTCAACTTTCCCCTCTAGTAAAGATTTTATCATGGTGTCATGTCTTTTATGTGCCCAAAATACTTTACTTGTCTGATTTTATTTCTCTTAATAATTGTTTCTTCATGCCTAGTTTTCCTAAAACTTGTTTATTTGTCTGTTTTTCTGTCCATGAAACTCTGCCTATTCTTCTATATATCCACATCTCAAATGCATCAATTCTGTCTTCTAACTGCTTGTTCATTGTCCATGTTTCACATTAACCAAAACATTACATTATTAGGATTGCATATAACATCTGATCATTCTCATTTTTAAAGCCTGTTTGTGATTTGTTATTGGATGTCATTAACATTTCTCATACTATTGAAATTATCTTTGGTCATTCTATTCTACTTTTTAATTTCTGTAAAAAATACATCTGCGTCCATCATCAGGTTATACACTGCCATCATCTTTATCATCCGATCACAGATGATGGCTGAACCTCAAACAAAGAAATTAAAAACAGAAATCGGTTTACAATGTCCTAAACGAGTTAGCAGGGACTGCATAGATATATGTGCTCAAGTACATCACACATCTGTTGAGATTTGAACATTATAGGGGGAATAATAGGACAATAGTGAGCGCCTGTAACTTAAGGGTAGTAGCTCGATCACAACCCAAGCGTACCTGGTTCAAACTCTGTGACGGGCATGTTTAGAAGCAAATTAGTTCACTTGGATTTTTACGAACTGTAAAAGTAGACCGCATCGTTCAGAAAGCTATGGGAAACTACTGAACATAAAGGGGTGCCTAGAAAATCGACGGAGAGTCGCTGTAGCGTAGTTGTTATGCAACGCTTCAGCTGGTGGTCGGGTTCAGCTCCCGCATGCGTGGAATTTTCGACCGCGACTGCTCTCAGGTCGATCCAGCCTCAACTGGTACCAGACATGCCGAGGAAAGTAAAGGCGGCCGGCGGATGCTGTCATACGTCGGCATGTTTACGTCAATGAAAAGTCAGGACTAACACTGTATTGACCTATACGTTCACGAAGATGGAAAGTCTACATATTTACTAGAAAATCGACGATTCTTTACTGTCGTTAATGACTAAGTCCTGTAAAGGATATGCCACGATTTTCATTTTCAAAAGGAAAGTTATGTCTCGGAAACATGGAAGACAACAACAGAAATTACCAGAAAACTAAGACCTTGTAAATGGATGTTTACGTAGAATAGAGGGACTGAGTTGGTATGATAAGATTACGAACGAGGAACTCAAGAGAAAGAACTAAGCAGATACCAGTGAAGAAAGAGCTAAGGAAGAGACGCTGGCAATCGATAGGGCACACATTGCGAAGGCCGACCGGAAGCATTGCAAGACAAGCACTGTTTTGGAACCCGCAGGGAAAGAGGAGTAGTAAAAGGTCTAGAAATACCTGGAGAAGAGAGATGGAGACTGATATTAAAAAAATAGGCAAGACGTGGAAAGAATTGGAAGAGATGGCTAGAGAGGAAGGGCTGGAAGACGATTATTGAAGACCTATGCTCTGTTGGAGTTGAAAAGTGGAAGAAGAAGAAGAATATGACAGTTGGACAGAAAGTGGAGAAGACACCCAAACATCTCACGACAGCTAAACAACAGATTATCAACAGCAGTTTCATACTACCTATGTTACCAAAACCAAACATGGACAATGAGCAAAGCGCAGTCGCAAAAATAACTACATGTGAAATGCGTGGCCTATGAAAAGTTACCAACAACAGAAGAAAAGACAATGTTACCAACATCAGCATAAGAAATAAAGTTGGCACAGAACCCGTCTTGATTAACATTACGAAACAAATAAGGGAAGTGGTTTGACAACTTAATAAGAATGCAACCAAACCGTAAACAGAGTCTTCTACAACAGAACATCAGGAAAGAAGGCGAGAGGAAGACCACGAAAAATATGGTTAGATGACGTAGCAGAATCCTGTCAAAAGTACAAATAACTATCACTCAAGCCACTAGAACAGCGCAAGACAAATACAGAAAACCACGACACTGGGTAACAACCCGGTAACAATGTGATGACAAAAAAGACAATGGAAAAATAGGACAAATGACACCAATTTTGAAATAAAAAAATGTCGCAATGAATTCTAAAATGCTAAATAAAACATTCAACAACACAATATTTCTCTGAACTTTATGCTATCAGTGTCAAACCTGGACGCTGACATCAAATGATAGAAGAAAACTAGTCACGACAGAGATGAAGTATCTAAAAAAGAGTGAAGAAAGTATCGAGACCGGTTTAAACATGAAGACATCATGAAAAAAGTGGATCTGTACTGAACTTCATCAAGAAACAACAAATTAAATGGTTTGGCCGCATAAGCTGATTACCAACAGACAGTGCGCCTTGAAGAGCAATTTTACTCTGATACAGTGGATACAAAGAAAAGGCCGTCCACGTAAAAGGTAGACCACAGAAATAACAGAGGCGGTGAAAAACACTATTTATGAAGCGCACACACAAGCCCTGATCTCTTCTTATCCTAAAACCTTTATTTATGCTTCCATGTGGGTTCCAAAGCAAGACCCGCCTTCAAATACTATTTGCTTGTTTTCTTGATGCAATTGTGGTATATAAGGCTAAGTGGTTTAAACGTTTGCCTTGCGTTCTAACGGTTGTGAGTTCGAATCCGGACCGAGTCACATATGCAATTTTTTTCGGAGATCCCTATGATTGTTGTTAGAGCTACAGAGCTTGTGCGACACTCTCGTGTGCCATTTATGCAGAGAGGGGCGGAGCTATAAGAGAAACCCGGTGCAATGAGGCCAATCCTTGGACTTTAGACCTTTGATGCGTGTTCTATTTATATCCCAGTAATTATCATACAGGAAGTAAGTTACATTCGGATTGTTTCATTGATTTATTAATTGATTGAATGATTACAGCAAGCAATAAACTAAACCCGCCACACATTAAGCCAGGCTATACAGCCAAATTGAAGCCTACATTAATGACGTCTACATTAAGATTACAAATGACCAGGTTCCGGTTGGCTCTGTCAGTCAAATGAAGAAAATCAAGAAATACATTAATATTAATTACTTATCAGACTGATTATCCGTGCCGGTGACTTGATTGCACGCGAGGTTTTGTAGCGAGCGATGTTAAGAAATTTCAACCATAATTTTTATTTCTAACAGCGCTTTGTTCTCATTACCTGAGAGGACTCTGGGGGATTATATATGGCCGCTTGCCCCAAGCTGTCGCCACGCATGTGCAGGTCATCAATTTTATTTTCTCCTCAACAGAATAAAAAAACTTTGGACCTTACCCAAGGGTCGAACACAGAATAGTTATACAGAAAACACAAAAAGAGCTATCGTGGACATTAGAAAAGAACCTAAACTATCCAACGATGACTACCCCACACTCGACAGACAAGGACAGACTATCATCTTCCAACTCAGGATAAATCGTAACAGACTGAACAAACACCTACACAGGCTACAATTGTCCCCATCCCCTCTATTTCCCTGTGACAGCGCTGAGCAAACCACAGAACATGTCCTGCAAGACTGTCCCATGCATGTCCTCCCTAGAAAGGAATGCTGACCCTACACACTACATTCAAAACTACATGGCCCCAGAGATGAGCTCCAGACAACAGTCGACTTCATCACAAGAACGCGTCTAACGGTATAATCATCACAATAACTATCGCAAAGAAGAAGGATAAGAAGGATGTTTCCGTGGGGACACCATCCGCGTTTAACCACTCGGCCACCAGCTCTCCTACTTTTCAATGAAGCAGCCGGTTAATTCAAATAAATTTCAATCACAAAATAAATTGTAAGCTGGCACTCTGTTTCTGTGATGTCTTGGTGATAAATTCAGAAAGATGTAATTATAATTTTACAAAAATAAGGGGGAAAACGTATGTCAAGAGGATTTTAGAAAGAAAAAATAACTGACGTTTTTGCCTCAACTCGTACCAAACGCTACTAGATAATTGAAGGGAGACAAGCGCGCTAACATTGAAACATTTAACTTCTTCTTCTTCTTTTGTTGCCCAGTGTCGTCACACTGCTACCAGGTTGTTGCCCGGTGTCGTCACACTGCTACCGGGTTGTTGCCCGGTGTCGTCACACTGCTACCGGGTTGTTGCCCGGTGTCGTCACACTGCTACCGGGTTGTTGCCCGGTGTCGTCACACTGCTACCGGGTTGTTGCCCAGTGTCGTGGTTTTCTGTTTTGTCTTGCGCTGTTCTGGTGGCTTGTGTGATTGTTATTTTTGCACTTTCACAGGATTCTGCTACGCCATCTTACCATATTTTCCGTGGTCTTCCTCTTGCCTTCCAATGTTAAAGTAGTTTTGGGGTGTCTCTGTATTGTAGAGGTCTTCTTCTTTTTCTTCTTTGCGTTCGCTCTTGGCGACCAATTTTAATCACGCTTTGTGATATGTTTGATCTTTGCCAAGAACGTGTATACGTTGCACGTTGGTTCGGTAGGCCCCTAAACGCATAGACTTCTACACGTTTAGGACACATGCATCCGATTTCAGCCAAACCTCCTTAGTCGCCTCTTACGACATGCATGGCAGACAACAGTGGTTCTATTATTTACACCCCAAATTTGAGCCTCGGTAACCACTTGGGCGCTTTTGTCACCTATAATGTGTTCCATTAATCTAACCTTGGAGGAAAAATGATCTTCCTGACATTATCCAGCGCTTGACACATAAAGAGGTGATGTATACGGTTTCATGATGATGTGCACACAGTGGCGGCTCGTCATTAAGGGCCAGTGGGGCCGGGTCCCACCAAAAATAATGTGTAACGTGTATTTATTATTTTATAATAGAAATAGAACCTAACCCAAAGCTATGATTTTCCCGAAAATTTGTGTCTGGCCCCACCAACAAAAATGAGCACGAGCGCCACTGTGTGCACACATCTGACATTCTGGAATGTGTAATGGTTGAATTATGTTTATGTGATTATTAAGTGTTATATGTGTAATATTATACATCCCATAAGGGAGAGAGACGTGTACATGATTCATGTAATAGTGGGGAATCTACAACACTAACCAGACTGTAAGAGTTCCAAGTCAATTGTGGTGTAGCTAGACAATATCGCTTTGTGGTAGCCACAGAAAAATAGTAAACCAACAAAGAACCGGTGTCGTTACTCGCAATACGCTGAGGGAAATACTGAGAAGGAGATCGGATCACTTATGGACTAATTGGTTCGATGTGCAGTGATGATGATCTGACGCAGTGGCGGCCCCTGATTTTTCTGTTGGTGGAGCCAGAGACAAATGTTCGGAAAAATTATGGTTCTGGGTTAGGTTATATTTTAACTTATAAAATAATAAATACACATGACACACTATTTTTGGTGGGAACCCGGCCCCACTGGCCCCTTAATGACGAGCCGCCACTGATCTAACGACTAAACTAAACTAAACTAAGTGTTATGTGTTGGTTTGAAGTCTTATTTGAATGCTCCATATCGACCACTTGTTAACCATTCTTTGTGATTTGTATGTGATCCGAGCCTGTGTACCAGTTATGCGTCTATACATCCGATTTCTGCGACGCTTTTTATTTACTAGGATAGCTTCCTAGCTCCCTACCTCAGTCGACTCTTACGACATGCCACTTAGGTTGCAGTGTTACTATTCTTTGCTCCCTTTGAGAGCCCTGACAACACATGGACTGGCTCTCGAAGTTTAAAATGTGTGCTCTGATATTTCTTTGTAAGGTTGTTGATGTTGCTATTGGAGTTTTGATTGGCCATGTTTCTGTAATGGAACGAATTCAGGAGAAGTGATGAAATCAGAGACATGTCTGGTCAACCACTAGTGACAACTGTTATAAGAAAGAGAAGATGGAGATATGTTGGGCACACCTTGAGCAGAAATGATCAAAGAATATCAAAGCAGGCATTGAAGTGGGATGCAAAGGGTTCAAGAAAGAGAGGTCGACCTAAGGAGACCCTGAAGCGAACTTTGCTGAGAGAGGCAGGAAATATCGGTCTCAGTTCCATGGAGGAGATTGAGCGAGTTGCCCAGGATAGAGCGGTATGGAGAAATTACTTGCAGGCCCTATGTAACGTATAACGGTACGAGAGGAATTATTATTATTATGTCTCTGTAAACCTCTCTTCCCGTGTCTCACATGACCCATCTGTTCAGCAAAAAGTTTTTATTTGTTGTTTTTAGGATAGCTGTGACTGTGGCTGGTTGTTCTTGTGTTGACCACTCCTTAGCCAATCTGTCCGTTTTATCATTTCCGCGTGTATTTGAATGTCCAGGGCAAAAGGTCATGAGCTTAATCGCCACTAGATCATCGCAGAAGAATACTTTGATTTATCAACAGTGTTGTCAGGCTGTATTTTTACTTGGTTGTATCACAGCCAACTATAAACTTATGGGCCTTCGGACTCAGGTAAGAATTATGGTTAATCAGACCCCAACTACACCACGTGACCTCGCATTCCAGTATTTGTGTATATAGATGAATTCATTTTAAAATCAACACAAAATGCTAAATCGAAGTTATATTTGCAACAAGTTAAGTTTAACAATAAGGAATATCAATATTATGACTATTTTTAATATAATTTCAATAAATAACCATCATCATCAGGTGCCGTCTCCACATCGAAGGTTGGCTGTAAGAAATCTCCAGCATCCTCTGTCTTTCGTCGTGGTGTTGCACACTGCCAGACTGTAACCTGTCCATTTCTTAAAGTTTCCTCCCACTTATCTCTCGGTCTTCCTCTTGCTCTTCTCCTCAACTTTCCCCTCTAGTAAATGTTTTATCATGGTGTCACGTCTTTTTATGTGCCCAAAATACTTTACTTGTCTGAATTTTATTTCTCTTAATAATTCTCTTTAAAATAACCATAGACTCACAGAATTGAGTAAAATTGCAAAAACTTGCAGTGTTCTATCAAACCTCTATATTTTCCGGCCCCTTTCTGATATAGGTCAGGAACTCTGAGTCAGTTGTCTGGCCTAATTATCTAGAGTTGGCTGTGGTTGTACAAAGCCATTACATTTTTTGCGTTTCGATGTAATTCAAGTGTAGTCTTATTCCAATCGTCTCTCTGGCAATCATGATATTTGTGACGCTGTCTCTGATAGTGATAATTATTTATCAATATGCTGAATTTCAAGCATGAAAATGAAAAGTCTGGCATAACCTTTACATGACGTTGCTATCAATCACAGTAAACGAGTCATCGATTTTCTATTCAACACTTATACGTTCAGTAGTTTGCCATTACTTTCTGAACAGTGATGTCTATTTTTTCCCTTTTTGTAAAAATCCAAGAAAATAATTTGCTCCAAACTTGCCCACCGCTGAGTTTGAACCAGGTACGCTTGGTTTGTGATCGAGTTCACCACCGCTCAAATTACAGACGTTACAGATTTCAAGAAGCACAAGTGCAAATAATCTGAACGCTCGTGTACATGCAAGACTATATATTTCATCACTTTGGATGTTTAACTCCGAGTACTTCTTCTTTCCCATCGGTTTCGTATGCTCGTCTAAACCATGAGATAGGTTGCCTCTATGAAGCTGCATGTCAGTTGGAGTTTCTCTTGAGTTCCCCATATCTTGCTATGTAAGCGTCGTTCATGAGGCCATGGATCGCCCGAGTGGTTACCGGGGCCCAAATTTGGGGTGTAAAGAATAGAACCACTGTTACCTGCCATGCATGTCGTAAGAGGCGACTAAGGAGGTTTGGCTGAAATCGGATGCACGTGTCCTAAACGTGTAGAAGTCTATGCGTTTAGGGGCCTACCAAACCTATGTGCAACGTATACACGTTCTTGGCAAAGATCAAACATATTAGAAAGAGTGATTAAAATTGGTCGTAAAGAACGAACGCAAAGAAAGAAGAAGAAGGCCATGGATCGTTTGTGTATGTATGATGGACAGAACTGCATGATGTGCTCAGAACAAGCTGATATTATTCGTAAATCTTCTTCTTCGTCTTCTTTGCGTTCGGTTTCGTGTGCTTGTTTTCTTCTTCTTCAAACGCTCCATATATACCACTTGTCAACCACTCTGTGTGATTTGTATGGGATCTGAGCCTAAGAGCGATTGTACGTGGTGCCAGTTATGCGCCTACAAGTAGGACTGCACATCCGATTTCTGCGCTGCTTTTTATTGACTAGGGTAGCATTCATAGGGCCTACATCAGTCGCCTCTTACGACATGCATTGTAGGTTGCAGTGGTACTATTCTTGCTTTTCTTGCGGACCCCGGCACCACGGGGCGTAGGTATGCTCGTCTAAACCATGAGATGGGGTGCTTTTACGAAGCTATATGTCAGTTGGAGTTCCTCGAGAGCTCCCCATACCTTGCTTTGTTCATGAGACCAGCTTTCGTTGGTGTACGTATGATGGACATGACTGCAGGATGGGCTCTGGAGTCGGTGTTTCAATCTGACATGCACACTGTGCAGTCTGAGTAGGCTTTATTCTGTGCATATGATGGTTGAGCCTGCAGTGACTTGTTCTTAGGCGAAAGATTGTTGTGTTTAGTTTACTGATGGAATCTTGTGGGTGTTGGTTTGTTACCTCCACAACTCTTTGTATTTTCTCTTGATATGTGCCTTGATTTCTGGTAGCGGCACTGGGTGTTTGTATTGTATCCATTTTGTTCCCTTCTTAGACAGCTTGTCTGCTCTCTCATTTCCTGATACGCCACATTGAACTGGTACCCACTGGAGAATAATTTGGTTGTGTTCTGGAATTTGTTTAGGTGTAATGTCAGCTCTCTGTCCATATTATATCTTGTGGTTCCCTTCCTGTAGCCAACAGAACGGACATACAGTCGCAAAGGAAGACACGTTTGCTATTATGTGTCTTTCTTCCCGTATTATTTTTGTGACATCGACAATTGCCTGTTGTTCGGCTCTAAAATTTGTTGAGAGTTCACTGGTGGCACTTGAATTTTTTAGTGTGATGCCGTCTTGGAGTATAATGATGGCTCCGTCCCTTCCTTAAACTCCGAGTACAAAGACCACTGTCTAGGTGACCTTGTCAAAAAGTGGCAAACTACAGTTTTTGATGAATCGTTCAAAGTTGAAGACAGTGAGATTATGGAAAAATAGGGAGGGGGGAGAGAGAGAGAATGCAGTGAGATTTGTGTGCTATTTATTTCTCTCGCTGAGTTACTGACCACAATACGAGACAGAAGGCGAGGGTAAGAGCGCAATTTAAAGATCGCGTATTCTGAACTGTAACCCGAGGGCATATTAAAGAAGGCGATCGATATGGTAGCGCACACACGTCTACACAAACACGTCTACAGACGCACACACACACATACATACAACATACAACTACATACATACATACATACATACATACATACATACATACATCATCATCATTGGCCTCTTTGTCTCAGGAGACAATAGATGTTGCGTCACGTAGTATGTTCTGTGCTGAATCACAACGTATCATGTGGCTGTAATGGCCTATTCTGGAGTGTCAATCCTTGCCACAGTTGCTGCAGGTAAAACTGGAGACTAGAGCCGATGCATGGGATGTTCTCTCTGCTCTCTGTGCTCTCTTTGCCTCCACATGTGATGTTGTTTTTCTTCTTTTCTTTTTGAGCCGCCCCTCACTGCCGCTCGCCATGCTTGCCTGTCTTTGGCCAGCCGCCTCATACTATATATATATATATATATATATATATATATATATATATATGGTGGTATCTTGGCTAAGTAGTTACGCCCTTGCTTTGCGACCCGAAAGTCGTGAGTTTTAATCAGGATATCGCCGTTCTGTTCACGAGTGAATTTTTTCCTAGCATCGGTAAAGCCAGAGCTACGGAGTGCAATACTCTCGGCTGGTAGCGGGCCAAGTTTGCGAAGAGAGACCAAGCCATATGGGGTAAAACCCAGTACGATAAAGTCAATCCTTCTCCTGTAACCCCCTCTATGTATATATATATATATATATATATATACGCCCTATGGCTTAATACACAAAAACCGCACACTCACAATCACGACATACAGATAAAATATGTTAAATAACGTATATGTAGATTAGCGGGTATATATGTCACTTAAAGACGGAGTATAATATGTTAAAATATGTTGTAGGACTTATTTTAGATAAATATGTTTATTAACATATGCCAGCGAGAGTTGGAAAATGACTAAAGATATAGAAAGCAAGTTGAATGCATTTGAAAATAGATGTCTCGAAAAATAATGAATATAAAATGGAACGAATTCAGAAGAAGTGATGAAATCAGAGAAATGTCTGGTCAACCACTAGTGACAACTGTTATAAGAAAGAGAAGATGGAGATATGTTGGGCACACCTTGAGAAGAAATGATCAACGAATATCAAAGCAGGCATTGAAGTGGGATGCAAAGGGTTCAAGAAAGAGAGGTCGACCTAAGGAGACTCTGAAACGAACTTTACTGAGAGAGGCAGGAAATATCGGGCTCAGTTCCATGGAGGAGATTGAGCGAGTTGCCCAGGATAGAGCGGTATGGAGAAATTACTTGCAGGCCCTATGTAACGTATAAGGGTACGAGAGGAATTATTATTATTTATGCTTATTGATTGGATGATTAAATCGATCAGACGACACCTACACACACACACTACACACACGTGTAAAAACCCAGTCCCCAACGTAACAACATTAAATTAACAATATTGATAATCACATATCAGACGTATATCTCGTTGTTTTCTTCTTGTTTTTAACTTCTTCCTTTTTCTTCCTTTTTTCTTCTTTTGATCTTTTACTGCTTTTTCTTTTTTTTTCTTTTTTTCTATTTATCCGACTCTTTTATTAATACGCTTTTACACTTATCAACTGCTCAGTAAACACTTATCAACTGCTCAGTAAACACTACTTATACAACTGCTCAGAACTTATCAGCTAAACACTTATCAACTGTCTTAAGTAAACACTTATCAACTGCTCAGTAAACACTTATCAACTGCTCAGTAAAACTTACACTTCATCAACACTATCAACGCTCAGTAAACACTTATCAACTGCTCAGTAAACACTCTATCAACTGCTCAGTAAACACTTATCAACTGCTCAGTAAACACATCTGCTCAGAACATCAACTGCTCAGTAAACACACCCTATCAATCCTGCTCAGTAAACACTTATCAACTGCTCAGAACACTATCAACGCTCAGTAAACACTTATCAACTGCTCAGTAAACATTACAACTGCTATCATATCAACTGCTCAGTAAACACTTTATCAAACTGCTCAGTAAACACTTATCAACTGCTCAAACACTACACGCTGATAAACACTTATCAACTGGCGTCAGAACATTCAACTGCTCGATAAACGTATGGTCCATTCTTCTTCTTTTCTTCCCCGATTGTACCTCGGAGAAGTGTAGGAAGGAAATGTACAAATCTTCTGTGTACCTTGTCTAATGTTCTCTGTAGTTGGTATTCATTTCTCTGAAGTAATGGGTCTCTGTTGCGTAGAGACAAGGTGCTCACCTCTCGTTCATAAGGTACTCGGTTGCTTCCCCTGGAGCAATCGGGATGTTTTTCTAGAGATCCTGATCTCAGTGTAGGGGAGATCGAGTTCCTAGTACTATCAGAGACGGATGATAAAACAAAGGTAAAAAACCCGTGGCAGTTGAAAATCGAGAAAAGCAAGCTGCAAAGCCGCTGCCCTGATAAGTATTATTATAAAGATTCTTTTTTAAAATTAACATTCGTACAAAATAGTTTTACCATCTTCAAAATTAAACCTTGATTGACCTTCGCCGAAGCTACGGAGTTCGTGCATTACGCTGAGATCTTCTTGTGGAAGAAAAAGATCGGAGCACATTTGGTTACTCACCGAAATGCAATGATGATGGTCCTATCAATCAATCATTTGTACACTCTTGTACTCTCACAACCATCATTACCCTCTATTTTTAAGTTGCAAATTCACCCTCGCCTTAAGCTCGTAAAATCAACCACTAACACTTTTAAAAAAAACGTGTACACAATTCCCCGGTTACTTCCCTTCACAAAGGTGACGACCTTTGCACAGTTTTCCCATTTAATTAGGAACGACAATCAATATTAGTCGGTCTTGGCTGATAGTTCAGACGACGGGAAAATCGGTTTAAGATGTTAGCTCGACTATTAACCAAATCTGAGAAATATCTTATGGAAAACTTACCGCTTGGTTAAACGAGAATCGATATTTCCTGCAAGTTATTCCATTTTCAAACAGTGAGATAGCCTGCTCCGTCTTATTCTTCTGTGATCAGGAGTCTCTGTGCCGTAGAGGTTAGGCACTCGTCTCTTGTGCCAAAGGTACCAGGTTCGCTCCGTTGTGGAGCCATCAGAATATTTTTCCAGAGATCCCTGATGTGAGTGTAGGTGAGATCCAGTTCCTAGTCCTATCGGAGACAGATGACAAAACGTAGGTCAATTTGAGCACGTGAAAGAAAGCTTGGCAGTTCAAAATCGAGAAGAGCAGGCCGGAAAGCTGCTGCCGGTGAAAAAATTAACTAGAAAAGATTAAAAGTAAAAAGATTCCTACATAAATATCTTCACCATCTTCACAATTACAGAGGTACCCTTGCCGGTGCTACGGAGTTCGTAAACTGCAGCTGAGATCTTCCTGTGTAAAAAGAGATCAGAGCACACATGGTTACTCACAGAAGTGCAATGATGATGATCCTATTAATCTTCTGTGATCAGTTTCCCATGTCGCCCGAGTGGTTACCGGGGCCCACATTTGGGTGTAAAGAATAGAACCACTGTTACCTGCCATGCATGTCGTAAGAGGCGAATAAGGAGGTTTGGCTGAAATCGAATTCATGTGTCCTAAACGTGTAGAAGTCTATGCGTTTAGGGGCCTACAAACCAATGTGCAACGTATACACGTTCTTGGTAAAGATCAAACATATCACAAAGAGTATTAAAATTGGTCGTAAAGAACGAACGCGAAGAAGAAGAAGAATTTCCCATGTTCTGGAAGTTCGAACAGAGAGATACATTGTTGACATGAATCAAATGACGATCCACAATGACAGTACCAATTATGAGTAAGATATCTGTGCAGAAGTATTCAATGTATGATGAGTACGTACTGCATTTCCATTACTTGGATATCTACGACCGTTAGGGCTGACATTGTCATCGGGAAGGAAGGGGGATCTTTCTGTCCATCTACCTTATATATATAAGCAATCCTGCTAAACTGATCAGAATTGTGGACAATCACACGGTGTGTTGTCGGGACTTGCAAGGGGAGCAAAGAATAGCTACACAGCTACCTACACGGCATGTCGTAAGAGGCGATTGAGGTAGGAGCCTAAGGAAGCTACCTAGTAAATAAAAAGCATCGCAGACATCGGATGTGCTGGCCCACTTGTAGACGCACACTGGCATAAAGTACAATCGCTCCTAGGCTCAGATTCCATACAAATCACACAGAGTAGTTAACAAGTGGTGGATGTGGAACATTCGAAGAAGAAGAACAATATAGAAGACCATTTAAGCATTACTCTGAAATAATGAGGAGTCCATTGATTAGCGGTTGAGAAACACTTTAAACTTTCATGCCATATTTTTATCCGCCCTCGTTCACTGCTTCAGACCCTCGCCACCTCCTCCATGATTACACGTTATTTACAAGTTTTTAGTTTGACCTTTTTCTAGTAAACGCATTTGTTAGCAAACACGATCAATGTGTACTCGTGAAAGTGCTATAATGGCTGATTTGATCTTTAGCATTGCTATACAAATGGCAGATGTTCCTTCTGGCTAGTTTGTTGACTAGTGTAATTCTTGTCGTTGCAGCACTTTAGACGATTATTATACACATTGCTTGTCTTTCTTTTGTGACTCTTTGTTTTTTTGCCACGCAGTTATCTTGTAACATATAATTATCGTCAATTTTATCATAAAGAATGGATAATGAAAGATTAAAAAAAATTGCATTTTTCTTCTTTCTTTTCCTCTTTGCTTAGATAATTCGCCTGTGTGGTGCTGAGGCCCACAAAGGGAAGCTAAGAATAGTACCACTGTGACATACAAGGCATGTCGTAAGAAGCGACTGATGGAGGATCTACGGAAGCTACTCTACGTACATTTTTGGTTTTTTTTTTCTGATCCAGAAGCACTGAGCTTTCAGATCTTCGGCTCGTTTAGGGCCTACCAAACCAATGTGCAACGTATACACGTTCGTGGCAAAGATCAAACATATCACAAAGTGATTAAAATTGGTCGTAAAGAACGAACACAAAGTAGAAGAAGCTCTTCGGCTCGGTACCATGGACATCGTAACCCTTCGGTTCGGTGCCACGAACACCGTGAATCTGGGGAACCTGTGGCTTTTCTGCCAACCCGCGGAATTGAACCCGCACTCTCAGAGGGCTAGTCACTCGCAGTCCAACGCGCTAGGAACACGGTGGGGCAGGCGGGATCCCTAGTACATAAAAAGTATCGCAGAATTAGAATGTGCGTAAGGCTATACACCTACTTGTAGGCCTATAACTGGCCAACATACAATCGAGTCACATTTTTTCCCGATCCAGAAGCACTTGAGTTTTCAGCTCTTCGGCTCGGTCCCTAGACATCGTAACCTTCGGTTCGGTGCCATGGACATCGTAACCCTTCAGCTCGGTGCCACGAACACCGTAAATCTGGGAAACCTGTAGCTTTTTCTGCCATCCGGGGAATTGAACCCGCACACACGAGGATAGCCACCCGTAGTCAACGCGCTACGAACACGCTGGGCAGACGGGCATCGAGATCACATACAAACCACACAGAGTGGTTAACAAGTGGTCAGTATGGAGCTTCGAGAAGAAGCTTAGATAATTGGTCATCTTTCTTTCTTCTCTTCTTCTTCTACTCTTTTCTTCTCTTCTTCTACTTCACTTCTGTTCTGGTCACTTTCTATTCTTACTTACTATTGTCTTCTTCTTCTTCTTCTTCTTCTTCTCTTCTTCTTACGTTCACCTCTATAAATTCAGGTCCTCTGGTATGCCGCTTTTGATTAATTTTTGCGTGAAAGCATGCTTTCCTTTTTATTAGTGTCCCCCCGGTCTACAGATGAACCTTCTCTAACTTGAGAAGTAATCGTCTCAGATTTCATTCCGCTTCCAAATTGAATACAAGACTTCAACTTATGAATACAAGACTTCAACTTATGAATACAAGACTTCAACTTATGAATACAAGACTTCAACTTATGAATACAAGACTGCAACTTATGAATACAAGATTGCAACTTATGAATACAAGACTGCAACTTATGAATACAAGACTGCAACTTATGAATACAAGACTGCAACTTATGAATACAAGACTTCAACTTATGAATACAAGACTTCAACTTATGAATACAAGACTGCAACTTATGAATACAAGACTTAAACTTATGAATACAAGACCAACTTAAATACAAGACTCAACTTATGAATACAAGACTTCAACATGATACAAGACTGCAACTTATGAATACAAGACTTCAACTTATGAATACAAGACTGCAACTTATGAATACAAGACTGCAACTTATGAATACAAGACTGCAACTTATGAATACAAGACTGCAACTTATGAATACAAGACTGCAACTTATGACATGTACATAATAATGGTGGCCTCTGTGGCTTAGGGATTAAGTCGTTGTCTTGGATTCCAAAGACCTTTGGTTCGAGTCCTGACATCACCATTCTGCTCACAAGGGAATTTTTTCGTGAGATCTCTATAATTGCTGCTAGAGCTACGGAGTTTGTGCTTTGTGCCATACTTTCAACACGTGGCGTGATATTTCTGCGAAAAGGGACCGAGCTATATGGGATAAAACCCGGTGCAATGCAATCAAAACTTCTTCTTTATATCATTTTACAATTTATTTTTACGCCAAATGTGAATTAAAGCGTAATATTGAGGTCTAGGACTGATTTTTCCGTGACGACTTGCTTTCCTTATCACCAGTGTCCTTCGCCATTCAGACGAGCCTTACTCTGACGTCAGAGATTTTAACGAAAATGGGCTGCGCTAAATAGGAAAAAACTCGGTGTACCATCTTCTAAATTACATCGGGGAACTTCGCCAGCTGGAGTTCGTGCACTGCCGCTGAGATCTTCCTGTGTAAGAAAGATATCGGAGCACACATGGTTACTCATCACAATGCAATGATGGTGGTCCAATTAATCAATCAATCAGTCCTGGTGCAATGAAGTCAATCGTTTGCCCTTAGACCCTTATTTAACCTGCTGCAAAGGGCTAACGGAGAGCGAACCCAGTAAACGCTGGTTGAAATCGAACACACCGCCGAAGGATAAGCACCTGAACTCCAATAGGTACTGAAGGCCGTGCACGTACATCCGTGCTTGATGTTTGGCTGTTTATATATAACAATAGAATGATAAAAGCGGCCTAAGAACGATCGCGAGAGAGAGAGAGAGAGAGAGAGAGAGAGAGACCCTTATTTAAACAGATTGAAATGAAAATCTTGACATATCCTTTACATGACGTAAACAAGTAACCACAGTAAACAAGTCGTCGATTTTCTAGACACCACTTATACGTTCAGTAGTTTACCATTCCTTTCTGAACGGTAGGATCTATTTTTATAGTTCTTTACCACCGGAACAAATTTGCTTCAAACTGCCTACCACGAGTTTGAACTAGACACTTGGATTGTCATCTCTCTCTCTCTTTCTCTCTCTTTCTCTTTCTCCTCTTTTCTATCTCTCTCTTTCTCTCTCTCTCTCTTTCTATCTCTCTCTTTCTCTCTCTCTCTCTCTCTCTCATTTTCTCTCTCTCTTTCTTTCTCTCTCTCTCTTTCTCTCTCTTTTGTTTCTCTCTCTCTTTCTCTCTCTCTTTCTCTCTCTCTCTCTCTCTCTCTCTCTCGATCGTTCTTTTTCGGTAATGTTTATCATTCTTATTGTTATATATACACAGCATATCGTTCAGTATCATTTGCAGCTCTATTGCTTGTCCTTCGGTGAAGTGTCCAATTTCTACCAGCGTTTACTGGGTCCGCTCTCCGTCAACTTTGACTGTCCCGAGACAAAACCTGTAAGGCACCAGTTGGGTTGGGATCGAGCTCACTACCACTTAAGCTACAGACGCCCACTGAGACTGAGATTAGCAATTATTGAATAAAAAATCTGATCAAATCACATGGGCACCAAACCAAATACTTCTGCAATGCCAGTCGAGCACTCTACCTCAACGCCACAAATATCTGTAGTCAGTGGCGGCTCGTTATTAAGGGCTAGTGGGGCTGGCCCGCAAAATAATGTTAACGTGTATTTATTATTGTATAAATTAAAATATAACCTAACCCAAAACCATGATTTTCACACAAAAATATGTCTGGCCCCACCAACAAAAATTAGCACGAGCCGCCACTGTCTGCAGTTATATGTGAAATGACAATAAAAATCGTGACATATCCTAAAGTACGTAGCCATCAACCACAGTAAATGAGTCGTTGATTTTCTAGGCAGCACTTATTCGTTCAGTAGTTTGCCATTGCTTTCTGAACGATGAGGTCAATTTTTACCTTTTGTAAAATCCTACGAAACGCATTTGCTTCCAAACTTGCCCACCGTGGGATTTGAACCAGGTACGCTTAGGTTCGTGATCGAGCTCACAACCGCTTGAGCTACAGACGTTCACGAAGTGATATGTACGGTTCTATAATACCAAATTTCAAATCGTTATTAAGTAAATAACTGAAGTCTGGGATCGACGTTTTACTCAGATATTTCCAATCGATTTCTTCCAGAACAAACATGTCTGCCAACTTTCGACTAATCCTCTTTATCCTTCATTGTCTACAAGTGTTTGTGCTGTCTACCATCAGACATGATATCTCTTCACACCCTCGCCGTTTCCTGGGATTTGTCTGTCTATCTATCTGTCTGTCTGTCTGTCTGTCTGTCTGTCTGTCTGTCTGTCTGTCTGTCTGTCTGTCTGTCTGTCTGTCTGTCTGTCTGTCTGTCTGTCTGTCTGTCGTCTGTCTGTCTGTCTGTCTGTCTGTCTGTCTGTCTGTCCTGTCTGTCTGTCTGTCTGTCTGTCTGCCTGTCTGTCTGTCTGTCTGTCTGTCTGTCTGTCTGTCTGTCTGTCTGTCTGTCTGTCTGTCTGTCTGTCTGTCTGTCTGTCTGTCTGTCTGTCTGTCTGTCTGTCTGTCTGTCTGTCTGTCTGTCTGTCTGTCTGTCTGTCTGTCTGTCTGTCTGTCTGTCTGTCTGTCTGTCTGTCTGTCTGTCTGTCTGTCTGTCTGTCTGTCTGTCTGTCTGTCTGTCTGTCTGTCTGTCTGTCTGTCTGTCTGTCTGTCTGTCTGTCTGTCTGTCTGTCTTCGTCTGTCTGTCTGTCTGTCTGTCTGTCTGTCTGTCTGTCTGTCTGTCTGTCTGTCTGTCTGTCTGTCTGTCTGTCTGTCTGTCTGTCTGTCTCGTCTGTCTGTCTGTCTGTCTGTCTGTCTGTCTGTCTGTCTGTCTGTCTGTCTGTCTGTCTGTCTGTCTGTCTGTCTGTCTGTCTGTCTGTCTGTCTGTCTGTCTGTCTGTCTGTCTGTCTGTCTGTCTGTCTGTCTGTCTGTCTGTCTGTCTGTCTGTCTGTCTGTCTGTCTGTCGTCTGTCTGTCTGTCTGTCGTCTGTCTGTCTGTCTGTCTGTCTGTCTGTCTGTCTGTCTGTCGTCTGTCGTCTGTCGTCGGTCGGTCGGTCGGTCGGTCGGTCGGTCGGTCGGTCGGTCGGTCGGTCGGTCGGTCGGTCCGTCGGTCGGTCGGTCGGTCGGTCGGTCGGTCGGTCGGTCGGTCGGTCGTCGGTCGGTCGTCGGTCGGTCGGTCGGTCGGTCGGTCGGTCGGTCGGTCGGTCGGTCGGTCGGTCGGGTCCGGTCGGTCGGTCGGTCGGTCGGTCGGTCGGTCGGTCGGTCGGTCGGTCGGTCGGTCGGTCGGTCGGTCGGTCGGTCGGTCGGTCGGTCGGTCGGTCGGTCGGTCGGTCGGTCGGTCGGTCGGTCGGTCGGTCGGTCGGTCGGTCGGTCGGTCGGTCGGTCGGTCGGTCGGTCGGTCGGTCGGTCGGTCGGTCGGTCGGTCGGTCGGTCGGTCGGTCGGTCGGTCGGTCGGTCGGTCGGTCGGTCGGTCGGTCGGTCGGTCGGTCGGTCGGTCGGTCGGTCGGTCGGTCGGTCGGTCGGTCGGTCAGTCGGTCGGTCGGTCGGTCGGTCGGCGGTCGGTCGGTCGGTCGGTCGGTCGGTCGGTCGGTCGGTCGGTCGGTCGGTCGGTCGGTCGGTCGGCTCGGTCGTCGGTCGGTCGGTCCGGTCGGTCGTCGGCCGGTCCGGTCGGTCGGTCGGTCGGTCGGTCGGTCGTCGGTCGGTCGGTCGGTCGGTCTCGTCCGTCGTCGTCCGCTCCGTCCGTCCCTCCAGCCAGCCATCCATCCATCCATCCATCCAGCCATCCATCCATTCCCCTCCGTCCATCCTCCGTCGTTCGGTCGGTCGTTCGGTCGGTCGGTCCGAGCCCGCCTGCCTGCCTACCTAAATATATATATCTATATGCATGTCTGTCTGTCTGTTTCAGCCTATCTTTTACACATACACGCCAGCACACATATGTATAGTTGGATATCATATTGGATCAGAGACAACACCTTTAGTTTCATCCCTGGATGCGCCAGAGTCTGGGGTCATGAACGAGCTGAGTTTCATCCCTGGATGCGCCAGAGTCTGGGGTCATGAACGAGCTGAGTTTCATCCCTGGATGCGCCAGAGTCTGGGGTCATGAACGAGCTGAGTTTCATCCCTGGATGCGCCAGAGTCTGGGGTCATGAACGAGCTGAGTTTCATCCCTGGATGCGCCAGAGTCTGGGGTCATGAACGAGCTGAGTTTCATCCCTGGATGCGCCAGAGTCTGGGGTCATGAACGAGCTGAGTTTCATCCCTGGATGCGCCAGAGTCTGGGGTCATGAACGAGCTGAGTTTCATCCCTGGATGCGCCAGAGTCTGGGGTCATGAACGAGCTGAGTTTCATCCCTGGATGCGCCAGAGTCTGGGGTCATGAACGAGCTGAGTTTCATCCCTGGATGCGCCAGAGTCTGGGGTCATGAACGAGCTGAGTTTCATCCCTGGATGCGCCAGAGTCTGGGGTCATGAACGAGCTGAGTTTCATCCCTGGATGCGCCAGAGTCTGGGGTCATGAACGAGCTGAGTTTCATCCCTGGATGCGCCAGAGTCTGGGGTCATGAACGAGCTGAGTTTCATCCCTGGATGCGCCAGAGTCTGGGGTCATGAACGAGCTGAGTTTCATCCCTGGATGCGCCAGAGTCTGGGGTCATGAACGAGCTGAGTTTCATCCCTGGATGCGCCAGAGTCTGGGGTCATGAACGAGCTGAGTTTCATCCCTGGATGCGCCAGAGTCTGGGGTCATGAACGAGCTGAGTTTCATCCCTGGATGCGCCAGAGTCTGGGGTCATGAACGAGCTGAGTTTCATCCCTGGATGCGCCAGAGTCTGGGGTCATGAACGAGCTGAGTTTCATCCCTGGATGCGCCAGAGTCTGGGGTCATGAACGAGCTGAGTTTCATCCCTGGATGCGCCAGAGTCTGGGGTCATGAACGAGCTGAGTTTCATCCCTGGATGCGCCAGAGTCTGGGGTCATGACAGAGCTGAGTTTCATCCTGGATGCGCCAGAGTCTGGGGTCATGAACGAGCTGAGTTTCATCCCTGGATGAGCCAGAGTCTGGGGTCATGAACGAGCTGAGTTTCATCACTGGATGCGCCAGAGTCTGGGGTCATGAACGAGCTGAGTTTCATCCCTGGATGCGCCAGAGTCTGGGGTCATGAACGAGCTGAGTTTCATCCCTGGATGCGCCAGAGTCTGGGGTCATGAACGAGCTGAGTTTCATCCCTGGATGCGCCAGAGTCTGGGGTCATGAACGAGCTGAGTTTCATCCCTGGATGCGCCAGAGTCTGGGGTCATGAACGAGCTGAGTTTCATCCCTGGATGCGCCAGAGTCTGGGGTCATGAACGAGCTGAGTTTCATCCCTGGATGCGCCAGAGTCTGGGGTCATGAACGAGCTGAGTTTCATCCCTGGATGCGCCAGAGTCTGGGGTCATGAACGAGCTGAGTTTCATCCCTGGATGCGCCAGAGTCTGGGGTCATGAACGAGCTGAGTTTCATCCCTGGATGCGCCAGAGTCTGGGGTCATGAACGAGCTGAGTTTCATCCCTGGATGCGCCAGAGTCTGGGGTCATGAACGAGCTGAGTTTCATCCCTGGATGCGCCAGAGTCTGGGGTCATGAACGAGCTGAGTTTCATCCCTGGATGCGCCAGAGTCTGGGGTAATGAACGAGCTGAGTTTCATCCCTGGATGCGCCAGAGTCTGGGGTAATGAACGAGCTGAGTTTCATCCCTGGATGCGCCAGAGTCTGGGGTAATGAACGAGCTGAGTTTCATCCCTGGATGCGCCAGAGTCTGGGGTCATGAACGAGCTGAGTTTCATCCCTGGATGAGCCAGAGTCTGGGGTCATGAACGAGCTGAGTTTCATCCTGGATGCGCCAGAGTCTGGGGTCATGAACAAGCTGATAGATTGGCTGGCATGGCTAGAATATCAGAGGAGCTATAATGAACGAAAGGACATTCTTAACGCATTAAGAGAGTCTTTCTGAACAGAGGAGTTTCAGAGTTGTGAATCCAAGTCGGTGACTAGATTGAGAGAGATGGGCGTCGATATTGGTACCCCTCCACATTAGCCTACCTTATCGTGGTTGGAAGGGGTTGTTTGCCTTAAGTATCCTTCAGGCTATGTCGGCAGAGTCTAACTCCTGGCAGGTCTAACTGCCGAACAGACTGAAGGTGAAAGACCAGACCAAAGGGCGGGGAGCAGGATGGTGCGCCATAAGATGACAGCGCAACACTCACCTGCGAGTGTAAATTCTCTGGCTGCAACCAACCCATCCCCCCAGCTATGGGACAAATAGCAGTCGCCCTCTCTCTCTCCCATGAGGAGGA
>CM036767.1:42729354-42731854 GCA_020796225.1 Arion vulgaris
AGTTCAGTTCTGAAATTTTCCAGCAAAAAAATTTTCGGGGAAAACCCCGAATCCCCCTCACGGTACACCTGGGGTTGTGTAAAAGAACGTGAATGCAATCAAGACATGTTATTTATTACAAAAACTTTCCCCAGTAAAACGAACAATGTTAAATAAAAAGGGGTCAAAGGGCAGGGCCAAAAAACATTTCCCAGGTTATTTCCCAAAAAAAATTTAAACAAGCTTCAGTGGACAAAAATAGTAGGAAGTGTATTTTTTAAAAAGGTTTGCTGACCGTAGCGGTCCCGTCTGAAAGGAAAAATGCGGAGGAAAGAAAAGGGGGCCTAAATCTATCTTTAAAAAATCCCAAAATAATTTTTAAAAGGGGGAAAAAATCTCTAAGGTATTTTGTCCCAGTGACACTTCAACGACAACACAGGTAATTGCGATCACTGAGGGGTAGGGTTCACGAAAAAAAATATAAAAAAATTTTAGGATCCCGCAGGTGTCCCGGCAGACCCCGGGAATTTTTAGTCTCCCAGTGGACAATGGTAGTGAAAATAGTTGTTCCCCCACTAAAAACTAAATTTGAGTTTGTTTTTGGGGGGGTGCTAAATCTCTAGGGTTTAGAACATAAAAAAAAATATGAATTGCAATGTTGGTTTTGATTTTCAAATCTGGGCAACATCAGATCCCCGTACGATCTGGTTTTTGATGTGCAAAAGGGTTAAAGCAATTTGAACCCGGAAATTTCTTAATAACATAAACAATGCGTCATTTTTGGGAAATATTTTTTTTTCCATTCCAGCCACGCTGTTTTCGATGGAATACTGTGGTGATTGGGGTTTCCCTTTTACTTTTCTTGGCCCGTGCCCTTTTTTGCTATCCGGGATTGTTTGAAAAAAAATTGATACCTTCGTTCTACGGGCCGGGGTTTTTGGGACTGGTTTACTTCATTTAATGTTTGGGTCCTACATTTTCCCTTTAAAAAAATTACCCCAGGACAGACATAATTTGGGGGTGGTAAAGGGGGTCCCCCCCATGAACCCCCCGGGACGGTCCCCTGGGGAAGGCGGCTGATCGATAACAACCGTGCTTTTGGGATTTCCACAAAATACAGGAACCCAACGTTCCAAAACGGGGCCCGATGTCGAAGATGAGGTTGGGGATCAGGGGAAATTTGAATCCTGTCTACATTCTGGGGTTTAAAGAAAAAATCTCATGGAAACTTTTGGGTCCATTTTAAAACAAAAAGTAAATTTTTAGGTTTTTTTTGGGGGTTTAAGCTGCATTTATTGCCCCCTTTGGGCCTGGGATGGGATCTCCAAAATCATTCAGGGGAAATTTGGGGGATTCATGGGTTTTTTGGGTGAATGGGGTTTTTCATTGATTGGGGTTATTTGATTGGGAACCCAAAAATTGGATATTGTTTTGGGGCCCCAGTTTTGGGGGGATTTTTAAAACCTCAAAAATTTAATACATTTGTTAATTGAATATATTTTTCTATTTGGGGTAATTTTATAATGGGGATAATGTCGGATGTTTTTGAATTACTTTCGATTAGAGTTTGAAATGTGAAATGGTGGGGGATATTTGATAATCTCCCCTTTAATTTGCTATTTTTATAATGGTGGAATTTTTTGAGGTCGGGTTTTGTTGACTTTAAAAATTAACTTTTACCGTTCATTTTCTAGATATGGAGGTTATATGATGTCGATCCAGTATTTTTTGGGTTCTGGGTTATTTATGCCCAGGATTGGGGTTGGTTAATATTAAATATGATGTTGGCAATTGGGGATCATATATAAGTTGTTCCATATTTGTTGGATTTTAAATCTTGGGAGTTTATTATTTCCCCCGGGCTTGGGGTTGGGTTTATAATTTCCTCGTTGAGGACAAAAAGTGGTTTAACGTTATATATATTTTTTCCTTTTTTTTTGATTTTAACCCCTGTTTTTTTTGAATTTCAGATAATGTGACAAGACTCTGACCCAAAAGAAAGACATGGGGATTAGTGACATACTGATCCCAACTCCTAAACCAATACCACCTCATGTGGGGATTGGTTTGATGCCCCCTAAATTTTTGGAAAACATTTCAATTTTGGGGCAGTCAGGAGTTTTTTTTAAAAATTTTTATTCTAATGCTGACGATTTTCTGTACTATTGTTTAGCCCAAAAGCACAGAAGGGGTTTTCTGTTGTTTTTTGGGCACCTGGGCCAGTTGATGATCACGTTCAACGACGTGTTTTGGGGACTCCTTACCAAGTGGGTTCCCTTTTCCCTTGGGGCTTCCCGAGATCCCTCAGGATTTTTTTTTTCTTTCCCACCATGGTTGGCTGTTATAGTTAGTTGTTGTGGGGAAAAGTTAACACGTGAGGTGACTGGTTCCCCTTTTAGCTCTCCCCCTCTAATCACCCCCTGAACACTACCTGTACGATTTTTTTTTGGCATTTCGCCATCGGGGGGGATGGCGAGGTCTCCCCAAGTGTCTGGTTTCCCCCCGATGGCAGCGGAAAGGG